>CM056607.1:18065502-18192380 GCA_029721355.1 Tegillarca granosa
CAACTCCCTGACCTTCTTGTTGAATTCGTTTCCAAATAGCCCAAATTGTTTGTGAAAGTGTATCATTAGCTTCTCCTAAAAGATTTTTTTCTTCAAATCTAAATCTATGAAAATTATTTTCTGTCAGGTTTGTAAACAATTATTTCCCTCATTAAATTTAAATCCCCATTCAAGTGACGATCGACTGCCATGGTTTTATGGTAGCATAATATGATGACACGTCATTTAGCACTTGACATATACATATACTTGATAGTCAAAATGCTTTTAATTGATAAAATCCGAAAGCCATTTAAACCATCGTTGAAAGAAATCGTCAACTTTTTTTTGTCAAAAAATATCTCTATTTGAAATTAAAAACTATTTTCTCTCTTTTAAAATGCTGGATAATTAAACACAAAAATTGACATAAGATAATTTTTGACAACTAATTGAAAGAAAAGAAGATAACATTGAATTCGACTTTTGTCCTTTTTTGTTTGTTTTCGATGATTAATATGTGTTTCTTTATCTTCATGTCTCGTGTTAATTATAAATCCCGTCCTATATTTTACCAATAATTATTTAAATTTGCAAGACGAGAATGGTAGACCATTTTTATTAAATTATCATGACTTTTAATATTTTTTAAAAATGTTAAGCATTAGTTTTTTAATTTTAATGTGTGAGGGTGCACGGTTGAACAGATAAGATAGCGAATTACGTAAACTTTTTTAATTGATAAAATTTTTACATGTTCGGTATAGTTTGTGTTCAAACTCACGTGAACATCATATAATGTTTTACGCGTGAGATGACAGTCTTATTACACGCTTGTTAGAGGGATAAAAACCCTGAAAATTTTATTTATTCCCAAAGTTACGAGAAACAGATAGGCTATACATTTAAAAGGTTTACTTAAAGGACGAAAACAAATTGATATATGTGATATACCACTGCATAAATGTGTGATATACCACTGCATAAATGTAATTTACCACTGCATAAATGTGTGATATACCACTGCATAAATGTAATTTACCACTGCATAAATGTGTGATATACCACTGCATAAATGTGCGATATATCACTGCAAAAATGTGCGATATACCACTGCATAAATGTGCGATATACCACTGCATAAATGTGCGATATACTGCTGCATAAATGTGCGATATACCACTGCATAAATGTACGATATACCACTGCATAAATTTGATATACCATTGCATAAATGTGTGATATACCATTGCATAAATGTGTGATATACCACTGCATAAATGTGCGATATACCACTAAATACGTTATATGCCACTGCATAAATGTGATATACCACTGCATAAATGTGCGATATACCACTGCATAAATGTATGATATACTACTGTTTTAATGTGCGATATACCACTGCATAAATGTGCGATATACCAATGCATAAATGTGATATACCATTGCATAAATATGTAATATACACTGCATAAATGTGTGATATACCACATGATATACTATTGCATGAAATCACATCCGTGGATATTTCTTTGTATTATTTTTTATATATTATGCTCAATTGGAAAGCAACATGTATGGTAATACATGTAAATTCAGCACCAGACATGGTAATTTATGATAATTCAGTAAAGCTGGGTTTACTAAGTTACTATGCTTCTAAATATCAGAACCGTGTGTGATGAAATATCTGTATGTAATTCAAGCATTCTTAGTTTCCAAAATCCTGCCAATTTATATTTAAAATAAAATTTATGTTGGTAAACATCAGCGACATTTAAAACATTTTAAAAGTCGCTTGTAAACATAGACATAAAATTGCTATTTTTAGTGGAATTTTTTACCAATAAATGCATAATAAGCGAGACTATAATTCGCACATGTAAAAAAATGAAATTTGAAAGCAAACACGTGTGTTATGTAATTGCTACTTATCAACCATCGGTTTTTTTTTTTTTTTTTTTTTTTTTTTCGTGTCTTTTAATAAGATATTGATGAAAATCTATATTTCAAAGTTTATAAATTTGTGAATATAGCTACCGACCCAGAAAAATAGTTTACACTCCAAAATGTAAATCACGGATACAATTTCGGTTTATAAATCTGAATTTAACCCCCGTTACCCCTAAAACAGCCTTTTATTAAAGCAAGTATAATTTTACAATGAAATCAAAAACCCTTGTTTAAAAAGCCAACACTGTGTATTCCCGTGTATTTAACATTATCAGCACGCACTTCTATCGTTAAAGTTCACCTATTGTTTAAGTTTTAATTCAAATTTATATACTGTTAAACCTATACTTATTGTTTACTTATTTTGGACAAAGAACGGCCTTGTTTGTTTAAATTTAAGCGTAAATAAAGTGATAATAAATAGTAAATAAGCCTTTTCGGTAGACAGATTTTACCATCTTTGCATAAATAGATGCTCTTTTTTTAAATGAAAAACCAATATCTTAACTTTATGTTGTATGTATGCAACTTACATTAACTTCACATAATGTAAAGTCCAAAAATATGCATAATTATGAAACAATGATATGACGTATTTTGGGTGTGATAACGTTTTCTGGGTAGCGTAAATATCAACCAAGAATCTAATCATCTTTTTTGTATACAAAAAAAACCTCTCTCTCTCTCTCTCTCTCTCTCTCTCTCTCTCTCTCTCTCTCTCTCTCTCTCTCTCTGAGGGAGGGGGTCGTTGGTCAAGTGGTCAAGCGAGCGTTTACGGATCAAAGTGTTTCTTACTGCTTAGGTTCGATTCTTTATTTGAATAGATCTTAATGAGATAAAGATTGTCAATTTTCTTACTCAAGATCAGGGGCTTCACTTTGCACTCCGGTTTTCCACACCATCCTTGATCTTACCGCCTCGATATGAGTGATAAAAAATCTTAAATGTGGCGTAAAACTCAATGATCCTACTCAACTCTTTCTGCCAGTATTTATGGATCACTCAATAGAGAAATACAGAGATATTAATACAGAAATAGTCGATGGTCCGTGCTTGTTTTTTTTTTTTTTTCGGGCACTCCGGTTTCCCCAACATCAATAATATCACAGAACTTATCGCTTCGATATAAGTAAAAAAATTTTACTGGGACATAAAACCGCATTTCTCCACTCAACTTTTACTGTAATGGAGATTTATATTTTTTTTCAATTTTGCCCAAAAAAAGGTAAATTTTAATTTACAAACAAAGAGTGTTTGTATAATTCAATAAAAATCACCACTACACGAGTACAAGGTAAGAATGAACAGTTAGCGGTCTTTAACTTTATTTAATTCAATTATATTTTTATTTCAGAATTTTTAACTAGTTATTATCCGATTTACAAAAATAACTGTCGCCTTTTCACTATTAGACCAGTACGTTACTGATTGCTGATTAGATAGTTTGTACGTATCTAAGGAAAACAGAAATTGACATCGTCATAGATTGAAGCCCCGCCTACCATATGATTGTGTTTTTTTTTTTTACATGTCATGTTTCATTACATTATATAAGTATACACATAAATTTCCATGTCAGTTATCTATATATAAAGCACTCAGACAATAAAAATTCTCAAAATAATCATACACTTATCAGATAACTGAATTTTGACCCAAAAAGATTTAAAGTACGTTAAAATGTAAAAATTAACACTTTGCTTAATTTTAAGCACGCAAACGGAATGATTCGATAGACAACATAATGTGTATTGATGTTAAACCAGAATTTATTTTTAAAAATTAGAGGATTTTAGAAGCATTTTAGATTGAAAAGCTCGGAAAATTGATTAAAAAGTTATTTTTTTAGGCTGACGGGTTACAATGGAATTGAAAGTTTTTATAAGTTTTGTATTCTTTGAATTTTCATTTGTGGTAAGTATATATACAATGCATTATAACACTAACAAGTGTGCTGAGGAAATTTACCTACATCAATATACTAATTCAAATTGTAGTTTTGTTTCATTTTTAATTGACAAATTCTATGAAATTAATTTTCACATTAATATCTCGCATCTGAGCTTTTTTTTTCTAAACCTACCCTGGTTCTACTCGATTTTATTTGTGTTATCTTCATTTATTTATTTATTTATTTGTTTTAAAAAATGATGCATAGTTAAGGTCGTATTATAGAACTTTATAGAGATACTACATTTTAGAATGTTTTGATGCGGAGTATTTGGTTGTCATGACTGTTTCCAGGTTCGTGTCATATTTAATTAAAGCCTCAAGATGCTAGAAAGAAGTACGTTCTGTCATAAACACGTGATATATTGTTCATGCATCATATATATATTTTTTTTCAATGTCACTTTCGTATTTTGCGATGCTGCATGATAAGTGATAACGGCAGAAAAATACGCAAAAATTGTAAGAAAAGGAATCTGTTTTTATATCTTTGTTGTTATTATAGATACAAAATTTATTTAAATAACTTTTTCGGCTCCTGTAATTTAAATCCTTCACAAAGTGAGTTCAGCTGTTTTTATCCGACACTTGTACAATATTTTAGTTGAAATGCACAAGTATTTAACAAGGGGATAATAAACAAATCAAGTTTAAATTCAGTTACCGTTTATTAATTTTTCACTGAGTTATGTCTCTTTGACATCAATAGTAAATTTAAATGGCGCAACAGAAACGTACTTTAAAAATTTTATAAAATTATAACTTTTTATGTTTTTAAGAAAATGTTCATTTATATAAAACTAATTTAATAGTTTAATAATACACATGTGAATATGGATAGCAACGACGGCATTTTAATGTTTAGAATATTGACGGATGGAATGTGACTTGTACACATACTTGGCAGGGTTATATACATTATTACTTCGAATACATCCATTAGATCTGTCACTCACATCCGTTTTTATAACATGTAATCCTGCAATGCATTATCATAATTAAAAGATTCCTTAAGACTGCTATTTGCCATTCTTTATTCTGCAAAACAACTAAAAATACACACTTTTTACTTTATTGTTATGTTCTTAAATGCTGAAAATTTCAGAAATGTTAAAAAACAATTAACATATCAATTATCTTTTGATATAGGTATTCTCTTCCAATGAGGTAATACTTCAACGATCTAGAGTAATAAAATTGCTCGTTAATTCGTTACGATATATGAACTTACATCTTGTAATATCCTTGATTTTAAAAATCTATTGTTGTAGGCTAATCTCGCCAGTGTTTGTTTTTACTGTGCTAAATAATATTCTTTCTTTATATCCCTTCTAAACTACACACTTACGGATCACAGCGCCTCTTACGGCCTAGTTTCGAATCCCATTCAGTTAGATCTTAGTGTGAAAAAGTTTGTCTGTTAGCTTGACGAATGTCGATGGTTTTTCTCCTGTTTCCTCTATCATATCGCTGAGCTACCCGCCTTGTTATTAGTTAAGGAATTTTGATTCGGGTGTAAAATACCATTAATCCAATCTATCCATCCTTGTTATCACAAAAATTTCTAATTTTCAGAAACTGCTTAACACCACTGCGGTAGATTAATTGTTAGAGTGCTCGTTTCGTATATGGGAGGTTTGGGTTCGAGCCCCGGCCGGGTCTGACCAAGACTCAAAAATCGGTAGTGACTGTTCTTTCGGCATTTAGAAATAAAAGTCACGGGTTCTTCGAATGCCCCGGGTCACGGCAGGCGTGGCACGTTAAAGAACCCTCCGTGCACATTGCCCTAAGCACACTGCAAAGGTAATAAATTTCTGTCTCTTCCCCTATAGATGGTGACGTCTCGACATAAGTGAAACAATCTTGACTGGCACTTAAACCCCCATTTAATCAATCAATCAATCAACATAAAACCCCATTCAATCAATCAATCAATCAATCAACGTAAAATCCCATTCAATCAATCAATCAATCAACGTAAAACCCCATTCAATCAATCAAATACATTGCTTAACTTCAAAAGTTTTTAGACTCGGTACAATGATAAAGGACACATCATTAAGTATACACACAAAATATTGTTTATTGAATGAAGTGTTCGATATCTTGTAAATTTTGCCTTTTTCAGAAATGATTGGGAACCGATTTGAAATAAACCCTTACAAGTAAAAGTCAACAGTGCCGACTTTGGTCTATAGCTGACTTGATGTTCCGTTCTTTCAATTAGGTCCTGAAATGGGTTCATTGAAACAATGTTTATGTTGGGTATATTTTTAATTTGTGCATTTGTAACACACACTTACCAGTAGCAATCAATACTTAAAACCATATTTTATGAAGCCAAAAAATAATTTAAAAATAGATAAATAAATAAATAAATAAATAAATGTTAAAAAACCCAACTTGGAACAGGCATTGAAATAAATGATAAAGTCTAGTGGTACGAAATTACATCATATATACAAAATACACTTGTAACAAACACAGCTTTACAAAATCACCTAGTGGTATTTTTCATGTTTTTAAACGCTTGTGAACAGTGGATCTCCCTAAACGCACAAATACCCATACATACAAATTATATGCAATGTATATATAGAAATACGAGTAACATATTCTCAATATGAAATTTTATTTAGAAGCACGGCACCTTTTTTCTTTTCTTTTTTTTCTTTCTTTTATTCTTTTTCTTTCTTTATTTCTTTTTTTTCTTTTCTTTTTTAAAAATTATTATTACATTAAAAATCCCAGAATAGACATTTGGGAGGTTAAATTTTTTGCAGTTTTATTAAAAAATTAGAATAATGATGAACATATGTATAGTGAAAACCAAATGTAGTTAACAAATTATCGGAAATAAAATAGAGAAACTCGGTTCAGTGCATTTAACATGCATATGTTTATATATATCTTATAGTAAAAATTTGTCTAATAAGCATTTTTCCCTACAACACACATACCTCACACCAGGTACAATTTTATTCAAAAAATGTGAATAAAATACACATAATGACCCAATTAAAACGATGAGAGTTCTTTCTCTACCTTACAAAGATAATTCAATGTAAAACGTTGGATTTTTTCTATTAAAAATGTTTGTCGAGACTATTTATAACTTCTTTTGACTTTTTTTTTTTTAAAAATTGAAACTTCAGTGTCGTGGCTAACTTTTAGATTTGATATAATTAATTTTTGTGGTTAAAATGAATTTATAAATATTATACATTTGTAAGTAGATAAATTATCGAAGTTATGTATGGTAAAATTAGACTTTTTTATTTTGTGCGATAAGTCCACTCAACTTTAATGCAAAAAATTTTACGTGAAGTTTTAACTTGACAAAAGTGTGATTTCAAATAGAACTGAATTGCAATAATATCAAAATAAAATGTTTTTCTTAATTACTATGGTTACTATTTTAAAAACAACTTTAGTTAGTGATAAAAACTTCTTTGTTTACTGATGGGCAATTACTGCGGTTGCTAATGAAAAATTGTTATGGTTATGATGAAAAATTACTATAGACACTGATGAAAAATTACTGTGGCTACTGTTGAAAAATTACCTGGATTACGTTTAAAAAATTATTATGGATACTGATGAAAATTACCATACTTACTGGTAAAAGTACTATGGTTACTAATGAAAAACACTGTAGCAAGAAGTGTTGAAATACCCTTATCGTTTCTTATTTATTGACTTTATTACAAAATGAACACTCCGATTAAGTTTTTGGTTAAACAATTTGTGTCTGTTTTTATTACATTTCGATATTTCAATAATTATTTACTGCTATAAAGTATCTGTCGTGTGTGTGTGTGTGTGTGTGTGTGTGTGTGTGTGTGTGTGTGTTAATAACTGAAAATAACCTTTTGCAACATAAATTTAACTGAGAACAATTCAAAAGAAAATAAAATGACATAAGACAAAAAGACACACAGATACATGATGAAACCAGAGATTATGCAATCCCGACTTTGGACGTACGATAGATATAATATTATTAATAGAATCAAAATGCATAATTCTCTTCCTTTATTTCGTAATTGTATTTTGTGAATTTATTTTGCAGGTAGCACAGAATGGTATTACAGACAGCGGTATGTTGAATATATGATAGTACAGTAAAAATACTTTCACAATCTGTTAAAATATAATATACCCGTCCCGAAAAACCACCACCTCTCGTTTTATATAACTCTTTTTTTCAGCAAATCAAATTACTTTAGAAAAATCAATTACTGTTTTCCTCTTTGGAAGTTTGTCAGTTTGCTCGCTGAAGGTGGGTGGTTTTCTTTGGCCACTAAGGTTTCCTCTCTACCATCCCATCTCAAATTAATGAACTTGGTAAAAGTGTAATGATATTGATTGGAACGAGAAAAATGCCTATATCAATTCTCTCTTACTGAAGTATTTCTACGATTGCAGCAGTCATTTTTTCTGTTATTTTATCTCTTCCCGAGATTTCTCTTTCTTATGATTTCCAATTTTATTTCTCCCCTTCGTGTCTTATATTAAGTTGCAACTCTGTTTTATTTTATTTTATTTTATTCATATTCTTTGTTGGTTTGTTTGTTAAATAATTGTCAATAAAACGCAAATGTTTTGCATTGAAAAAAAATATTGTTCTTGTTCAAATGTACCCCTAATGTGATGAAAAACAGAAGTATATTCACTTACACAGTAAATTAAGCTTGATTGTTTTGACATTTTCAGAATTGGAATATTATTGCGGAAACAAACCAGCAGATATCGTCTTTTTACTTGACGCTTCAAACAGTATATGGACACCAGATTTAAGGAGACAGATAAGTTTTGTTGAGAACATAACATCGATATTTCAAATCGGAAAAAATACAACGAGGGTTGGTGTTGGTACTTATAGTACATGGGTCAACACTGAAATCAATCTAAATGATTATTATGACAAAGATGAGTTATTAGCAGCCATCAGAAATTTAAGACCAAGGCGCGGGTTTTTAACAAGTACTGCAGCGGCCTTACGACAGATGCGCACCCGTATGTTTAAACACAAACATGGCGGGAGAAACGATCCGAGAGTTGCAAAAGTGGCGATTTTGTTGACCGACGGTAAATCTACACAAAGAATGAAAACTGTATTTGAAGCTTTAAGAGTAAAACGTCAAAATATCCATACATTTTCTATTGGGATTGGATCAAAAACGAATCCATCGGAGTTAAAAATGATTGCAAGCTGGCCTGTTTCTCAAAATTATTTCCATGTCAACAATTTTGCTGCTCTTGATTCAATTAAAAGAGAACTGGCTGTGAGAACATGTAAAGGTTTGTAATACGTGATTTTGTTAAATATTTCAGTTGTTTTAATAGTTGTTTGTAAAAAAAAATGTTTCAAAAAAATAACAAAAATGTTATAGTGTTGATGTTTAAATAATTATTTCGAAGGCTTATGATACCGATACAGTAATATACAGTATATATAAAGTAAAATTCTGTGATACCTACTTCATGGGATACATGTTTTTCTTTTTTAAGATAAAACGATGCTAGGACCAATACTGGTCACGATTTCTTAGGCCCATGAATAACACCGTGTTTTCGTATTTGTTTTGATGACACTGGAATATATGTGTAAAAACGATACAATTATTTTTTTAAATAGTTGAACCTCCAAAAACAACGACAACTACAACAACAACAACGACGACGACAACGACAACGAGTAAGTAAAATGTTTTTTTTTTCTTGTTAAAACTTAAAGCAAGGATAACGAAAGTGGAAAAATTTAACGATAATATATCAAGCTAAAACTGGCCTCATTTTGAAACATGATAGGTTGAAATATTCGAAAGAAATAGCAAAATCAATCATTTATCAAAAATTCTCCATTACTTCAATCATTATTTTAAAGAATCTAAAAGAGTTTAGTGTCCAATGGTTGTAAAACCTATAAATTTGCTAAGCTTTTACAAAAGTACATTGGCCACACCACTGTACATTTAGTACATTTATGTTATAAATGTTGTAAGATAAAAAACCCAAAAATAACAACAATAATAATAATAATAATAATGATTATAAAAACAAATTGCCTTTATAAATGAAATATATAATCATTGATTACTTTATTCATATAAACCTGGCTGTCTTATTATGCGTTTATCTTATCTTTTGCTTTCTGATACCATTTTGTTGTTGTGCTGTTTCAATTGTTTTAAATATTTTAAAGTACATATTTTGTTCGACTTTTTTTTATTTCCATTGTAGCTACTACAACAACACCAACGACAACAACAACATCGTTACTAGACGTTGCTAGAAGAGGTAAGATATTGACGATATATTAATATCTTACGACGTTCTTTTTTATTACCTGGTGGTAGACTGAATACTTTGTGGTTTTCTTCAAACTCGGATATATTTCTTTGTTGGCATCAATTTTAGACTACATCTATGCAGTGTAAAGAAGTTAAAAGTTATTGCCTTAAATTCTTTTTATGCAAGTGTCAAATAATATAAAAATGACAGATATATTCAAACAGATCTTTTAAAGAGACTGACTTTGCAAGCATATTATAAAAAAGATGAGATATTTCTAAAAGAAAATTTGATTTTTACATTGATTTTTTTTTAAATTTCATCTTTTTTTCCTGCAAACTAGCATTTACGTAAATCATTTTGGATACGGTTACTAGTATGTATAGATAGGGATTGAAAGTTAAATGAAAAATAGGATAAAATATTTTGTCAGTTGTTTAGTCAAAAAATCAATAATTACGTATTTCATATACTAATAGAAAGCACAACGAAACTTGCTCTAAAGACAACACGTGTACATGTTTTTAGAACGAATAAAACTACGAAATTTCTATTACCACCATACCACAATCATATATATATATACTGGTGAGTTGAAAATTTTGTGTCAAATTCCATGAAATTTCCCTCAATAAGCCTCCATATTGAATCTCGAATCAAGTCACATCCGCGGGATCTCGCGAGATCACGAGAGACTTTAAAAAAAAATCTCCTTTCAAAAGTACTCGGTACTTTTCGTTATAAATATAGAAAGATACAATAGACATCGAACGGTTTGACCTAGATCGTTTTCTAATTTTGGAAGCAAAACAAAGACTGATAGACATGGTTATGGCCCTATCCAGTACAAAAGTATACCCATAGAAACCAAACTACATCTTTTGACAGTTTTGTAAATTGGTAAAAACAGAGATAACCCCTATCAAAGTTCCCAGCTGCGCTTTCTAAACGGCCACGCCGTCAGTAATTTTATTTTTTCTCTCTTTTACAGTTTGTGAGACGGCTCGTGTTGATGTTGTTTTTGCGTTCGATTCATCAAGTGCAGTTGCTACATCAGATTTCTACAAACAACTCGATTTCGCTAAAGATGTTATAAGAAATTTTAATCTTGGTCCGGATATGACAAGAGTATCAGCAATTTTGTACAGTGATCAAATTCTGAATATCTTTGACCTAAACGAACATTATAATGCCGAAAAAATCAACAACGTTTTAAGTCAAGTTCAAAGGTCAGCTGGTGGATCCCGCATTGATGAGGCATTGTGGTATATACGTACTAAAACTTTCCGACGGAGCGTAGCTAGACGTGGAGTAGCACAGATCGTTATCCTGATGACAGGACGCGAATCAATGTACAGGGAGAGGACGAATAAACAGGCTACAAAGACTCGTGATTCTGGTATCAAGATTATTCCAGTAGCAGTAGGAAGAGGATATGACGTAGAGGAAATACGGGCTCTTGCTGGACCAGGTCCTGACTCTCTGCTTCATGAGCTTTCTTCTTTTGACAGTCTCCAGAATATCTTGGCAGAAAATACGTTAGAAATTTGCAGTGGTAAGTCTATATTATTACCAAAAAAAAAAAAAAAAAAAAACCCAAAAAACTGCAATTTTTATCATTGGAGAATAATTTATATGTTCGGTTTAACAAAAAGTATACTATACACCGCGCCAGTTGAAAAGAACCCCGTAAAAATAGGAAAACATAGCAATTTTCAGTTAATTAATGAATAAATAAATAAATAAATAATAAAAATAAAATTAAAAAGTAAGAAGTAAACGAAGCATTATATAAAACTAACAAGAGACACACCTAAAACTTGTCTTGAAATCACGCTCTTAATACTTCAACTGTTCACATTGAGCAAACTGGACTCAACGGGGTGACAGTAACCGGTCGTCATACTAAAAACTATACTTTTTAGTAGTTAAAATTAAAACAAAAACCATTTTTCTTAATAGTTTCCTTTTGTAGTTTTACAGTAAGTATTTTATGATTCCAAAGCTTCAAAAATCAATTTTTTTCATATACCGTAAATTGATTCCAATGCTTCATAAATGAAAAGGTTATATTTTTTTTCATATACCGTTAATTGATTCCATTGCTCCAAAAATAAAACGATTAAACATGTTTTTATTTTTTATATACCGCAAATTGATTCCAAAGCTTCAAAAACCAAAAGGTTATGAATTTATCTTTGATATACCGCAAATTGAAAGAAAAATTGGTATATATTAAAATGGTAAAAACTAACTAAAACCCTTACTTTTGTCATAAAATTTGAATGTTTTAGTTATTCGTCATAAACTTATTTTGAAAATCCAGAAAACCAACATCAAATCATATTTGAATATCGCAAATTTAATTTCATAGGTTACTACTCTATACAATTAAAATTGATACTGCACATGGCCGTAAATTATCATACTCTGTTATCTTTAGCATGTGTTATTCATTCACAAAGAACAATACTTATCTACTTTATTGGTTACGGTTGCGTAATATTAATACATCTTAATGAAAAGGAATATTATAGGTCGAGAAAATGTTAAATTTTAGAAGTACGTTATGTAACTGACTGCTTCGCATCACATCATTGACTGTACATGTTAAACTATTTTTTGAAAATTATCATTCAATATAATTATTAAGAAAGGTATATGAATGTAGAATGTTTTTGAATGTATTGATTAATAAAATTTGAATATATATATATATATATATATATATATATATATATATATATATATATATATATATATATATATATATATATGTATATTTCGCAGTTGGTGACCAGATTTACCGCTTACGAAATCATTTCGCCTCTAACAGCCTATGTTCGAATTTACTCGATTAATATCAAAGTGTGTGAAAGATTGTTATATCACCCAGCATAGGTCAATTTATTTATCTGGAAACTCTGTATTCCCCGCCAGTCTGGAACTGACCGCCTCGATATAACTGAAAATCTTGCTTAATTAAAGAACAACTATTAGTATGTTGTTTTTTGTTTTTGTTTTGTTCTGCATCAACTGTGTACTAGTAATCTGGGAACTTACTGTTTTTATCTGTTGACTATCACAGTTTTGATATAAGTTTTCAGACATTTCTTATAACTCCGGTAAGTATAATATTTTTACATTAAGTTCAGGCTATTTGCCTCTGAAAAAAAAGATTGATACAACCTGTCTAGCCGCTCATTTTTAGTATGTTGTAACCATTGCGGTTAAGAAATTGATTCAGAGGACTGTAATATACATTATATCATATAGTGGTTCTTTTTTCGCATTGATGTTTGTAAAAAATCAAAAATATGAAGTGAAGTTCTGGAACTCTTTGATAACAACTGGAACTGAACTCAGTAACGGTTATCATTATCAACTCGGTTATCATTTTAACTCTAACTTCCTGAATATTGTTTTATATAATTTCAGCAGCCCAAGCAATACTTTCAATAGCTGACCAGTGTAAGTACAAATTTATTTAAATCTTTAATGTGTTGGAGAAAGCGAAAGTTTGATATTAAAGAGCCGTGTAAAAGTATTAAAATAGTCGAAAAATACTTTTTTCATATAAAACTGCACGTTCCGAAAACTCTTCTTGGGTCTATTTTTTTTTTTTTTTTTTTACCAATTTTTATCTGATCTTCATTCCATCCTGCTCTTTCTAAGTTTTTCCATGCTACTGTAATTCTTAAAATTACATAAAATTATATTTGTTGATTTTCCTCTTCTTTTTTTTAATTATTGCAAGAAGCTACAATTAATTCTTAATTTATCAGTAAATCATTTATAAAAAATTATCAATAAATAAACTCAAATGATATTTTGTTTTTGAAAATTTAATTTATATCAATAAAGAGAGATTTTACAAACTGTCTCAATACATTTGCACTTTTTTTAATTTGACGCTTGAAAATGCATTTTCACGATGTCAGACCCCACTTGTAATAGATGTTTCTTTCCATTAACATATGTTTTTCAAATCAAGTTTGAGTAAGCCCTGTAAGTCTATTACCGTGACCAGTGTGGACTTGCGATTTCCGAGTACAGGTCAATAGTCGCACTAAAATCGAACAATAAAATTTCGACGTAACAGATGGCATTATCTGTTTTCGACGTATTCTTCCTGGAAACGCAGTCACATTTGGGTACAAAATCAAGGGGACAAACAGGTGCTTTTAAGTCTGGTTTTGCTATTATGCTTTAACTAAAGCTGCACAGCTATGCTAGCAATTGCCTGTCTACGAACAAACCAACAGCTTTAATCTTTCTGAGAAAGGATGAATGAAATGGGCAGCAACTGTTATGTACACTGATTACTCGATAAAATGTGATTGATTTTGCAAATTTTTTTCTCACAGTTTATGTCTAGCACCAATAACTATGTGTCTCTTAAGTGTTGATGATATATTTTTGTCATTTCTGTAATCTAGCTTAATGCAATATAAGTTTAAGGCTAGTTTCATTGACTGGTTATACTGCACATTAGTTATAATGAATGGGGAATAACTCTTAAATTCATGTTATACTCGGTAAATACTTTAGACGTTTTTACTTCATATTTATGATATTTGCTTGGTTGCACAAAGACCGTTTTTATTTGTTTTACAAGCATGGTGTCCTTTTTTTTACACTAGCTTGAGTGGTTTAGGTGTCTGATCGGATCACACCGCTTAGGGTTCGACCCCAGTAGCCAGCAGGGGTAAGGTTTTTTTCTCGTCGTAGACTATTACTGGTTGGATCAGAAGTAGAATAAAAGACCGAGTGGTCTGCGGTGTTTTTTTTGCGATATAGCAGGCGAGCAACTAGCATTTAAACTGTCGCCACAAGTGCGCACTAGTACAATGCAGATCAGACACATTTGCACACTTACACAATACGTTTTTCTTGAGATTAATTCTTTAGATTTGTAAAAATGTATACTCGTCACGATTAACTGGAAAATGTTGATGTGATGAAATAACATTCGGTCAACCGACCAACCAATTGTCCTTTGACGTTGTACCCTGTTTCACTTAGTCCTATGCAACTAGCGTGCTGCTTGAAGCGTTTCTGTCCTGCCTCTAGTTAGTCAAAGCTTCTAGAAGTTTAGAATTATAGTAATTTTTACTTATAACTGTTTTATTTGCTAGGATAGGGGCGTCTAGTTTTTTGAAATGGAATGCTCTTAGGTGAACTGAATCGAAGATGACAAAGTCACCGACTAGATATATATTAACATTCAAATCAAAGTTGGATTTATTAGTCTCGCTTCTTATTCATCAATAATTTTTCAAACATTTTCATTTTATTACTTATAAAAAATGTGGACATGGTTCTTTTTTATTTATTCGTTTTTAAATTTTTAATCTTATTCATAAAAGTACATCATTAAATATATTTCTTACCTTTAAGCCTGTGGATCTCGCCAAGCTGCGGATTTAATATTTTTGTTAGACAGTATGAATGCTGGCAGAAAGAACAGCCGTAAGACCCTGGCATTTTTAAACAAGCTTTTCAATGAACTTGATATAGGCCATGATAAAATAAGAGTTGGAATAATGTCTGCTGAATGTTTAGAGCATAATATGGGTTTCCAGCTTAACAAGTTCTCAAATAAGACAAGCCTTCAGAATAGCCTCAATAGTCTCGAAGCAACCGATTTCTCTACGATATTGAGAGAAATGAGGAGAGAAGCATTTAGCGTAGAAAGAGGTGGTAGAAAGGGCGCCAAGAAAATGGCAGTAATGATCATTGATGGGAATATAGAAGAACCCACTCGCACATTAAAGGAAGCACAACGCGCCAAAACTCATGGTATAGAATTAAATGTAGTTCATGTAGGCAATGAAGATCCACAAGAAGAAATCATTTTAATGGCAGATGAATCTAGAAAGAAATCGTTTTTACAAGTCCCTGATTATGACCAGTTAGCGCTATTGTGGGAGAAGCTTATCGAGGTTCTGTGTGATGGTAAGTATAGATTTACTTCATTTATAAACAAGCAAGACTTCTCAAATTACCACTAATAATGTTATGTATGGTAAGAGTTGAATTTTGTAAAGGTGTTTAACGTCCCAGGCAACAATATTTAACGTCGCCAGCCATAGGAAATTCGAACCCACGGCCTCCCACTTACAGAACATGCACCCTACCAACTGAGCTACCGCAACGGTATGTTATGGTAAGAAGAACGATTCAAGAGCAAAATAACATACATGAAGTTGTCAATGTAACTAAATTTATCAAAACAAAAGGGAATATCTCACAACTACCTTTTATGCCTCTGTATCCAAAATCATCCTAGATATATATTGACGAGTGTAGCAAGCTAGACAGGAGGTTGTTACTCTCCAGACACCTGGTTTCATAGTTCTGGATTATGATTTGAGCATGTACTGGTATATTTGTGGTTGATATCACCAATAGGCAGAGGACCAAATTTCTAGAGACGGAATGGTCATGTGATTGCAAAACTTGTGTATATCAAATGATTTAGGGTAGCCCAGTGACATTAAATGTCTGATAGGACACGTAACACTTTTGGCACAAATATGTAGATTATAATAACAATAGAACCATAATTTATAGAAGAATCAACTCACTGTACATGATCCCCAGTGACAGAGTGGCCAGGAGCAAAGTCAAATGCGTCTTATCGATGTTGGCTCCAGCCCGGCCAAACACAAGCTAGTTTTTCTTGGTTTAGGCATCTACTGGTTGAATTAGTACTAGAGTAATTGTCAAAGTTGTCTGTAATGTTTTTCTCCGACTGGCAGGTATTTCTAGAGCTCTGAAAGTCGCCATAACACTCTCTAATACACATTTAAAGCTTCACAAAACAAAACAACTTTTAGTTTATTCAGTCTTGAGATCAGCGAGTGGTCTGCAATGTTTATCTTCGACATTGTTGTGTAATAGCACTTTTAAGGTCGCCATAAGTGTGCGCTGATACAATTAATGCAATCTGTCATGTTTTACCTTCGATTCTAGGGTTTTTCCATACATCCGTGCGCATGCTCCAAGCTCATAATTACCATCGTAAATTACTTAGCAACTGGTCAAAGGATTCCATTTATTTACAGCTAAAAGAAATGAAATTTTAGAAAATGAATGTCACAGATCGTGGTTAAAAATTATCTTTTTTTAAAAAAATATATTTTTAGAAAATAAAAAAAAAAAAATTCTGAAAAATAAAAAACTTAATGCAGCTTTAAACAAAAATAATTGACAATACGTTAACTTTTTTGTCTTTTAGAATTATAATTACCAATTGTTTGAAGCCAACATCAGAGAAGGGACCAGTTGAAACTGCTACCACGAGTCCACATAGAAGAAGGAAATTAAATGCATAATCAGGAGCTTTAACATTTTATTTTGAATAAATTACAAACGCTAATTATGTAATTATTGTAATTATGCATAATTTTTTATATATTTCTACCTCTTACCCTAAGCTAACATTTCATAAAAACTATTGAAAGCTTACTTCAATGAATTTGAAGACCATTGTTATTCATACATTTATGAATTATAATCAATAATCAGTCTTGATCACGCTGTTAATATTTGATTTTCGAATCAACATGAGTGATGGTTGATGATCTAGAAAAATTTTATTAGAAATTTTATTTATAAAGAATTGTTATTGGGTAGACAATCACTTTTATCAAAATATTCTTTCTTTTATTAAATGCTTTATTCATAGAATTCTAAGATGTGACATGGCTTTATTAAATGTTCAAAGATGGATAAATTCAATTTACTTTTCGATATCGTTTCATGCTTTTAAACCTTAAAATAATATAAATGGAAATACCCATGACAACGGGCTCTGAGATTGATCCCCAAAGTTTAACATTTGACTTTCATTATCAGTGTTATATATTCAATCAGAAATATTATATAACATTCTAGTATTGGAATATATATATATATATATATATATATATATATATATATATATATATATATATATATATATATATATATATATATATATAAGCTGTAACATATTTGTTTTGTATTTAACTGTTACAAGATTAATCCTGGTTAAAATTATTGTATATTTTTTCTGTAATTGGTTAACTCAATACTAGTTAATTCTGCAGTTGTCAAATTGTTACATCAAACATTTGCCTCTAAATGCACAAAAGAAGGATTGCAAATTGACAATATTGACAATATTAAAACATATTCGTAATGTCAGTTTTCATTTTGCTTCATTTATGCAATAAGGTTAACTCCCTTAAATAAACCAAATAAAAATGAATACAATTGTTTTTGTTTTGTCTCGATTGCTTGCTCGTTTCGTTTTTTTTTCTCCATTTTTTCCTTCCCTTTTTTATAAAATTCTTAAAACATGTCTAATACGTAAAAGATACTTATGTTGAAGTCACTTTATTTGTAAGAGCTAACAACGCAAATCTTTCAGAGAAAATCAAACTAACGTGATGTAAGTTTGGTATTTTACATTTACTTAAGTCTAGTCGTGATGGGAAACGTATATGCACATCCGCTTTCACCATGAAATATTTCTGTACACAGATTTTACCTCTAAAAAAGCCAAATAGAGTATTTTTTTGCGCATACGACGTAATGCGTCACCAAAAAAGTCACTATCGGTGAAAACATCACCATTATCGATATCGACATGTAAAATTTCCGTAGTAACACTTGCTGACTTTCTACGAAATTTTTTATTGATGGTAAACGCGGATGCGCATAGCGATTTTCAGGTACGATTAGTTTTTTATGTAAGTGAAAATTACCATACTTTACCAAAATTAATCAGATTCCATTTGTAAATTTTTTATATATCACTTTTACAAAACGGTGTCTCTAACAATAGTGTCATGTGCTGATTTTGAATTTCTAATAAAATAATGCATTCAAAATCAGCACATGACAGTAGCACAACATAAAAATATATGCAGCATGTACGTTCTAACAGAATAGACTGATGTTGGTTAGAATAACTGGTTATGTTTTTTTTTTTTTTTTTTCATGAAACGGTATTGTGTTGTTTTGAACATTGCAACGTCAAAAATAAATAGTGTTTTTTTTTTAAAATTCTAGTGTAGAATTTTAAAGGAATTACGGTAAAACTCTTGAAAAGTCACGATTTTGCTGGTAATATGTATTTCAAATATGTTTACACGACACCAATTCGTATGTGCATTAAATAATAAAATCGGATTTAAATGTATATTTATAATGTTGAACAAAACTGGATTAAGCTTAATGCACATCAAAATAACATGGTCGATACACAATGCGTACTACACTATACACATTAATTCAAAACTCCGCCTGTGCAATCGATGGAATTTTACTGGTGTCTTCCTGTACTTCAGTAATACTGCTAAAATGAATCAATCATGTCATTTATGTGTATATGTTTATAGGCGTCTTGGAGCTTTTCTGAAAAAGAAAATTTTAAATGATAAATCGCCAACATGTCGCTTTGATTTTATGCGATTTTTTTTTATCGAAATATATGTACGCCGAAATTTCCCGGAAAATGTCGTTTTTCTGAAAAAAAACTACAAGATATGCAATTGATATCTAAAGAAAATAATTCCGTTTAAACTTTAGATGTATTACGCGGTAAGCTGGCCCCATTGTGTACTATATTTAGTGCAAATGTAAGTTGTATAACGTTGTGCACTGACGCGACTCGGTGTGTATACTTGATAAAAGATATTTAAATCATAAAACAATAGAACAATACAGATAAAAGAAGAAAAAGAAACACGATGCGAAACTAATAAAAACCCCGACTTTGAAGAGTATCCGATATAATAACAGTGTATGAAGTTGTGTGGTTCAAAATAAGTTACAAGTTAAAAATTAGTTATTCATGTTAATCAAAAGCAAATTAAAAAAGATCAAGTCACACTGGCCCATCAGGGTCACGATAACCGAGTTAGTTAGGCGCAAGTCTTAAATCCTAAGGCACTCAACGTTTTTGGTTTTGACCTCGGTTGACTTTGCTGTGGACCTTTACCGGTTTGCCGGTACCAGCGTAATGGTTCGAGTGGCTTGCGAAGTTTATATTTTGATTCGTGGGCGATTGTATTGGTATTTGTAAGATTGGCTTAATTCCGCGCTAGTACAATGTAGATCCAAAACACTTTCACAAACTCGCGCACAACATGTACTTGTGTTTGGATTAACCAGCAAGATTAAGAAATTATTTCATCAAGATAGCCGAAAATTTAATGATTTGATGTGAAACAACTAACAACCAACCAAGAAACTTAAATATCAAACATGCTGATTAAAAGAAAAAATACTCTGACAAATGACTACTATGAAAGTGCCATTTTGATCAATTTTAACGCCGAACAGTTAAATACATATGCTTTGTAATTAGTATTTTTAAAACATTCAATGCTCAAGGATATAATTACATAGTAATATATAAAAAACGACAAATATCAATATTTTTTTTTTCAAAACAAGGCAGTGATTGTGTAACATGAAATGTTTAAATTTTTATAAATGTATGTTCTTTTTCGATAGCGATACAATCACACCGGTTTATATAACTATATATAATTTGAAAATTGACAATAAGATGGTTGTTATAAACACATGTATCTTTGCATCTTTGATCCAAAAAATTCATTTTATTGATACGCAATGATAAACATTATAGAGATTTGAACAATATCAAAACAATTTATTTTTCTATTTAAAGTAACAGACCCTAGTTTCACAATTATTTCTTAACTAAAATTTTCCTTATCTTAAATCGGGTAAATTTGTAATCTTGATTATTTTATCGATTGTTAAGATAAACAGGAATTAAAGATGTCATTTTAAAGGTCACATCAAGCTTAAAACAAATGTATTTAGTTTTGTCAAAAATTGTTTTTTCACAGTTCTAAAAAGATTGCCAAAATTTTTTAAATTTAAGTTAAGGAAAATCTTAGTTAAGAAACTTGTGAAACCGGAGCAAGATATATATATATATATATATATATATATATATATATATATATATATATATATATATATATATATATATATATATCACACACACACACACACACACACACACACACACACTGGATCAAGATTTCACCTTTTTTAATATATGACATATAATATAGATTTGTGTAACAGGGCCCAGTTTCACAATGATTCACTCAGCTGAGTGTACACTCAACTCAAATTTGGGAATATTTCATTGTCAATTTCTAAGACATTACACAGTTAAAATTTAATATCTAATGTTATATTTAAATTGTTTAGTGTTAGTTTTTTGAACAGAACAAAACATTGTCAAATAAAATTTTCAATTTTTTAAAATATTGATGAAAGAAATATTGGAATATTTCAGTTGAGTGTACACTCAGCTGAGTGAATGATTGTGAAACTGGGGCCTGAACAACAGTAACTTTGCATTAGGCAAGATAACGAAAAAAAAAAACGTTATCAAACGGCATAGGAACACAGGAACACATGAATGTGTTATTTGGTAAACCAAGCAATTTTATTACAACATAATCTTTCTAAACGAAAGAAAAATAATAGTCAAAAATAAAAATAAAAGACGGCGTTTTTTATGTACCGTTTACAGGATGTACTTTGTTACCGTCAAACTTGTTTTGCTGTGTGTGATTTTTACGTTCATCTTCTTCCATTGCTCTCATATTTCTTTCTCTATCCTTATTTCTTGAATAATATTCCGCGAAATTAGATGCAATTATGGCGACCGGAAGAGCCAATAGCAGAAGACCACACATAGAACAGACGACACCAACAAGATACCCATATGTAGAAATTGGGTAGTAATCACCATATCCGACGGTTGTCATCGTGATAATTGCCCACCACATTGATATAAATATGTTATTAAATGCTTGTTCTTCAAATATCTCAGCATAGTATATCATGCTAGCGAAAATCAATGTCGCTATGAAAAATGTCACTGTCATTAAAAGAAGTTCCAGTAAACTGCTTTTAATTGACATCAACAGAACTCGTAAGCCGCTGAACTGTTTTTCGAGACGAAACAGAAGTAAAAGTCTGATCATGGTACAACACTTACATATCATATAAAGCAGACGAGAGCCATGTTCATCCGCCATCTTAGCTTTACTAAATTCTAACCCAAATGCAATCCACATTGAAACAACGGTCAAAATACTCACAACGGCGAAAATCGTCTTTAGAAATTCGACTTTCTTTGGACAAACAACAAACCGCATGATTAATTCAAAAGATAATACTCCCAAACAGAACGTTTCCATGGCAAATAGAGCCGGATGTGGATCAGACATAATAAGCCGAGTCATTTTGCTGTTACTTGAGTTTGTGATATGAGGGTGGTCTGATGCTTCAAATGAAGATAGGTATAGTTCTGTTCTTAGCTCTGGAAGTGTCCATAGGCAAAATATAATAGCACTCAGTATCACCACCATTATATAAAACACGTGCCAAACCTGATAAAACAAAAATAAAAAATAACAAGGTTAAGAGTCACATCATGTAAAAAAGATCTAAAAAAATTGTCTTAAAAGCTCTTCTCATCCAATCTTTCTAGCAATACACGATGCTCTTAGATTGTTGTAGTCTTGGTTAATGACAAACTACTTTTTGGAACAGTACCTATGCGTTAAATACAATTCACCTATTATTAAATTTGAATTTCAATTCCGATAAAAATGAAGCTTCAAGAACAAGATCAAATTTGCACACGTTATGAAAGTATTTTATCCTGTTGATCATGTATTTACAAAATATTTGCGCTTTTATAGTTTTCTTATAAAAAAATATATATGGCTTATTTTTTCAGGAAGTTTTATATCACATTCTGTAGTTTTAAGTTAAAACAAAAATAGCATCAACATATATTGCAAAATGAGGTAAAAGCATTATTGATCAGCGAAACTAAGAAGCAGAAAGTATAAGATAGATTTAAAAAAAAAAATATTAAAGAATCTCCAAATGGTCTTCGCAAAACCATGTAACGAGTGACTGTTAAGAATTGCTATTTCAATTATTACCAAGTATAACAAAAGGTAAATTCAGGGAAACATTTTTGACGGTGATAAAATTACTTATATGTGTTTTTTACAGAAAGGACGCAAAATATTTTAAGTGTACAATATAAGAGACCATTATTTATCATTTATCTCTTGGCTAAAGCTTAACGCTAGCGATTTGCTTGCGTGTATTAAAAGGCTTACAGATTCACAAAGAAAGCTTTTTACGAAAGTTGTGCGTTATCCCAAAATAATAAGCATCACAAGCCTCCTAGCGCGCGCATTTTAATGGCATAGTCCATAACACTGGTGCAGAACCTTCAAAAAGGAAGTCTTATGTCACCAATGTGGTCAATCTTGGTCGAATTTAAAACGCTGAAAAGACAGACGTCTTAAACTTTTTGTCACCTTTTAACAACAATTACAGCTTCTCCCTTGTCATAATCAGTTTACGATGGAGACGTCAACCTTTATTGATAAACCCTATTTTCCAATTTCCATTAGTATGTGAATTGGTGTTACCGGAAAACTTTGTCATGAATCAAATTTAGTGCATTATATTTATTGATATACACCAATCCGACCCCTTCTGGCAGATATCACGTCTATTCATTTGATTGCCTTTTGTATTCAAAACGTGTTAAATGGGAAATCGAATTTAACATAAAACAATATGTATTTGAACTGTTGTTTACACTGTCAAGCAGTTACAGCCAAATCGCTCTGTATTTTGATACAAAGCAAGCAAGGCTGTGACACTGGAATTGTGTAAATAGATACTAAATCAAACATGTCTGAAAGAATGTTGCACCTTTTTGTACACGTAAGGTGTAACGAATCATCCTTATCTGCAGCAGAGTTATAAAAACTCAGAACATTTTGATTAAGGCCACACAAAATTAATTTTTAGTTCAACGATTTTTTTGGGGGAAAAAATGGAGGCGAGCGAGCGATTAAAAATTAAATGTATTTTTTTCAAACGATTCGTCTTAATCCACAACAGAATTTAAAAAAACTTAAAACATTCGGTGGATAGATATATTGTAGTTAAATAGACACATTCTTAATAGTTTTTTTAAAAATAACAAAAACGTGCCAGTGGTCAGGCACAATGACGAACAAGTCCTACAGAGTTTTAACGGAGATATAACTGTTTTATAAAAAAAATATGTTGTTAGAGGGGCATTATACTCCGATAAATGTAGCTTTTGTTTCAGAATTGGGGGAAAATTTAAAGTACTGTTAACACATCTTTAGATGATGCTAGTTATCTGCAGAATGTTTCAAGTTGATACGACTTTACATTCCTGAGAAAAGTGTCAGACACAATTTGGGCGGAAGAATTAATATGGATCAGTACAAAAACAAGTCTCTAGGTCTCCCCCCCACTTCCGTGGTTGAAAGACTTAATAAATTGATCAGGTAAAACTGTTACTAACGTTTAATAAGTTGATACATCATAGGCTTTAAAAGTAAGAAAATAGCAATATCGATATTATGCAATATCAAGCCATTTTTGGAACCGAAAATTGCATTGAAAAGAAGCTCGAAAATAACTTTTGCAAATAATGAGAAAAAGTCAAATATTTTTAATATACCACTGAATATTGTTATAAACTACGATTATTAAATATCTATTAGTGAGTAATAAATCTGAAAGTTTGAAGTACTATTTCTTTACATATTTACATGTATTTTAGTATAATTCATGAAACTGGATAAAATTCAGAGAGAGAGAGAGAGAGAGAGAGAGAGAGAGAGAGAGAGAGAGAGAGAGAGAGAGAGAGAGAGAGAGAGAGGTTTTAGTTAAAATAAGTTTAATTATATTACTTATATTGAATTAAGAAATTAAGACTATGAATGAAGGTGGGGAAACCGGAGTTCCGGGGAAATTGTCTCAAATGGGATTCAAAACTAAGCGTTGTTTTCCGTAAGAGTACGTTTGTGGTGGTTTATGAATAGAATAAACCTAAATTGATAAACAAATGAATAAACTAGAAATGTGTTTTCTTGTGTGATAGCAAAAATAAATAAATAAATAAATAAATAAATAAATAAATAAATAAATAAATAGATAAATAAATAAATAAATAAATAACGATTTCTATTCAGATTGAATATTTTTAAGTTTTAGTCCATTTTTCATATTGCAATATTTCAAATACATATTTCTATATTTTTCCATTTTTTTCGCGATTCACACATAGTGTATCAAAGCAGTATTTTTTGATGACGAAGAGGAAATCTTTTTCTTATGAAAATGAAAAACCAGGTATCTTAGTGGTAGATGTTACATGTTTTTCATACTAAACGATTCCGTGTCAGACATTTTTCATGTAGAAAAAAATTTTAATAGTCAATATTACAGTAGATAGCTTAATACAAAAAAAAAAAAAAAAAAAAAACAAAAAAAAAAAAAAAAAAAAAAAAAAAAAACAAAAAAAAAAAAAAAAATGCAACGACGTGTTATATAGAAGATTGGCATTCATTGCTTTTTAAATTCATTCAATCTAAGCGCGTATTATTTCCTTTGTTTTGAATATCAAATTTAAGAAACATGAAATACAAGTCATTGGATTAATAACATAAAAAGATCTCATATAGATGAAGTAAAATTAATCTAGAAAAAAACATATTCCGATCAATAGCAATTATTTCCTGCTGATAAAAAACATAATATTTTGAAATGAATAGGAAAGATTGACAATACGTTCAATAAACGGTAATATATCAGGTAAAATAAGCCACATTCCCCGTAGGTATTAATTGCACAAGAAAGTTCGCCTTGGTGATGGTCGGTTGAATCTGTCTGCTTTTGAAGTTAAGGTCTTAAATGGACTAATTAAATCTTTCATGCAATAAATTGACTTTTACAATGTGATCTTATGAAGAAATAAGATCGATTATGTTTACTCTTTTGGTTTCACTTTGAAATCATACAAACATAATAGACGATGCGTAACTAAGTGTTAATGTGTAGTCATTTGATTGGCTAGCATTTGCTATGCATTTCCAGATGGAACAGTCTCACAAACCACAAAAAATACCAAGATATAGAAAACTACTTGGCAAAAGAAAACACAACTCTCTCTCTCTCTCTCTCTCTCACACACACACACTCTCTCTCTCTCTCTCTCTCACACACACACACACACACACACACACACACACACACACACACATACACACACACACACACACACTTTTTGTGTTATATGTAATATTGTCTAGTTACCTTTGCGTATAACGATGACCCAGGATGATCTAGCAGTAACCATAGTTTATATCTGACCGTGGTCTTGTTCACATGTTTCCCTGAATAGAAAATATCAGTGTTAGCTTTTCTCAAGTTTTCTAAAACATCCTGCTCCTCCTCGTGAGCGTAAAAAGCCCGCCAACAACAATCAGCCACGTGACTATGAGGGATACTCCAAAAGTCTAACTCATCTCGAAGTAAAGCTCCACAAATGTACTTTGGAACATGGAGTTTTCCATGATTAAAATAATTCAATATAATATTAAAAACCTCTGGATCTCTGTCGAAAAAATATTCGTTATTTTTACAGTCATAAGATTTATGTACTTCATCGAGATCATATAGAACTGTTCCCTGGATTTTTTGTAATGTCTCCTTATTAGTTTCAAACCGTGTTCCTCTTATATTGAATTTCACTATGTTTTTAGCCATCATTAGTCTTTCATTATAATCTTCATCTTCTTTCTTTGGTTATACAATATCTATATATCTGTTAAAAAGTAAAATATATGTACATAGTCAATGTTGTAAGCACCAAATCGATTTTTTGAATGCTAAAGGCATAAATAGATTTAAAATTCCATAAAAATCGTAACATTTTATACGTGATCTAAACGATAAGGCGACGTGCCAAAGGCAGTTAATAATTTCTTGTTTCACTATATGTACAATGCAACACCTGCAATGTAACATATCTGGAACATGTTTTTGGCATATATGTAAGGGGGCGTAAAATAACAATTTTATACATTTTCATACAATGCAAGTGGGCGTCTAGTTATTTGCTATATAACGTGGTTTATTAAATATCTTTATAAGGTTCATTTGATTAAACATGAAGTTCAACATGGATATTGTGTTTTTTTGTTATTTCATAGATTTTAAAACTAGATTTTAAAAACTTACTGAAATAAATATATTGTTTTTAAATTATTTCTCAAAATAAAACTTAAAAAAAGAGTCCGAGTGCGAAGCAAAGTAGATTCAAATGGTCTCATTTTACGGACAGATTTGACATATGAGAATATGTTTAAAAATACCATGGATATACATTCATCACAATTCGGTTTACTTATTTCGTAATCTTAGAATGGTAATAACGAGGTTTGCTTAGATTTGCTGCAGTATGTAAAACCAAGATAACCGACAATAGCAGTGTT
Source organism: Tegillarca granosa (assembly GCA_029721355.1). Lineage (NCBI taxonomy): Eukaryota > Metazoa > Mollusca > Bivalvia > Arcoida > Arcidae > Tegillarca > Tegillarca granosa. The sequence goes on from CM056607.1 coordinate 18,093,084, forward strand.
CGTTTACCATTGTTTGATTTCATATTTCTCTTTTCGTTTTTTTTTATTATAAAGATTATTTTTCCATTTTAACACATGCTATAAAACGTTTAAGTAATTATCATATATTTGTAGTTCTGTTCCATTTACGGAACGAAAAATAGAATATATATATTGTTATTTTGAACATTGATTATGTATGTGGTAGTTCTTTGAAGGCGAGATAAGCAATTGCAAATTATTGTCTTATAAAAACTATATAAAATGATTCCGTGAAATAAAATTAAAGAAGGACCTTGTATGTGAAATGATATGGAAAATTGAAACAAGCTGAGTACGGATTAAGATTCGTGCATAAAAACCGATACAAAATATTTGTATTTTGATATTTTAACTTGTTGTGTTTTTTAGGATAACATTTTATAATATGCAATGTATTTTGTATGATTAAATGTCATGGCTTAATATAATATTCAACGATCATGCTTATAATAGTGACATATTAAGTGTTTTTTTATCAACTATACTGATTGCCGACTTTTTTTTTTTACTATATTCCCGCAAGATAGTTTCTTAAGATAAACCTTTAACAAAATGCTAAATCAAGTACCGAGTAAAATGAAATCGATTTTTATACAAGGAAGGATTTCACCATAGCAACAAGCCGACAATAAATTATAAATTTACTTTTTTAAGTGAAATTAAAAATTCATGATCTCTTTGAATATAATCTGTTACAGCGTTGAATTTATACTATTATGTTAAGTAATATAGATTTGTTTTTCCATGTACCTATTTTTAAAATGAAAAGATATGCCCGATGGATTTCCGTTATCTGAATATCTTATTGTGGAACAGAAATTAAACGCCGCTTCTTGCTAAAAGCAACAATGAGTTTATGTATGACTCCGCAATTTTTGGTGAATATTAAAATTTAAAAAATATTTATAATAGAAATAAAGAATAAAATAAAAATTAAATAAAAACACTTTTTGTTATAAGCGCCAAAAAAATGTTCTATTGACGAATTTGAATCGCAATCCACCCAGTGTATTGAAAAATAGTTTATAATTGGTTACATGTAAAACAACGCCCAGTTCCCCAAGCACAAACAAAAATCTTTTAGGTTCAGTTTAGGTATTTTCACTCACCTGACTAAATTACATCGTTAATATCCATTTTTTTAAAACTTAATGTCTTACAAAACATTTCATTAAAAAGTTTCATTTCAATGGCCAGAGACAAAAGTTGTACCACATAAAACTGCAGAAATCACTTTGCCATAAGGAACAATATTTTCCAATACACTCCATATTGCAATTTGAGGTTTTTGCTTCTGAAGTTAGATGTTTTCTAGTGACCAATGAAACACGTCTTATTTTGTTGGATCCTTGTAATCGACGGTGCGACAGCTTAGTTATAAACATGTAGTGAAAGTCATTTTAAAATCTGAATTTTGATTTGTTTATTTATGAAAAAAATGAAAAGCAAGATAAGGTGCCATGCTTAGCAAAGTACGATAAACAACAAACTGAACACACGCCATTAAAAAAATAATCTAAAGCTTATTGTGAAATAAAAGTTACTGTTTTGAAGTTGACAATTTTACATTTCAAAAAATGAAATGAGAATTCAAAAAAAAAAAAAAAAAATTAGAAAAAAGGCATTGTACAAGGAGCGGCTGATTGAGAAGTTATTCGTAAAAATATCAACGGGTGATAAATCCTCTGTTTCGAGTATAAGTTCGATTGGGTAATTACCAACATCCATCATAACAAGCTACTGTATCCAAAGAAGTGTGACAAAGTATCTCATATATTGCAAAGACATGGCAAGATATCTTACAATATAAGTTGAAAACTTACTATATATATAAACAAACAAAAAAAATAATAAAAATAAATAAATAAATAAATAAATACATAAAGTAAAATAGATAAATAAATAAATAAAAATAATAATAATAAAAACTCCACCAGGAAAAAAACAAATAGATAATCAATAAAATTTACTTACTTATTTACACAAACGGTCTACTAAATGTTCATATAGATCCATTTCTGAATTTAGATCCCGTCCGTCAACCTAGATATTAAAACACTATAATGATTGAATAAAATGATTTCCTGTTTTTATTAACGAATTTTTCATTTGAATAGTCAAAATATTCACGATTTATGCTTCATTTAAGCGAAAGTATTACCTTCATATTAGACAACACACACGTTGAAGGTAAGAATTGATTTTCCAAGTTCAAAAAACATGTCAATGTTAAAATAATTCAGAACATGAACCAAATAAAAACGGGGATATTATAAAATAGATACATGGAGTAATCATTACATGAGATGTTTGAGAATATTCATTATTTTCTAAAAGGTTAATACATGTTAATATTATTATAACACGATTTTGCCATTTTCAAATAAGTCATTTGAACGTAATGAGACACAAATAAAATGACAGCTTTTTTCTTATTTAATTTTTGAGTTTGTTTATTTTAAATTATCTTTATCAAGTGTCCTTTACAATCATTAAAATATTTTAATCCACAGTTCTATAAATTTCATTCCAAAGAAATTGAAGATATTATTGTGATTAATTTGTTTATTATCATACTGTTGATAATGAATTTTAAGCTTTTCATTTATTATTCTTTCTTATCGGATATGATTTAAAAGTAAGACTCGCTTGTTTAAATAATTACAAATCCTACTTTTGCCTTTTACTTTCTACCTACATACCTTATACATGTACATGGTTTTTAAAAACACGTTCGTAAAATGGTAAAATTATTCTTTTAAAAATAAAGTTCAACAGAAACCGAAAAAGCTATTTCGTAAAATATAAGAAAGTAGAAGAATTAATGGTTAAGGTATCAATTAAGCATAAAAATAAAAATTGTTAACGACTGGTTCCAAACGTGTTTGTCAACTTTGAAAACTTTAGACATCTTTGTCAATGATCTCTTTATTAATTACTTATTTGTTACAAACCGAGGGATCTTGCAGATACAAGTTTGGTGAACAACAATGGCTAAAGTAACAAACATCTATTTTATACAGTATTATATAACAAAAAAACCTGTTAAATTATGATGTGCCAGATATGCGCATTCCTCCTGACCCTATTGGCCGAAGTTTGATAGATAAAAACATAAGCAAAACAGTTGAAAATTATAGAATCTAAAGTTCCAAAATCACATGTATATGAATCAAAATTCAGCTAAGAAATGCCTTGCATGAAGAAACAAACCCGTTAGTTTAGTATAAATTTCAAAAATTAAGACGGCTGAAAATTTTGATAAAAGGTACATTTTTTTTACATCCCAAAGTACTGCTTACTGATTTATGATCAGATTCTTTTCTTCTTTTTTTTTGTTACTATCAGTAAATTTTTGAAGAAGGGTATAGTTGTCGATGAAAAGGTAACATAAGGACAGTTTTTTTGCGTTTGTATTATACAAAGGAAGAAACTGATGTCTCCAGCTGTTGCTGCGTGTCAAACGTTTACATCCTCTAGATGTGTTAGTCACCAATAAGAAATCGCTAAGGTCATTATTTACAAAAGATGTAAATATTAATAACTGGTATCCAGTTTAAACTATATTGATGTGGCTTACCATTTTGTTTTGGGCTTGGGAATGCGAACATTCGCCCTACGGGAACAAATCTCCGTTGGTATAGATATACTGACTACCTAACCGAATTGGCACCAGGGCAACTTAAAATCACGTCAGGTAAAAAACCCATCTTGCAAAAGAAGACTTTAAAATTTCTTACCAAAAATGTTGTCTATCATTACATCGCATGCATATCTAGTTGTTTCATAACAACAGCAACAACAACAACTATAATAAACTTGATGATGTGCGAAAATATCATGAAATGTCTCTTTTGCTGAACCCTAGCTAAATTTCAAAAGTTGTTGTATATAAAACTGTGATTTTGATCTTGTGATTTGTAATTTTGTGATAATTAAATAACAAAATGATATCTTATGCAAATAATGTTTTGGCGCTCCATTTAAGATTATTTTTACTTGTATAGTGACCATCCATTCTGCAGTTATGAAGTATAACTCAATAGCAGCACTTTCTTGCACAGTTGATAGGGTTTTTATTGGTTTTCTTGCCTTGGACATCCAGGACATACACCGTACATAATATAAAAAACATGCATTGGACATCCAATGCAGCTTGTCTTGTCTATAGCTGCTTACATAGAGGTTACATTGTGTGCTAGTGGTACATCAATGTAATGTTAGACAAGTACTATCATCTCTCACCTCTGGTTCTCTCTCTCTCTTTCTTAAAAACTACTCTTTATATACAGGAGTGAACATAAGTTAGTTTTCTAGGTTCATACTTCTCGGCAAATATGGAAATGTGTATTTGAGAAGCATATGATCAGCTCTTTATCAAATTAATTATCAACGCTAATTACTCCAACCAAGATTAACTATAATATTGACATTTACTAGCTAAATGTAGTATCATGAAGAATCTTGTTATCTTATCCAAAGAGGTTTAAGCAGCATGGCGTGATTACACATAGCTGCCCTAAGTAGAAGATCATGTAACTTTTTACAGTTGTACATGATAGCCTTCACAAAAACATCCAAAAATTCACCCTATTTATATACCTAGTACTGTTACAGAAGAAAACATTGACTTTTGACAAATGGAATTCGAACTTAAGCAATGAGGCCCTATAAAATGTAAACTCTCGGTATAAAAAACTCGGCTACAGAGGCCCCCGAAACAAATATCAGGTTTTTATATATGAAAAAAAAAGAATAATTAATAACTAAAGCCTTCTCCAGGTCACTTACTTTGTAAAAATATTTAACCAGACATGATCCAACGATCTTTCGTTTTGTTACATTTTTTTCTATTTGTCTGTAGTTTACCTTTGTCACAAACAAAATCAAGCGAGATTTAAAATGCGAGAATTTTCACTAACAATGACGTTCTTTATGCGTAAAACATCTGCGACATTATCCCTAACAAATTGTTGGAATTGTTCATACATTATACAGTCAATGCTTGATTTATTTACGAATTATATGAATGTCACAAGAATAATGCAGTACTACGATTTTATTTACTTTTGTGCAGTTTCTGTTGATACAATCATAAATATATAGAGTTTGATTTGTTTTTATCCTTATGCTCTGATTTTTCATCTCAACAAAAACTGTCTATGCATATATATATATATATATATATATATATATATATATATATATATATATATATATATATAGTTTCATTTGTTTTTATCTTTATGCTCTAATTTTTCATCTCAACAAAAACTGTCTATGCAAATACCAAGATGTTTGTATTGCTGTGTGCCAAATAGATCTGTATACAATTCGAGAAATAAAGAACTAAAACTACGTTTAGAAAAGCTCAGTAAAGCATTTTGTCATACAAACCAATGAAAACAAAAACCATTAGTGCAAGCTATTTGTTTATACTTTCCTATTTAAATGTGTATCAATATATCAACGAGAGAAACATGTTTTCAACAGACTAAATGATTAATTAAACTTAGAATTTTACTTGTCTATCCACAGTAGTCTGGGGAATTTTTAAACACGTTTTATTACATTTTATCAATTTTGCTATTTAGACATGTATTTTTTTATAATATATGATAAACTGGTTCAGTTAATACGAGACAAGTTCTTAAATTATTGTGTAAAGATTGATTGATTGATTAAAGATTACTTTTCTTGTATCGAGACGTTTCCAGCTATAGGAGAAATGACAGAAATTTTGACCTCTACAGTGCGCATAGGACAATTTGCAGGGAGAGTTCTTTAACATTCCACGCCTGTGTTTTTAAAATCTCCCCTGAAGGACCCCCTGATTTTCCTTTATTAATGCCGAGTGCTGAAAGAACTGTCACTACCTATTTAAATGTCTTGGTCAGACCCGGCCGGGGTTCGAACCCCGACTTCCCACATACGAAGCGAGCACTCTACCAACTGAGCTACCGCAGTGGTATATTTTGTAAAGACAAAAAATTAAGCATTAAAGACTTTTGAATTTATAAGTACACAATTAATTTGAAAATATAGCTCTGTCCTTGATATGCTAAAATCACACAAACACACAATCCACCTAAGAATTTGATTAGTTAAGGCTTATTCAAGCAATGGTGATTGGATTAAGTGTCACGTGACTTTCATTTCGGAATGTCGAGTGCTTGGCGAAAGAACAGTCACTACCCACTTTCAAGTCTTGGGTCAGACCCGGCCGGGGTTCGAACCCACGACCTTTCACTTACGGAGCGATTCTCTACGTCAAAAGAGAGAAATATCTATTTTATAAAAAATACTGTAAGATCAAATCAATATTATAGCGTGTGTTTATCCTAAATAACATATCATTTTAAAAAAGTTTGAAAAATAATGTTCCTGACAAGTTTCAATAGTATTTGTCAAGGATTAAGAAAACAATAATCCTTATATAAAATATGTTTTTAGAGTAAGTAAATATTTTTAAGTTACAACTTATTTTTTTTTATGTCAATTCGACCTTTCAGATTGCATCGGGGTTATTATCGATCAGAAATATCATTCATTAATAACAATGACATAGAGTCCAGCAGACAAATGATGTTATAAGCTAAACCCGTTTTGTGATTAATAGAAAATGTTCTGTCTGAATGAACTTCTTTAGAAGATGTTATAACAAATACTGCCTGATGTAACTCTGGCTTCCAAGAGAAATTTGAGAAGTTAAAGTAGAGATGGCTGTCAAAAAAAGTAAAATTTCCAGTTAAATTCTAATTAAGAAAATAATAGGCATAAACTATTGCATTTTTATCTTTATTTGAAGAGTTTAAAAAAAGTTTTTGTCATTTCAAATCAGTGTGATAATTTCACAGTTTAAAATGGTGTCCAAAAATATAATACAAATATCAGTTAAATTTTGATGTGCCAGATGTGCACAATTCGGAAATTCATTTCTCATCAGTGACACTAAGACCGAAAAGTTTGACAGATAAAAAATATAAGCCAAACAGTTGAAAATAGTGAATCGAAAGTTCCAAAATAGACCGTAAAATAAAGTTAAAAGTTAGATATCATCAATTGAATGTTAAACGCGATTTTCAATAGGTTTTTTAATTATTAGCCCGTTATTTCACATAGTAAATACACAGATATTGAATATGCCACGATTTTGCATTTCCTTATCAAAGCTGGTTATTTTTCGAAATATGTGAAATGATCTCTATTTTTGACATTATTTTTATTTTTAAATAAATACGCTAAAAAGTTTTATGACCGTCATCACAATATTGTTGATAAGTATGAAGTCACTGTTTCTAGGCTTATACTTATATTTGACTTTGCCATATTTCTATTCAAGAGGTATAAAATGTCTAACACAACAGTATGTTATATATTTTCATATTGATATTTATAGGTAATTTTCTTTTTTTCTTTTTGGGGGGGGGGGGGAAAATATTGTTGGCCAAGTTTTTGCTCTGCTTTGCACTGATTACCATTTTCTTTTATGCTTTTTTTCTTACAATAATGCTTTGGAATACATAAAATGTAAATAAATAAAGGTATAACCTGTGTATCTTGAACATAGATGTTCTTGCTCTACTGTTCAATAAGGTCACAGTGGCCAAGTAGTTAAATAGGGTCTTTAGACTCAATGCGGGTTGGACTCGACCCCGTTCAATCGCAAAGAGAGAATTTTTTTCTCGTGGTAAGCATTCATTGGGATTGGCTCGGTACTAGTATCTATGACTGAGTATATAGTTCCTGAGCGAGTTAACTGGCCTTCTAAAGCTAGTAATAATACGCACAAGTTTATAGATCAGAAAAAACGTGTACATTTACGCACCACATGCAATTAAAACAAGATAATAACTAAAAAAAGTTTAATTATAAAAAAAATTGCCCATGTGACGTTAACAACATTCAACTAACCATACATCCTAAATTTATCTATCAAAATTATTGCATAGACAACAAACGGAGCAACATATCTAATTAACTCCAGTCTGGAGTATAATGCCAAGTCCTTAGCACATTACGAAGATATTAGATACAAGGGAACAAAATAGGCCGAAATGTATTCAAAGCAAACCTTATTTTTAATTTTGAATAAACGTATTTGCGGAACACAGTTTTTTAAACCAAATGCGATGATTAGAGGTCCACACACTGAACATTAACTCACAGGGTGCATACGTTTGGCAATTTACTCCAGTAAAAGATTATGAGCAAAAAGATGTGAAATTTCTGGTAATAAAAATCAAAAGTTTTTTCTAGAACAGAGCACGTTGTTTCTGACTTCAAACAAACAACACGATATCAGAAAAAAAAGTGTATATGTTATTGCTCAAGGACATCACTTATTCTTATATATGCAAAAATGATGTTTTTGTTTTTAGTTGGTATTACCGAAAGTAAATAGCCAGGGGGTATTTGTGTTTGTATTTGAGAACATTGCACAACATTTCTGAATACAGCTCTTGATTGAAAAACGTATTCTTGACAAAAGCAAATTCATAGAAACAACTAACATATATAGAGACCACAGATTATAGAATATCCTACTTAAGATAGATTTATAGACTGATTTAATAGTGTTTTACGTCCCAGTCAAGGATATTTCACTTATATCGAGACGTCACCAGCAGTAGGCGAAATGGCAGAAATTTTGACTTTTGTGCGCTTAGGGCAATGTGCAGAGAGGGTTCTTTAACGTGGGACACCCGCCGTGACACGGGACATCAGTTTTTAAGGTTTCCCCTTACTTCAGACGGCATAACCCTATTCAAGTCGTATGATTGTACCCCTAAACCACAAAACCCTTTTTACAACGATGATAAAAACATTTTCAAATAAATAACTTAATTAAACAAGAATACTGGACAAAAGCAAATTGATAGATAAATTCATAAAACTCATTTTACAATGATAGTGAAATCTTTTTTAAATAAAATATCTAATTAAAAAAAGAATAGTGGACAAATAGCAAATTGATAGAAAAAAGAAATCCGAAACTATGAAACTCATTTTACAACGGTGATGAAATTATTTTTCATAAAAGTACCTGATTGAAAAAAGTATACTAGACAATAGCAAATTGATAGAAAAAAGAAATCCGAAACTATGAAACTCATTTTACAACGGTGATGAAATTATTTTTCATAAAAGTACCTGATTGAAAAAAGTATACTGGACAATAGCAAATTGATAGAAACAACCAGCCGAAACCAAGTAAATAAATAACACTATTACCAGTTAAATTTTGATGTGCCAGATGTGCGCATTTCGGAAATTCATTCCTCATCAGTGACACTAAGACCGAAAAGTTTGATAGATAAAAAACATAAGCCAAACAGTTTAAAATTATTGAATCTAAAGTTCCAAAATTATATAATATAAATCCAAATCAAGCTAAGGAATGCTTTGCACGAAGGAACAAACCTTATTTTTAAATAAATTTTAAAATTTAGGACGGCTGAAAATTTTGCTAAATGGTATATTTTATGACAGCACAAAGTTCTGCCTATTCAGTAACTCATTTTACAATAGTTATGAAAATAATAACGTAAGCAATTTGCAAAACCAATATCATTGATCTAACCTTTATAAATGAGAGATCGACAACTAACATGGTTGATTTCCCATAAACTTTACTCAAATCCCAAAATGTGTTATCGCGAAACAAGTCACCGGATACCATTAAGTGAAAAGATCCAATGCCTATCTAAAGTAGAAAACTTTTTAAGCCAGAGAGCTTTACTTTGAGTTAATTTTATATTGTCATTTCTCTCTCTCTCTCTCTCTCTCTCTCTCTCTCTCTCTCTCTCTCTCTCTCTCTCTCTCTCTCATTTTTTGTTACATTTACTGTAGCAATGAAAAAGCTTTAGCTACCCCATTTTATTGAAATTGTAATCTCAATCAAATTTATTTGTGTACTTTTCATCACCGAGGTTTTTAGATGTATGTTTTGGAATTCGTTTTCTTTCAGCTTTCACTTGGTATCGCACTTAACAGAACAGGAATTTTTGTAAATTACAGTAAGGAATAATTAAATCAATAAATTAAATTAACTCTGTTAAAAGGTTCTTAAACCATTCTAAATGTTACCATTATGTGTTCCCAGTCGGCGTAACTCATCAAATTTCAACTGTGTAAAAAAGTACCTGAACCACGTTCACTGCTACCGAATTTTAATCATATCCGGCGTCATTAGATCAAATGGCGCTTACGGATCATAACGCCTCTTATCGAATAGTTTCGAATACCACTGGGGCAGATCCTAAGGTAAGAAAGTTTGTCAGTTCGCTTATTGGTGGATATCTCTAGGTACTTCGGTTTCCTTCACTATACAAGAACTAAACACCTCGAAATAAGAGCAATCTTGATTGGGCTGTAAACTTCCATTAATTCTTTTTGATTCAAGCCTACATTAAAATGTTACTCAACAACCCGTTACTCAACAATCTGTTACTCAACAACCTGTATTAAAAGTTATTTTAACTACATCAGCAATGTAATAATGTCATATTCGGCATCTCTTCATCCGATTCAGAGTTTATAATTGTTGGTCTCAACATGTGTCCTCAAAATATCCTCATTTTTTTTCTTTTGAGCAAGTTGCTTAAATTCATCAACCGATAATTTCAAACCTTTATTCTTGAATAATCTTATCACAGAATGCCAATATTTTATTTGTCATTTGACCAGTAAAATGCTCAGAAGTCTTGTGACTTTCTAAAGAATGTTGTTCACTAAGGACTTGTTGACAACGTTTTATAAGCCGAAAAACAAGTGAAAAGTTGTTGTCTGTGGTCTGATTAGTCAAAAAGGAGCTGATATATGATTAAATAAAAAGACTCTTGTTTAATACGGTTTATGCCTTGCTTGATCCTTAATTATTTTGTATTGTCAAGTACAAACCGGAAGTGATTTCTGATAGGCGTGTACGAGTTATTTCACTTTCTTTGCCGTTTTTTAACATCGTGTACCTCGAACTCCGGATAAGTCGAACTTATTGCATTATTGCATTTCCCCGTGGAATTTGAGATAACGAGATTCACACACACACACACACACACACACACACACACACACACACACACATATATATATATATATATATATATATATATATATATATATATATATATATATATATATATATATATATATATATATATATATATATATACAGTACAGGCCTGTCGAAAGTTTAACACTGAGCTGACGAAAAGGAGCCGAGCTGTGGACAGCTAGTGGCTGAAAAGTTGTCAACTCTCGGCCCCTCGGCAACCGGAACTGTCCACAGCTCGGCCCCTCGGTAGCCGAGTCTCGGCAACTCATTCGGCTCCTCGGCACTTTGAACTGTCCACGACTCGGCAGTTCATTTGGCCTCTCAGTAGCCGAGTCTCGGCCACTAGCTAACGAGTGTTCTAATAATGAACATCTGAGAGATTAATGTTAACTGTATATTGAAAATAATAAAATATATCAGTCGGTAGTGATAAAGACTTTAAAAAATAACAAAAATAAATTTTTAAAAAAGATAATGATTTTAAAACAAATAAAATAAAATAAAATAAAATAAAATAAAATAAAATAAAATAAAATAAATAAATAAAATATTTAAAAAATAAAATAAAATAAAATATAAAAAAAATAAAATAAATTAAAATAAAATAAATAAATAAAACCATTAAATAAACGGATGGTGGAAAAGATACATATGTGATTTTTTTTCAGCAATTTACATCTGAGAGAGATTAATTGTATATAATAATAATAATAATAATAATAATAATAATAATAATAATAATAATAATAATAATAATAATAAAATATATCATTCGTTAATGATAAGGAATATAAGTGGAAATTAAATAAATTAAATAATAAAAATAATAAATTTAAAAATAATAATAATAGAAATAATAAAAAATAAATAAACTCGTAAATAAATAAATAAATAAATAAATAAATAAATAAATAAATAAATAAATAAATAAATAAATAAATACCATTAAATATATGGACGACGGAAAATAGATATGTGATCCCCCCCCCCAGAATCGCATAAATCTTTTATATTCCATTATGGAGCGGGATTTTAAAACAAAAAACTGGACTTCTGCCATCGCAGTTTTGATTCAGTCATTAAATGTACCTATACAGGCAAACATCACGCGTCATAATCCTAACCTGTTAATCCCCTGTCATCATCAAATACCTGGCTTCAATACACGAAGTACAAAACCTTGTCCGTACCATGACAAAAGAATGTTTTATTTAGATACATTGTCTCCAAGATCGGCCAGACTCCAACACCTGTCATCAAACTTTTGATTTAGAAAAAAGTCGTCTTAAACGCTGCAGAAACTTGTTCACTGACACTGTTGATATATAAATATAATCTTCTCTACTAATTTTCCTACTAATCTCTCTTTGACTTATTCCGGAGTAAGATGATCTTACAATTTTCTCTCTAAAATATGCGGCGATATATACGGAGCCCGCGAAGGGACATTGAAATAAAAAGTTGTTTGCGTTCACACGAAATAATATTTCGTTCCCACGCAAAAGTATTTTGTTCCCACGCAATAGTATTTCGTTCGCACGCAATGTTTTTGCGTTCGCACGCAAAAGTATTTCGTTCCCACGCAAAAGTATTTCGTTCGCACGCAATGTTTTTGCGTTCGCACGCAATAATATTTCGTTCCCACGCAAAAGTATTTCGTTCCCACGCAATAGTATTTCGTTCGTACACAATAGTATCTCGTTCCCACGCAGTGTCATATTACAATGCGTGCGAACGAAATACTTTTGCGTGCGAACGAAATACTTTTGCGTGGGAACGAAATATTATTGCGTGCGAACGCAAAAAACATTGCATGGGAACGAAATACTTTTGCGTGCGAACGAAATACTTTTGCGTGGGAACGCAAAAACTTTGCATGGGAACGAAATACTTTTGCGTGCGAAAGTAATACAATTGCGTGCGAACGCAAACAACTATTTATTTCAATGTCCCTTCGCGGGCTCCGTAGATATACGCGTAACTGCAGGCATGTTTAATGAACTGATGTTTTCTAGATAACGATCAAGGGGTCGAGTGGCCGAAAAAGTGCCGAGGAGTCGAGCGACCGAAAAGGTGCCGAGCAGCCGAAAAAGTGCCGAGCAGTCAAAAAGTGGCCGAAAAACGGCCGAGCGATGGACAGAAGCTGCCGAAAAGGTGTCGAGCTGTTGATTACTATTGGCCGAGACATAACTGCCGAGGGGCCGAGACGAGCTGCCGAGTCGGCACTAATTCGGCACTAAAGTGTTTAACTTTCGACAGGCCTATATATATATAAGCAACGACATATTTTATTTTATTTTGTAAATGATAAATGAACGACAATAAAAGTTTATGTAATGCAATATGTATTACAAACATAGATTACAACAAAATTAATATAATTCTCCATTTCACGAACAGTATATTGATTCATCGTCCTTGAAAAACAGAAACATGATTCATACAATCCGTTGGCTACATTATTTGTCTGAAGTGCACCTTCGCTAACATTACAGGGAGCTTGTATTGTCATTCTGTGCTACGTTGATATCTCCTACACCTAGGCAAAAGAAACACATACTATTAGGTAACATGCGAAAAAAATGTTTCAGGAATAACTGGTGTTTTAACAAATTTATTGAGTCATAACCTGAAAACAAAAGGTGTGCACACTTCATAGCGCGCTACTCTACACTTTTTAAAAACAAGTTATTCCATATATTTCAGTTTTAAACAATAAACTTAAAATATCAATCAATATTTTGTTTCATTTTTCTTGATTTTATTTATAAATCAAATAGAATTTCTTTCGCGTTGGAATTGTCATCAACAAACTATTTTAGCCAATATAATGGAACGAGATATAAGCCACGTTTAGCGTTGCTATAGTTGCGTAGTTTATTTGAGTATAGCGTGAAAAACGATTGCGTGAATTTACGTTAAGAAACAAATAAATACCTGGAAATACACTTTTTTGTTAAAACCTATACACTAGCATTTTAATTTCTTTTGAATAAATTATAAGTTCATCTATTCCATGGAAAAAAGCTTAAGGATTTTTTCTTTTGGAAAAAATTCTTTCGAGAAATGATCTGAAAAAAATGTCATAGACAAAATAGTTGTTTGGAAAGAATTGCATCAAAATGAAAGTTGGATAGTTTAGTATGATGGAGTTTTTATATAGGGTTTTTCGAAACTTAACTATGCTTAGCTCTTGCATTGTAAGTAGGAGGTCGTGGGTTCGAACTTCGACCGGGTTTGACTCAAGACTTTAAAGTGGGTAGTGACTGTTCTTTCGCCAAGTACTCGGTATTACAAAATGAAAGTCAAAGATCTTTCGGATGGGAACTTTAAAATAAACGAAGATCCGTGGCACGGTAGGCGTATGACGATAAAGAACCCTGCTGTATAATGCATTAATCACAACGCACAGGCAACATTTCTGCACTTTTGCTTTAAACTGGCGACGTCTCGATATAAGTGAAATATTCTTGACTGGGACGTTAAACACCATTACTCGTCTCAACTCATTATTGCATTGTATTTGGTTCTATCTTATATATCCAGACAAAAGCAAAATAAGATATGTGTACGTTGTGTATATATACACGTATGCATTTAAAGTATACAATGGTTTTAAGGCATCACTAGTACTATTTCCTTTGTCAAAAAAAATTATTGTTTTTTTTTAATTGAGATTTGAAAATTAAATTTTTAGTTTTTATTTTCTAATAACTAAGAATGGGACATTTTAATTTTGTTTATCTTAAAATGTTCCAGTTTTAAAGCAGAATTTATCCCCAATCTTTAATAAATCGAATTAAAATTGCAGAAAAAATTTCATTAATTTGCTCATAAATGTTTTTTCGAACTAATGTAATTAACATTTTTCTAAACGATTGTTTAAATAATTTATAGAAAGGAAGGTATTCCGTCTTACCTCAGAAGCAATCGCAATATCTATCATTGCAACTGCCTTGTCTGAAAAACGGCGATGGCGGGAATAATGTGCATTTGTTTTCGTAGCAAAACTGTGCACATTTAAAGTCTGCTCCTCTGTCGTTTGGATCACATTCTTCCCAATAGCAATTACTGAAATCGACCGGTTCTCTTTTCTGTGGAGCTTGTGTAGTTGTGGTTCTGACAGGTGGTTGGCCAGCAACAGGTGGTAGTGCGCGTCCTCCGGCAGGTGGTAATACGCGACCACGTGGTGCTACAGGTGGAAGTTGTGGTGGAGGAGGTGCTTGCATTGGTGGTGGGTATTGTGGGAAGAGCAACGGAATCAATGCTGGATCAACCCAAAATCCTTGAACAGTCGATAGGGCCAAAACCCCTAAAGAATTTAAACAATATAAAACAATATAATCTCAGCATAAAGATACGTATACTTTGAAAAGTTTTGTTTTCACAAAGCGGGGCAAAAGGAATTTTGCAACATTAATTTAAAGGATTCTTCATACATCATGACATCATCGATATGATATTTTACTTTCGCGTCATTAAATTTTGAAATTTAAACGCGCACGTCTTTTACCGCCAAAAAATACTCGCCTAAAGCGCCAGTCAGGATTTTGAAAAGAAGAAAAAAAATTGCTGTGATATTTTAAAACGGAAAAGTGGTTTTTGATAAATGTTATTCTTAATTACAAATTTTGATTAGTGCTATGAAAATTAAATATTGTTTAGCTTTACGTTTAATTTTTTCGATTTAAAATTTAAAGATATCATTTCAAAATAATACTATATATTTTCAGTATTCTTGGTCCAAAGTGTAGCAATTTTTTTGGCAGAAACACCTCTAAATTGAATTTATAAAGTTTACATGTATATTAAAAGATGTGGTTTGAATTTTTTTTTTCATTTTAAAGTAATTTTTCATGAATTTTTTAGCGAAAATAATAAATCATTTCAAAAAGAATTGAAAGATATAATGCTTGATATTATCAAAACATTTAATTTTTTTAAAATGTTGAATTAAAAATTTCCAAATACAAGGAGATGCATAAGTTATGCTTTTATAACTGAAAATTTGAAATACGCATTTATTGAACAAAAATAATGTATTCAGACTTCTTTGAATATTCATTTAAAATATAGACCAATGAAACGTATCAGAATTTATTTTAAATTATTGACCAATGAAACGTATCAGAATCTATTTTAAATAGACATTATTACTTACCCAATACCGCAACGGCAAATAGAGTTTTATCGTGCATTCTGGTCTATCAGCCTGGATCTCTGAAATACCCAATACACCAAGGACAAACAACCAAAATGTCTGTTGTCTGGTTTGCGTTTTTTCAGCATACATTGGGTTTTTATAGGTTACGTGACGTAAACAATTGTGTAAATTTGTTACCATAATTGGCTGTAGAAACTGAAAAATGACAGGGTGAAGGTTAAAAATTATTTAAGATGACAAGTACATTGCCAAAAATGTGATGTTTATGAAATGTATAATGTCGTTAACGAAAATAAAGGTAAAAATAACACGGATTTTTTTAAAACAACAATTATGCCATGTAGATGAACACATTAATACAGTTTTTAAAAAACAGTAATTAGGCGTTGAATACTAAGTGATATCACATTATTCATATATGTCATTTTTGTGTTTATCATTAGTTTTTATTATCATTTGTATGTTATAATTGTACAAAACAAACTAACTAAAGGTTGACATTATACAACAACTCTCGTCTAACAATAGTATGGCCTTTTGCACTTAATTAATAGAAAGTGGGAGGTCTTGCGTGAGAATTCCGGCCGGGTAATACAAGACTTTAAAATTTGAGATATTGTTTCCTGGCTTGGTGCTCGCCTGTCTCACACCGAACACGGTTGGGCACACGGTTCCAATACGGTATACTTGGTTAAACACGGATTGACTGGTACGAGTATTGAGTTCCAACCGTGCCTGGGGATGAGTTGGTACGATTTAGACTGGAATGTAGCACGAGTATGTACGAACAAAGCACGGATATACTCGGTCAAGCAAGGTTTCTCACGGTTTGAACACGAGTTGCAAACGATTTTGATACGATTGTTGTAAGGTTCCAAGTACGGTCTAGTACGGTCTGTTACGGCCTAGTACGATTAAACACGACTTTTACTCGATTAACTAGACATTTACAGGGTTTACATACGATCCCACCGACTTTTGTTCGAGTTTTGCTCGAATTATCACACTTTCGTGTATAGATTTATATACGATATTGACACGGTTGAGCTCACTCGTGGAGTGAACTTCATGTGCGGTTGTATATACGGTCTCATACGGTCTCACACGGTCTCTCACGGTCTTTCACGGTCTTGTACGATCGCTAATACGATCATACATGGACATGGCACCCGTGCCAGTTTTTTAAAAATTTTAAAAATCATACACGGCTTTCACGGATATACTCGAATGGCCCGAGTGTAACTCGGATAAGGCCACGGTTGATTCGATTGTATGTACGGTTTACATGGGTGACCAACCGTATAAGCCGTGTGTTCTATGTGAGACAGGCTTAAGACAGAGTATCGATTTATGCACCCGATACCAGAATTATGGACTGTTGAGTAGTATGTTTGTCTACGGCATAAAGACTTCATAAGATTGCACCTTATCAAAAAGTATATTAATCAATTCAGATTAATTACCTTGCTCTTGTCTAGAATAGCTGAAAAATGCTGATTCGACGTTGAACAACATCACAACGACCACAATAATAACCAAATAAATAAACAATTTTTTCGCGAATTATGAAAAACTCATCATTACAACAGTTATAAAAACGACAACTAGTAATGAAGACCACATGGCATTCCATTTCCGGTTTGCTTACTGATATTTATCCTGTCGGTAACTTTGAAATCTTTAAATCATCTGAATGCAGTATATGATAAGCTACTGCATTTCTCTCGCCTTGTCATTTTAGCAGGATTAAAGGCAAAAATATAATTCATGAAACTGTACTGAAAATCTTCTCATAATTAACTGAAGACAAGGCGGAAATATAAAAATTAAAAGTCCTAACTATTGTTTGATGGACATATTGGTTATATTCATCTAGTCGGTACCTATGAATCATTCAATTCATACGCACATTTTATCAAAAGAAATTAGTGGGATGAACAACTTAGCCACTATGATCTAAATTCTGCTGTTGACAGTTTAATAAATTTAATGTCCTAGAGCTGAACTAGTTGGCTACTGCGAACTAAATTCTGCTGTTGGCAGGAAAATAAAAAGGATGTCCTAAAGCCGAACTACTCGGCCGCCGAAAACTAAATTATACTGTTGGCAGTTCAGTAAAATTAGATGTCCTGAAGCTGAACTACTCGGCCACTGCGACCTAAGTTCTACTATTGGCAGTTCAGTAAAATTGGATGTTTTGAAGCTGAACTATTTGGCCACTATTGCCTTAATTCTACTGTTGACAGTTTGGTAAAATTAGATATCCTGAAGAAATACTTGACCATTGCGACCTAAAGTCTACTTTAAAAAAATTGGTACAATTTAATGTCCTGAAGCTGAAGTACTTGGTTATTGCGATCTAAATTTAACTGTTGAAAGTTTAGTTAAATTTGATGTATCGAAGCCACTGCGACCTTAATCCTACTTTTGACAGTTTATTTTGGATGTCCTGAAGCTGAACCTTTAATTTCCACATTTGTCAGTTTAGTGAAATTGAATGTCCTAAATGTGAACTACTCGGCCACTGCGATCTAAACTCTACTGTTGGCACTTTAGTAAAATTAAATGTCCTAAAGCTGAAATATTCGGCCACTGCGATCTAAATTCTGCTGTTGGCAGTTTGGTAGAATTGGATTTCCTGGAAAGTTTTAACTTTTTTATTCTGTTGTGCAAAGAATGACTTTTAGAAATATTATTCAAACAATATCGATCGTATTTTATTTATTTATTTTTCATTTTGTGTTTAAACGGGATATATAGACACAACTGTTTTTCGTTTTAGAATATAGAAGCTTTCGAAGCTTTCTCTATATTATTTACAGAGACCTTGATAATTTATTTTCACAATAAATCATATTAAATGATTGAATGCATAAATTTACACTCTGATGCAAAAATTAATTATATGAGACATAAATAGGGCAACGGGATTATGATCACAAAATAATTATACTCTTAAGTGCATGGTGTTATGATATTCTGTAGTATGATAGGTCAAAATGAGCTTTTCTTGTTTGAGTTATAGACTGCACTGAAATAAATCAGTTTAAAGAAGTCGTTCTTTAAAACATAACGTAACTAAAGGCTGCTATTTAATAATTCAGCAAATTTTGTACACGGAACTGTCAATCGATTAAACTATTCCATCCCGTAATATATGGGGATATTTAAAAAATGGTACCGAAACATCTTTTTTTCAAAATCGTCAAAAGCATGGCAACTCGCGTACAAGAAGAAAAACAATTGTAAAAGTATATAACTGCGAATTTAAAAAATAAATAAATTGTCTCAGAGTATATTTTATTTAAATATATGAATGGAAATCGAAGTATAATTTTTAATTTTTTTTAAAGATTTCGACATAGTACAGTGCTCGCTTCTTTTCACAATATGCCTTTTTTATTTAATCGGTTTTTTTTAAATTTTATTATTTAATTTATTTATTTTGTTTTTAAACGCGAAGGGTGTAGCTAGTTAGACAGGGAGTGCTTACTCGTCCTGTGCACCCAGCCTCACTTCCTTGATGGATGTTCAAATGTATAACTGAATTAGTAAGTTTTCAAGGTTTTTACTTTGTTTTTGAGGCTTTTGATTTGGACATAGACTGTAAGTTTGTGTTATATTTATATCTTGAATATGCTTTACTTCCTTGATGGAAGTTCACGTGTATAACTAATTTTGCCAGCTTTAGAAGTTTTTACTTTTTTATTTATTTATTTATTTATTTATTTTTTTTTTTTTTTGGATTGTGGTTTGGACAAGAACTGGTACTGATACTGATTTGGCAATTTCTTTCCTTTCATCTTTTTCGTACGTTAATTATATTTTTATGACTCATGTTTCAACCATGTTAAATTTGTTCAGGTGTAACTAAACATAATTATTAGTAGTTGGATTTTTTCCTTATTCGAAATCAAATAAAGTGACCTTGTAGGATTCTTAAGAAAGTTCTTTTCCTTTTTCTTTCTTTAGTTCTTTTTTTCTTTCTTTTTTGCACAACAGATTGGCTTAATCTTCATTCATTGCTAAAATTTACTTGCTTGTTTTTGTCATGTAAAGAAATGCCTAAAAATTTAGTCCAAAATAAAGCAAATTCATTGACTTTTAAGGCGTATTTCCCCTCTTGTTGATTTTATTATGTAGTTTTATGATATGTTTTTAATTTTTTTTGTCTCAAAATTTACATACAAGTGTTGAGGTCTTTTCTACAGAAATAAATTACAATCATTATTTTTATGTCCTTATTTGCATATTGTGTAAAATGAACAAAACAAAATCATCAATTACAGAGAAAAGTAAAATTTGTCAAGTTGTGGGGAAAATAAATATTTCCAAAAAAATAAGTTGAATTTGTAATCGACTTAGATTGACGTTGTTACAAACCGTATAATCAGTCCATGTTTTGTTAACGTTGTAGCTGACAGTTTAATGGTTTATTCCGGCGTCCATAATTTGTCATAGTGTAATAATAACATCAAGGGTTCCCGGTCATTGACATAACTCATGAAAGTGTCCTCGGATTGGTCATTTTTCTATGAGTAATAGAGTCCATTTCAAAGATCTTATGTTAAGAAATATATTTTTATCTCTTTTTGTAATTTATCATAACGCGAGTATGGATTTTTAAAGTACAGCGAAATTTACTGCATCAGTACACTCATGCCAGTCCATGTCCAAATCACAATACTGAAGCAAAGTAAAAACTTTTAAAAACTGGCTAATTCAATTGAACACGTAAACTACCACCAGGAAAGAAAAGCGAGTGCTCCGGAAGGGTAAGCACCTCTTGTCTAGCTAGCTACCACCTACACGTGCGAATTCAAATTTGAGAGTAAAAAGAACATCGGAATATAAGACGCTAAATATATCCAGGATGTGTTTGGATTGAGCACTTTCATATTTTTCAACAATCTGTGATGATAGCAATAAAACTTTTTGAGGGCCTTTGTAAGGCCTAGACGTCCAATATCCCCGAATCGACAATTTATTTCATAGTAGCTTGCTTCGATGCAAAAAATTTCAGTAGGGAACAAGCTCTACCATACCGTATTACCAATACATATTAAAATCAATTAAGCCAAAAGTTTGGTGCTGCGGTGAATTACTGCGTTTGGGTTGCAAATGTTTAGTCACTAATATATATATATATATATATATATATATATATATATATATATATATATATATATATATATATATATATATATATATATATATAATATACTCTATGCGTTTCAGTCTCCAATAACTCTCTGCTGAAACATATTCTTATATATAAAACAAACTAGATGATGAATAAATATCGCCGATTGTATTGAGTAAAACTGAGATATTACTGAAAAAATGTTTGAAGAACCAGGGCCATGGCTTATAATGTCAACGTATAAGATTATAATATCTATGGTTTGATTACAGGTGTTCATCTACTCGGTCTCTATGTAAACTTTATTTCACATACATGTAAGTGCATTCCTAACGCAGGTGTCAAATTTTCTTCTTCTTCTTACTATGAAGGTTTTAAAGAATTCAACACATTTTTATTGTAAGTAAATAAACACAAGTTTACAGAATAAAATACTAAAAAAAAAAAAAAAAAAAAAAAAAAAGATTGAAGTAAATAGGAAACTAAACATTTAAATATAATGGATGTATTTTTAAACCAAATTTCAAAACATCGCGTTTTATAATTTGATCAGCTCTAAATGTTTTGTGTATCGTATTGATTTCATTTCGTTTTTGTAAAACTAAACTTTCAATTTTACTGAAGAAAATAGTTTATAAAACAAATTTTGAAGCTCAAGTTTGTAATAAATTACTATTCATAATTATATTTTAAATTTATATTTTTGTTTATTTAAATGAACTTTAAATTACATCATGCAAAATGATTTTTTTTCTACGTTCTATAGTGAATGAAAAATTGAAATCGCTCCTCAGATGAGTTTTAATGAAAGGGGAATTATTCAAGTGGAATAAGAAATAAAAGATGAATAAAACCCTGTTACTTGTCAGGTTTTTATTTCGTAAAAATATTTTAATTATCCAGCTACGTCGGAAGTAAATTATTATTTTATTTTTAAAAGTATAAATGCCGCGTTTTATTATTTTATAAAGACTATAAAATATATGTTAATTTTTAATATTTCTTTATAATATATAAACTGTCTCTTTCCATATGAAATAAAATTCATCAAGCTAAGTTATAGTGGTCGTGTAGAATAATATAAGATAGTAATAACTGTTTTGTTATACTTAAAATAGTGGGAGGCAATATATGCAACGAACTCTTTTTTTTAAAGCACGGAAACAATATTAATGAAACGATAGAGAAAAACATACTGTGCGAGTTCGTTGCTGTTTAAAGCTTTATCAGCAATACGCAGCTATCCGCGGCTAGAAAATCAATAGTTGAAAATACAATTAAAGGTAAAATAATAAGAGAAAGTTGTATAATAGTCAAGTTTTACATTGGACACTGGAAAACAGAAAATAAATCAATTTTTGAAATATGTTTATTTCCCAAAACAAGTTTTAAATGCTGTTTCTTCTGACACTGCTGAAATGTTGCGTAAAAGAAGCAGTCCATAGGCAACACAATTCTGCAAAGTATGTTGTAATGCTAACGTTGAAAAGGGAAACATTTGACATATTTAAAGACTTTTGCCGATACTACAGCGCGAAAGAACAATACCGTGTCGGTCATTTCTATTCTACTGGGATAAATGTATAAGATTCAGACAGCTCTAAAATTAATACAGCTTATTGTGTTGTTGACTATTTGACCATTTATTGTTATTGTATTTCATTGGTTAGAATAAAAAAGTAAAACATGTTTATAAAACACCATGGGACCTATTGATTTTCATAGACAGGTTGTCTTAATGTAAAGGGACTTTTGTTTGAATTGCGATGTGAAGAAAAAGGCTTTATAACGCTGATCGTAGTGGGAATGATATATTGTTGCGATAGCAATTTTATTGTGGTTGTTGTCATAGCAAGTTTTATTGTACATTACAATTAAATAAACAAATCTGCAAATAATGTCTAATGTTGTACTTGTTTACATATAGTGTGTACTGTATTATAATTTTAATTTTGGGACAATTAGTCTAAATTTGTTATTTTAGGCCGCCATTAAAGATATACAACCTTAAATAACATTTTACAAGACTGATAAATCCTGATACTGGTTGAAGGAACTTATACAACCATCAGGATTAATATCCGTTTTCCATCATGAACAACAAATTATGCTATGGCTACAGCTATTTCAGGACTATTTAAGCAAAAATAAAAACAATAGATATAAATTGTAATGTTTTGATTAATTACAATAATTCGTTCTGTAAAAGGTTGAAACATAGTGAAATAAAACTGCACTTGTTATGACGGGTTTCTTGCTGTATATAAAGATAACATTGGCTACAATTTTGAAATTTATATTTAAAAATAAGGTCTGTTCTCTCATGCAAAGCATTCCTTAGCTGGATTTGGATTTATATACCTTTGGAACTTTAGATTAATTAATTTCCAAATGTTTGGTTTATGTTTTTATCTATCAAACTTTTAGGTCTTAGTGTCACTGATGAGGAATGAATTTCCGAAATGTGCACATCTGGCACATTAAAATTTAACTGGTTTTTGTATCATATATCTACAACTGAAGAAAACTGTACTAATACAAAAGCCGTATCGTCCTATATTTGTAGTGCAAAAGCTGTAGGTTTAGATGTTGTGTCATATTGAAATTTGTCAAATTTATGAATGAAATATTTTTGTAGACACAAATTACACTTTCATTAATAAAATGATAATACGACTGTTGGGTTTTCACATTGCTTTTGTAATGCTGTATCAAATAAATAATTTAAATGTGTCAAAGTATAACTTTTGTCTTGGCCATATACCTACATTTCTTTTTTTATAATTTTCCTTAAAATTGCAAAATATATTAATAAAATCTTTTTTCACTCTTTTACATTTTATGATGCATAAGAAACTAAATGTCACATCTTTATAGATATGCCAAAGAAGACAGTAAATAATTGGAATCTAATGCAAATTAAAAACAATCAAAACCGAATGAATACCAATGAATATGCAATATGATGAAAATAACTATATATGGTTAAACATCCATCTTAATGTATTGTAATTACTCAGAAATAAGTTACAAAAAGGTGCGAAGTAATTTGTCACAATGAATGAAAACAAGGATTGTTATGCGCAAAAATATGAAAATGTCAAGAAACATTTCTGTTAATGACCACTGTATATATAAATATATATATATATATATATATATATATATATATATATATATATATATATATATATATATATATATATATATTAACGACTATATATATATATATATATATATATATATATATATATATATATTTGTGTGTGTGTGTGTATGTGTGTGTGTGTGTGCGTGATTTTTACTGGAAAATTGTAGACTCAAGCTTTTAACTCATCAGTACGAAAAGCGAATTTAATGCTGGTTGAAATTATTATTTAAATAAATCATGAAAGATTTTTAAAATTTTTGTAAAACATAACGAAAAATCGAAACTAATGATAAAATTTAAATGAAAATGAAATAAATAAACAAAAACATACCAGTCTATGTCCAAATCACATAAAAAACGAAGTAAAAACTTTTAAAACTGGACAATTTAGTTATAAACAAAACCATCAATCAAGGAATTGAGACGGGGTGCTCCGAAAGAGTAAGAATCCTCTGTCTAGCTAGCTTCGCCCGTCACGTGCAAAATCAAATTTCAGAATAAGAAAAGCATGGAAATATATAAGGTTACATTCTGCGATTTTATACTGATAAACAATATTGTTTTGACGAACAGAAATCTTTTTAAGGGCCTTGATTAGCCTAGGCTTGCAATATTCTTGATTTTACAATTTAATTATAACCATCTTGCTTCGTTGAAAGTAAGTCTCTGTAGTGGGAACAAGCTCTAACATTTAACAAATTTTAAAGTATTATTTTAAACGTAAAGTATTTAGAATATCAGAATAATTCATCTGAATTTTTTTTTTTTTTTTGAATATCATCAAAAACAATTTTAAGGCAAAATTATTCTACAACGGAATAAAACTTTTCCCATAAATTACCTGCTTTCTGCTGTCTTCAAGTCGCCAAGATGGGGATAATGACGTCAAATTTGCAGCTAAGATTCTCAAAAATGGAAACTGAAAGTTATTCATCTTATTATAATTATGTCATGAAAGAAATATTGCACAATAAAAGTGCTTTAGAAAGAATGAAAAATAATGGTTTAAACTTGAAGAATATGTCAAAATAGACGTACAGTGCAATAAATACTAATTGTATATACATTCAAGGTAAAATTATATAATTTAAATAAAACCTTATTAGTCACATTTTTCATGGAGGTCCATGTGAAAATATGTGTTTAGCATCACTAATGAAAATTTCCCTTGTACTTCGTGTAATTTTGTTCCTGCATCAAAGATTGGCGATTTAACTGTCCTTCATACGAGGGTTGTTCGATATGTAATGTGTATTGAATAATTTATTTAGGAGTAATCCCACTTTTTTACTTTTGGCAAAAAAGTTTAAACATTTCTTGTTTGATAAGTGAATGTAAGAGGAATTTTTTTAAAAGAAAATAGATCACGCTAGCAAAATAAAATAAAGGAATATCCAGGTCGAGTAAAATTTTGACGTATTTATATATTTAAAACTTGTTCAAAATTTTAACAAGTAAGTCAAGCATTTCTGTGTCTTGTACTTGTGACAACATGAGTTGCATTTTTATGTTTTTGAAACTCATAAAATGAACATCAAGGCAGTTTAGAAATTACGGTTTGTAATTGGTTTATGTAAATTTCTGGATGTATTTTTAATTTCATTGAAGAGTTCCTCAAACGTGGAAGAGTGAAAAAATTAAAACCCTCAGAAAAAAAATTATTCTGACCTTAGGAAATACAGACGCTGTTATTATTAAACATTTTTACTAAACATTTAATAACCTTCTTTTTACTTCGTTTTCTAAATTAAGTAGATTCGTTTCATTTGTTCTGTTGTGATTGTAATGGTCCAGTTTTCATTTATATTTCTTTAACATTTGCACTTTTAAAAGATTTTGTTAAATTTTTTTGAAGTCAAGAATTCTGGTTCTACCATGTTGAAAACATTAAAAATTTAATAAAAATATTGTAGAACTTTATTTATTCTTGAAACTTTTCTTAATATTTTTTTCATATTCAATAAGTGACAGCTGTAATTCAACGCTTCTCTTAAATGAAATAATTGGCAGTAAATATACTGTTTTTGACAATGACATTTGATCAGAAACTGTTCACAATACGGATAATTATTAAAATAGTTATTTATATCAATTGAATTAAAAGAATTTAATGATTTATAATTTGATACACACACACACACACACACACACACACATATTAAAAACCCTGAATTCCAAAATTCCAAGAAAAATTTAAGACCAGTAAATATTTTTTCTTCAAGCAAAATAGATCAGCAAAACGACGAAAATCGTTTTTGATAAAAGGAGTTGCAAACATATGATGTTTAAAAAGATGGTATTCCAATGAATGTACCTTAACTTCTTGTGGTAAAAAATGTTTTATATCTATGTAAATTTTACAAAGGTATTTAGGTCTTGTATATTTTTTTTGAAAAAAAAATGTACATACATATATATCATGACAACAATGGTAGCAAAGAAAACCATGACGGACATTAAAAAGATAAACAATACATAACATATGTATGTTTTATGGGTTTTATTTCATAAGGTTGAATTTTAGTCATTTTAAAACTTTGGTATTTAATGTAAGACTTCATGTAATAATTGTACAACCAGGTTAACAGTTTACCACCATTGATTTTGTTTGGCGCGTAGTAAATGCACCTTTTATGAAATAATTATCTAACTGGCATTAGCATTGTTAAAAGAAGAGCGATGTTCAAGTTGCTTGGGCATCAACCAGTAATATTGTAGGAAGTCACAACGATATTTATGCCCCAGTAACAATTTTTTGCTTGTGTAACTGAATTAGCCATTTTTTAAAAATTTTACCTTGATTTTGTGATTGTGATGTGGATAAGAACCGGTATTGTGATTGGTTTTTTCGGTATTGTGATTGGTTGAGTCGAGGAAATCAGTTCTGGGATTACCTAAAATAGTAGATTTTCCACACTTCTCTACATCGACTGACATTTACTCCATTACACGAAGAAAATTTTAGGTTTTGTCAAAGTTTTTAGTCGGAGATAAGAATTTATTCACGATTTCTCATCACGTTTGTCTTTTTGATGTCATTTGCTTTCATCGGTAATGTTAGTGACTTTGTTTGCAGTTGCAAATTATGTTTTGGGAAGACAAATTTCTATAGTTAATTTCAAAACGAACAAATAATACGATGGCAATCTTTACGTGCTGGATAGTTTGTTTAAAACTTTTTAAAGTTTGCTCTATGGGCTTGGTTATTAACAAAATAATATAATTAGAAAAATGGTAAAGGTACAATTAAAATATAATTTCTGCTCAATTTCACGTATTTTTTTTCATTATATGTGATGAACGTCCATTGTCAGAAATTTTGTTTTCAATTTTGTTTTTCAAATTTTCCATTGAAAATCACATATGTGGAAGTATCTATATTCCAGTCTTTATATATAACGAAGATTTGCCGTTCAAGAAGAACAAAAATGTTGCTATTTTATAGATTGTATTAGTAAAAAAATTAAAAATAAAATTTTTGTATTTTTTACATAAGAAATAAAGAATGTTTAAATGTCATACGTTATGTGGAGGATGCATAACTTTGACAATGAGGTTGACCAATATTAATTACACAGTAGCAACAGTTAGCTCGACGTAAATATTTATTAAAATTACGGCGGTAAATATCATTATTCAAAAGTTTTAGCTTTGGACATTAAAATGTATTAAACACTTAAGAAACTAAAAAGCAACTGTTTCCGTCTTTTACCGAAGGTTTTATAAGATTTTAAATCGTTACCATATTTAGAAACAATCGGAGTTTATTTAGACAAAAGGGTTTATAACCATCGCCCGACCTCACTTTGTAATTGAATCTAGTTTTCGTCCAAAGTATAAAATTTAATCAATAGTCTGTATAATATTTTTGGCTTGTTCGTTCCTGTATCTACAGATTTGTTTTTTGTCCGTTTAAATATTTTAGAATAATTATCCAGAATTTACTTCATAAGGAATTTTCATATCCCAAAAATTCTTGTCCGCAGAAGTTTATTTAAAAACATATATTAAAAAACATGCTTTTAAAATCAACAAAGACCTAAATACACAAGTTATGTAATAAAGATTTACCAATTTTTTTTTATCTATAATTATTTTTATTTATTTATTTATTTTTTTTTTTTTTAAGTTTTCAAATTCTTATTTTATATATATATATATATATATATATATATATATATATATATATATATATATATATATATATATATATATATAGTTTCCAAATTTGATGTAAAGTAATCATGATTGAAGATTTATCCACATTATCATTAATAAACCTGCACGGTAATTACAATAAGCTTCAGGCAGAGGATACAATTTTTTTCAAATCGCTTGCTTTTTAAAATAAAAATTTCTTCTTTTACATTGATTCATATGTCAAATATTTTATTTTTATAAGACATTACTGTTGATAAGTGACAAGCAACAGAAAATTTCCAAACTTCCCTATGAAATTATAGAACTTTTTTCTGCATAGCTAGACATTAATTGTTAATCAAATAGAGTAACAAACATTTTAACATAGGGCTCTTTCAAAATATAACAAATGAGGTGACATCAATCTAAAAACATGTTTTGTATTATGTCTTAATGCTTTGAAGTGATAGTTTTTATGTATTTTGTACTTTTTGTATATCCTTTGGTTAATTATTTAAATTTTTCATTTTACTCATGTCCTATGTATCACGATAATTTTTAGGTCACATATTCAAAAAGTGGGGGAGATTGTAATGTTTTCAGTGTCAAAATCAGTTATCTAAAAAAAGCTTGCATAATTAAAGCCAATTCTTTTTCACAAATATTTGGCAACACCCATATAATAAATCTGTTTTTGTGAGTGGTGAAGGTTAAAAACAGTTTTGTTATTAGAATTGTTCGTTAATTTTGGGTGTTTTCCCCTTTTAAACGTTTTTGGATACTAATTTTAATTTCAAGATATTTTTTTTAGAAATAAATAATTTTGTGAAACATTTTCATTCAAACCTTTTTTGAGAATTTCGAAGGAAAATCACAGATTTTTGAAACGCTGCAATAAAACAAGCATTATAGACATTCTTGTTACCAGATTTTTGTACATGCATATCCACAGATTAATGACAACAATAAGGATCAAGAATTGTTTCTAGAATAAGAGTTATCTGTATGAAGAATATGACAAAGATCTCAAATTGTATTTGTATGAAACCAACATTTTATAGTAACTTTCTTAAACAACAATCTGTCTGAATAAAATTTGAACCGAGGTGATAAAGATATTATATATTCGTTAACCTCCAGCATTCTTTGACCCAAACACGCTAAGAAATGAAGCAAAATCATAGCCATTATTTTTAAATTTAGGAAGTATGTGAAATTAAATGTAAAGCTTATTCAGATACTTGTAATTTAAAGCGTATATATCTTTATCGATACACATATACATACATTTCCACTATTTAAATGAACGGCCATCTTTTGTCGACGTATAACTGCGTATTCTAAGAGTTTTTGTCCTCACTGGTTTTATCCACAAAGAACCATTTTATCATTTCTGATGCGGGTTGACTTATTGTAATCAATTTTTAGAATGTTAAAATTTGCTTACAGTAATTCCCGAAATTTAAAATTACACGTTTCCTGAAAAAAAAAATCACGAACTGGTTAAGAAATCGTCTAAATAACAAATTTAGAAAATATATCAAACAAAACAGTGCTTTGCATCATTGAAGTGTAAAAACATACAAAAATCTTAAAATATAGAAATGTAAGTAAAAAGATAAAATTGACCAGCATCCGATTTCAAGCATTTTCTGTTCAAACGGAATCGACTTCATTTCAATAACCAATAAACAAGCGAGTGAGTGAATTCATATTTTAAGCCGGCAAGCGACTTATCCATTGCAAAAATCTAGAACATTTAACAGTGCAAAATAATACATTCTAAATAATTATATTTTAGATAGATAGATATATGTAATGGTATTAGCATAATATATAGGTAATCAACAATTTTCAATCATTTTTATGTGTATACTTGATATTTCAAATCGAAACATTTGCGTTATACTTGAAGCTTGTAAAGCTTTAAAATTTGTATCCTTTTAACAAAATATTGACAATGTACAGATGTTTCGTGCCCTGTTTCCGTTAAACTCATATCATACTTATGCATTTAAGCAGAGCCAGAAAACAGTTTTGTGCACATGAATGAAACGTTTATAATTTCATTGTAAGCTGATTTAAAATTTACATATCTATATAGCTAACAGCATATTTAACTTGTATTAAGTTTTCTTAAACATGGCTCTAATGAAAATATAAAACAAGTGAAACCTGACTATAAAGGCCACTCAGGGGATGCGGCCAAAATGACCTTTATAGACAGGTGGCCTTAAAAGACAAGTTCTATCGAGGATCATCAAAATTATTATCAGAACCATTCATTCTTATTCATATTAGTACCCGAATTAAACATATCACACTCTTGCTAATTCAGACTTCAAAGAAAGATGTTACATAATGAATTACACGGTTTAATGATCAGAACAATGATTATTTGTGTCATATATAACTGTCAAATTTACTGTTTACATAACGTTATTAAAAAAAATATTGATTTTTTATACAACATTCGTACACAAACATGACATAAATAATAAAAACACTTCTAGTGCCGAATTTTATCGTAGTCGGTGCCGAATTAAATTGATATCGGTGCCAAAAAAGTGTCGTTGACTTTTTTAGTTTTTACACTGGTGCCTCTTGAAATGGTTTTAATGTGTATTTGCCTATTACCGTAACGCCTATCAGCAAATGTTAAATTATTCAAGTCTGCAATTTATTGACATTTTTTAGATACAATACCACTTGATAGGTCAGGGTTCAGTAGACAGCATAGTTATTATTTCCTAAATTTTTGTCCCACTTAAAACAAATAACTGTTTATGTGATAGGTAAAACATTTTTATTTTTTGATTGATGTTTCAAAAGCAAAACATTGTCAGAAAACCCTAAAAAAAATAATAACGTAAAATTTAGCTTATAGTTAGGGAGATATCGGGCAGATACTTCTTGAAAGTGTTATTTAATTTTTTGACAGCAATGCTCTGCTATGATATTTGTTTCCATTACGTAAAAAGTTTTTTAATTTAAGAAAATTGAAGGAATTAAAACGATTCTGTATGTTTTGTGCAAATAAAATTAAAGGTTTCCTTATGGTCAGTTGCCTGAGCATTTTGTTTTTATAAGATAATCAGTGTATGACTTTTTCCAAAATACATTTACTTATTATTATTATTTATTTTATTTTATTTTATTTTTATTTATTTATTTTTTATTTTTTGTTAATGGTGAGACTAGTCTTTAATACAACAAATATTTAAAAGACTTTAAAGGTAATCTTTGGAATTATTTTGTGGTTTTCAAAGTATACAAAATGATATAAAAATGCAAAATGAGAAAAATAAAGAAAAAACGCACGTCGCTTTAAATTAGGTTTGTGCAATATAACTTAAAAATTAGGACAGTATTCTTTCTAAAAAGTTTTTTTCTCGTTCGCTATTTTTACCTCCTATATTTAAACATTTAAAGGTATTTAATGTGTTTTAATAACATACAGAAATCGTAATATTTCAAGCTGATCTAAATACGATGCAACGATTTCAATGCGAAGTAAAACAGTTTATCATCAACTTTTTATGTCAAAAATTTTTAAATAGAATATTGTAAAAAGGAATGACAAAGGAAATGAAATTGGAGAGTCTTAATAGAAATATGCACTTTATAACTTTGTTAGATCTATTTTGATTTTTATTAGGAAAAAGTTAGTTGCACAATTTTCGCACAATTATTCATTTTATTTATTTTTATCGTCTTTTTAGTTTTTAGATAATAACATTCATTACGAGTCCACGATTTAAATTTAAATCAATAAATGTCTTGGTGTCAGAATTCCGTTGTTTTACTAAAAAGCATTTGTTCTGTGGTTATTAAGCATCGGTAAGGATTAAAAAAAACAACATACAAACAATATATATATATATATATATATATATATATATATATATATATATATATATATATATATATATATATATATATATATATATGTATGTATGTATGTATGTATATATAAAATAAATAATAAATAGATAAATAAATGAAATATGTAAATAAACCGACTACTTTTAATACTGAAAATATATTTGAAAGCATCATAAAACATGAACTGAAATATAAAATTGAGAGAAAAATAACAATTATTCTTAGCAAAATCAAATCAAAAACAGTCTCTTGCTTTTTAAATAGAGTTTAAAGGTATTTAAATTTTCAGTCGTGTAAAATTTGAGATTTATATAAAACTAAGGTTTGTTCCCTCATGCATCCTTAGCTGGATTAGGATTTATATAACTTTGAAACTTTAGATTCATTATTTTCAACTGTTTGGCTTATATATTTTTTATGTATCAAACTTTTCGGTCTTAGTGTCACTGATGAGGAATTAATTTCCGAAATGTGCACATCTGGCACATCAAAATTCAACTGGTATGTGTATTATATATTTACTACCCCTGAGCGGTTACCGCTGCTGGTGGAGTAAAATTCCCCGAGGGTATCCATAACTCAGTAGGCAGTACGTTGTGCTGTCAGAAAATGTACCATTTAGCAAAAATTTCAGTCGTCTAAAATTTGAGATTTATTTAAAACTAAGGTTTGTTCCCTCATGCATTCTTAGCTGGATTTGGATTTATATAATTTGGAAACTCTAGATTCATTTTTTTCAACTGTTTGGCTTATATATATTTTTATGTATCAAACTTTCCGGTCTTAGTGTCACTGATGAGGAATTAATTTCCGAAATGTGCACATCTGGCACATCAAAATTTAATTGGTATGTGTATTATATATATTATATGAAAAATGATGTTAAGAATATTAATCTACGATACATAAACATTACACTCATTACGACATTTTCGAAAAGAAATTTTTTTTTAATAAATTACCTTTAAATAAAGCAGTTGTACATGACAACCCAGCATTTAATTTATCTAAATTTTGACTATGATTTATTCCTCATTTTTAAAGCTCGACTCAGATTTATTCCTCATTTGATGCAAATAATTGTGAATATTCAACTTAAAATCTTCGTAACGTTGCGCAGTTTTTTTTCTAAATGAAGAATTATTTTTGATATAGAGAATCCACCGACATTTGATTAAAGAAATATTGTAACTGATTAAAACTTTTTGTACATTTTTATTGTTTCGTTCTAAAAAAACGTTAGTGATATCTTAAAAGAGAAACTTTTTTGAAAATTTTAATTTAAATTAATGTCACTTTGTGGACAAAGTTTCACGCTCTAGATTCATGATTGTTGTTTGGTGTCTCATCTCATTATGGGACAATTTCAAAGTCATAGGGATTTTTGTATACTAGAAGACATTTAAAAATAAATTAATTAACAGCTTTCTACAGCAACCTATTTCTTAGTATCAATTTGTTTGGCTATTCAAAAGCGTTGAACTTGAAGGTCAGTGTCATTTCTAATTTAACATGTTTTTAAAACATTTTGTCACTACATATTATGAACTTTTGAAATACGTTTAACAAAATACCTGTTAACTTTGATGTGTCATATGTTTAACTAAAATACCTGTTGAATTAAATTTGCATATGTGCACATTTGAGAAATTCATTCCTAATAGTGACACTAGGGGCAAAAAGGTCAATTTATAAAAACATGAGTCAAAAAGGTGAGAAATAATAAATCGAAAGTTACAAAATTATATGAATCAAATCCCAGCTTAGAAATGCTTTGCATGAGGCTTTAAATCTTAGTTTTAGTCATGTATCAAAAATTAAAATGACAGAAAGTTTTGCAACATGGTTTACATTTTCTCAGAAAGCTTTAACTTTTAGGACTAATACCGTTAAACACGCAATCTTACCTTAATGACCGTTTATTATATACAAGAGTACATGTATTCTATATTACAACCAACACACTCTCGTTAATACGAATTGAACTAAATAAACTATAGTGTATGATTCTTGGTGTATTTACAATATACAATATTTATTGTAGGATTTAGTGCATACCGTTATTCCACCGTTTTAAAATTATTAAAATTTTATATTATTAAGACGCAAAGCGTGTCCATATTTGTGTTTTCTACGAAAAAGATTTGAGAAGAAAAGAAAGCAACAAGAGTAAAACAAATCTAAATGGCATTTCCAAAAACAGTTTTATTATTCTGTTTCTTGCGAAAACCTTGCGTAGGCCAAGAACAAAGAGTAGATATTTCTTCCCCACAATCCACCAATGTAACTTAGTTTAAACAATATTTATTTGAAAAATCAGAGTTATGGAATTACGTCGAGATAGTTTTTTACAAGTCAGGATCCTGGAACAAGAGTAAAACTCTTATATTAACCAGTTTCCTGGACATCTATAATATTACAATTTATACAACATGGCATTTGATACAACATACAATTAAGTATAGCATTCAGTAGAACATTATGAACGAGAGAGAGAGAGAGAGAGAGAGAGAGAGAGAGAGAGAGAGAGAGAGAGAGAGAGAGAGAGAGAGAGAGATGCATACATACGAAAAATATACTATAGATACTTATTCAGTAAAATCGTTTAGATTGACGAATAAAATCATGAACATGTAAAAACACTTCGGCATTTTGCGCTGGTGTCAGTGAACTGTTTCCGTATAACAATATATTTAGATCATAATGACAATTCAATGTTCCTATAGTACGACGTCGAATATCACAATACGATGGACAGTGTAATAAAAAATGTTCCGTATTCTCAGTTTGACCACATAAACAATTGGGTTCCCTGTAAGATTTTTATGAAAGAGATGGAAATTTAATGAACTACATTCCAAGCGCAATCGACAATGATGTATTTGTTCAGTACGATTACCAATATTAAAGTAGCAAGGAATCTGAGTTTGATAATTAAGAAATGCTTTGAATTGAAAAATAGAACCTTCACGAATATGTCTAGGTAGATCGTTCCAGTCTCTTATTACAGAAGGTAAGAATGTTTAAAGTAATTATCCGTTTTGCACAAAAATGTTTCTAAATTACTAGATGTCCGTGTATTGTGGGAGTGTCTTTGGGAAATTGTTGAGGGTACCAAATCGTTTAGGTATGAAGAAGAAAGACCGTGGTGCATTTTATAGAATTGTATCATTTTATGTCTTTTACGACGGTATTCTAATGTTTCCCAACCAACTTCTTGATATAATAAAGACAAACTAGATAATTTGGTGGCTCTGCAGACAATACGGGCCGCTTCAATGTCGATTTTTTCTAATTTATTAATATATTCATGAGTGAGGTTATCCCAGAGGAAGTCACCGTATTCAAGTAATGACCGAATGAAGGTGAAGTATATTTTTTCAAGGGATTTTCGATCAAGTTTAAATTTTAATTTCTTGAGAATAGCTAATCTAGAATAAACTTTTTTGATTAAGTCGTCAACATGAGCTTTCCATCACTTGACAATATAACACCAAGATGTTTGTTGTAATCGACTTCGATTATTAATGAATTGTCTAAGTATATTGCTGGATGAAATGGTTTTGTTAGTTTACGTGAAAAAATCATAGATTCTGTTTTTTGAGAATTAAAAGATACAAGCCATTGTAATGACCAGTTGTGGATAGTTTCGATATCGTTATTTGATGAGATTGACGCATCAGATGGATCATAAACAGTTACATAAAGGGATGTGTCATCAGCAAAAAGCCTTATATTACTCCCTATATTTTCGACAATGTCGTTTATGTAGATTATAAAAAGTATAGGTCCAAGAATTGAACCCTGTGGAACCCCAGCAGTAACAGGCAACATATATGAACAATTGTTTTTGATAACTACCCTTTGATTTCTATTGCAAAGATAACTTTCAAACCATTCCAGTAGATTTCCTTTAATACCTATGTTTTTTAGTTTGTGCAAAAGACCAGCGTGCCATACTCTGTCGAAAGCTTTGCTTATATCGCAAAGAACCATTCTTACTTCCTTACCCATATCTAATGCCCTCCCGATTTCATTAGAAACATATAAAAGTTGATTAATAATTGAGTCACCCTTTCTAAAGCCTGATTGAAATTTTGTAACAATTTGAAACTCATCTAGATAAATCTATATATATTTCAAGACGCATCGTTCCATGGTTTTACCCAAGGCAGACAGTAGGAATATAGGTCAATAGTTTTTAGCCTCTGAGGGATCACCTTTCTTGAAGATAGGAATAACATTAGCCGTTTTCCAACACATTGGAAAAGATTTAGAGCGTAGAAGTCTATTATAAAATTTTGACAGGGGATGTGATAATTCCTGAGCTGCTGCTTTAAGTAGTCTTGGGTGTATTGTGTCGGGGCCTGGGGATTTATCCGGGTCTAAAGAACATAGTACGCCCTTAACGTCACATGGAGTAATTTCTATGTTATCAATACCGTGGGGTGGTGTACGTAGTTCTGGTAAGGTGGCATGTCTATCATCAAGCGTTGATTGGTCAGTTAAGTATTTGTTTAATGCATTAACTTTTTCTTGGTCTTCGAAATATATTTTGTCATTATAGGAAAGTGCAGGTATTGTTGTATTAGATGTTCCAGTCATAAAGTACTTAGCTATCTGCCACCACTGCTTGGCCGGGACTTTGTTTGATATGAGTTTATTTGAAAGATGTTTTATGTAGTCACTTTTAGCATTCTTATTACTGTAACACAGATGTTTCTTATTCGTCTGAAATCGGTCCAGTGATGAGGTGAATTGGATTTTTTTGCAATTTTGTGAAGTTTTTTCTTTTACGAATTAAGCGTCTTATGTCATTTCTCATCCAAGGTTTGTCTGTCTGTCTGATAGTTACAGTTTTATTTGGAATAGTGCTACCTGCATGTTCCAAAATTTTATCAGAAAATTTCATGGCGGCTTCGTTATCGTTTTTAATGTTTGAAATAATATCCCAGTCCTGATCAGCTAGTTTTTGTTTAAAAAGGTCGTAATTTCCCTTATCATAAGCCCAGATCCGTCTTTTGTAACATTTAGTCGAAGATTTTGTTAAGCGTAGAGTTAGTGAGATAGGACAGTGGTAGCGAACATTAACATCATAGAATGTGTCTACAACCCCAGAGTGTTGGACAATATTTGTGTCAGAAATAAGAAAAAGATCTATAAGAGATGCTGAGTTTTCTGTAAAGTGTGTAGATTCATTAATAAGTTGCTTTAAGTTGAAAGTGTCTGCAATATCCTTAATCTTTCTACTGGTACATTTGTGTTGATCCTCGTTAAAATCTCCAGTTATTATCAAGAAGTCGTAATTACTATCCGTAGCAAGGTCTAACGTGTGTTCAATCTTGTCCCAAACATCTTGGCCCGAGTTTGGGGGTCTGTAAATAGCACCAAATAAAATAGTCTTTCCTTTGTAGTAAAGTTTAGTCCATGCACATTCAAGTCCGTCTGTCTGTAAGTCAGTCCGTTTTTTAGTATATATGTAGTCTTTATAGTATGACGCCCCCGCCTGAACGGTATTGTCCGTCGCAGCGTAGGGGTGTATGGTAGGTGTCAATGAGTAAGTTATCGTCGTCGTAGTGGGGATCTAGCCAGCTCTCTGTAAAGGCAATAACATCGTTAGATGACAGCTCTACTCGCACTAGGTCAAGTTTAGGAAGTAGACTTTGAATTTTTAAGTGATAGAAGCTCAAATTGTTTCCAGTTAGGAGATCAGTCGTTATGGTGGAGCTATTCGAAAAAGTACTACTTGCATTTAGTACAGGGCCAGGGTTCATTTCAACATCACCGGACATGCAGAGCAAGTAATGAATAACAAAAGCTAGATGAAAACAGTAAAGAATGTCGGACACTATATTATGTAAGACAGCATGAGAACTAACGAAGTATAAATGGACATGTCTTGAGTAAGTGAAAACGTTATATAGAATGACTGAACAGATCAAGTATAAATTGTAACAACAATTGTAAAATGTGTTTTTAAATACAATACAATATAATACAATAATAGTAGTTACAACAGAAAATTCAATGGAAATGTTGAGCAATATATTTAAACAAATTACACAAAAGTAATTATAAACAACATAATAAAAAGTATCCACACGTGTAACATCATACAAAAAATTGGGTTAACTACAAGATTGGGTTTGTAACAACAAAAATGTGAACCCATATAAAAAGTACCAGTCCTGACTCTATGTGACTGTGCAGAAACTGGCATAGTTAAGTAAGCCAGAAGGATAATATGCATAATATGATAGAGTACTGGGACTGGATTCGTAATAACAACGCACATAAATTCCTATAGAACAAAAATATGAGTATGCATCAGAATATGTTAGAAAGGAAAAATGAAAAAGAACTAAATGGAAAAAATTAAACATATTTACAGAAGACAAATATATATATATATATATATATATATATATATATATATATATATATATATATATATATATATATATATATATATATATATATAAACAAGGATAGAGAAGCCTGTATTTTCTTCAGCTGATTCAGAAACGCCTGATATACGAATTGTGTTCCTACGCGAATATTGTTCGAGATTGTCAACTTTTACACGCAGAGAATCGTTTTCGGATTTAAGCATTTGGTTTTCCTTCTTAAGCGAATTTATTTCAATTTTCAAGTCATCAACAATAGTTTTTGAAGTATCTATCAATACCTTTTTCATTTCACTAAGCAATTCTGAGTGTAAGCTAGTTCGTATAGCTGATGCAATTTTATCGAGATCAGTATCTGATAGTGTAATGCTCATCTGCATTGGCATTGACATTTGCATTTGCATTGGGTGACCTGGAGATGCTATAGGCGTCGAGAAGTATGGCATTGCCGTATCAGTACCTTTGGGTGAATTCATGGTCGCGATAATTTGTGATGCTTGATTACCAAGATCAGAAGAATTATTGAACGTCTTATGAGCAGTAAAGCGCCTCTGCCGTTTGGAGTTTGGTAATACACTATCTGTGCTTTCTAAGCTGCATATAGTTTCATTACTCATAATAATTCAGTCATAACATTTAGTATATACGCTGTTAGCAGAATGTAAACAGTACATAAGGGTTATATACGTACACGGATGAGTGGACTTGAATTGTACTCAGTAATATATAAAAGGTCATTGAAATTCATCAAAAACTCCAGTATTCTTGTAAAAATTTCAAAATTTTTTGTACATTTCAATTCTGTATATAGTTGCTTACATGTCAGTAGTTTAACAATACTGTACGGCTCCTCAAAGGTGGTGAATTAGCACATTATGTATTGAGGTAATCTACCGTGTGTGTTGACATGGCCATGTCTCTCTTCTTAATGTAACTTAAGCATTGTCTTTTTAAAACAAATGTGTTGCGAAGCATTTAAAAGTTAAAAGGCATATTATTATTTTGTGCGTGTGCTCGTTAGCATAAGTAATAGCCATGATTATAACAAACTTGTAATTTTTTTAAATCGCCAAACCGATTTACATTTTTGCTAACGTTACCTGATAACGATTTTTCAGTTTGTAATAACAAATAACGGTATCATCATTATAATAAGTAAGATCGCTTTAATGACATACAATATCGTTATATTGTAATAAATGGAATATTCTAAAGGGATATAACGACATATATTTGTAAAATCGTTACAATGATATACATAATCGTTATTTAATGTAGTTTTAATATATCGGTTCATCGATTTAGTATATCGTTAAAATGATTTTTCATACATTAAAAGCAAGCTAGATATTATAAATATATTCTGTTTGCCACCTGCTTTCTATATATGTCGTCTTAATATTTTAACTGATTTTAACAAACAAACCATATAGAAATCACCAGGCGTTTACAGATTTGCAACTAGAAAATGAGGTTTTTGGCAGTAATCTTTGCTTTTGGTAAGTTCTTTCAAGTAAAACTAGAGCTTCTTTTAATTTTTTTTAATTTATACGGTTTTTTTTTCCTCAAATTACTTATAACTTCGAAAGACGTATTTCATCATTTAGCAGTTAATATTAAAAGATATAAGGACCAACTTAAATGCATAAAAGTTATAAAGGTAAGTCTTTATATTTATCATGGTTGTTTTTTTTTTACGTCTTTGTTTTTTATATTATGACATTTGGATTAACAAGTTTCGTTATCTGACCAGTATAAGAAAAACGAAATTATAAGAAAAACCGTGTAAAATACATCATAAATTGAATGCTGATTTGACATTGTCGATGCCAACGTCTGTTCTCCAACGCCAAATTGCAAGAAAGCTCTCTTATCTTTATATATAATCAAACATAAAACGATTCTTACTCACCTTATTGATAAGCTTCAAGATAATAATGCTGAATTTTGCTTTGAAAACATAACATACTTTAAACGAATTTTTAATTGACGTTAGCTAT
Source organism: Tegillarca granosa (assembly GCA_029721355.1). Taxonomy (NCBI): domain Eukaryota; kingdom Metazoa; phylum Mollusca; class Bivalvia; order Arcoida; family Arcidae; genus Tegillarca; species Tegillarca granosa. The sequence continues at coordinate 18,134,051 of CM056607.1, forward strand.
ATAGTAATATGCGTTTTCATAATTGGCATATATCTTTAGTAGACATGTGTTTTGAAAATGAAAAAAAAAAAAAATAATAATAATAATAATAATAAGAAATTGAAAGTTTAAAATTTGCCAAGGCAAACAGAATATATTCAATGTAATGTTTCAAACATTTACATTATTAATATAAATGACGCTTACTGTTTGACTTTGCAGAGGGGATTGGGTTTTCTAAATTGGTGATTTGAACAATAAGTGTAAACGGGAAAAATATAACAACTTTTGCGACCATACTTTAAATTGTGTTTTTATTTGTAGCTGAAAAAAAATAAATAAAACAATTTCATTTTATAATGATAATGTCAAAACAGAAAAACCTATTTTATAAAGGAATCTTGCCATAATTTTCTAAATTAAAAACCAATACAAAGCATATTATATCTAAATCCATATTCTACTCCTTACTCTAGTTTCAGTTTATTTCTAACTCAACCTAAGGTCTAACCCTTTAACTATTATAGCTTTTCGTTACCTAAATTACAAAACATTTCAGTAATGAGTGCGAATACTCAACCAATGTGTTTTATCAACCTGCCCGACAAAAGTCCTTAGTTTGCACTTGCTATTCAAGGATGTTGAAAAAAAACCCAAAAATTTGAATTGAACGATCTTTTATTTAATAATATTTTATTCTGAATTTTTATACGCGTTAACTAATAATTTGAATAAAAGTATGAATTGAATTTAATATATTTATTTCTAATAACGCTTCGTCGGCAATAATATTTGCCACGAATATGAGACAACAATAGCACACAAGAAATAAAACAATTATTTAATGAATTCTCAGCTTTGGATGGTGACGGGACAAATTAGGTAAAATAGTGTTATTTAATGTTTAACAAATACTTTTCTACCATTTTAGTAACATGTGGATTTGTAAACAGTCGAATCCTTGATCACAGACGTGAAGAACATGGTGTATGTCGTCAACCAGCTGATATCAAACTTTGCTACAGATCGAATGAATGCAATTCTTCGCTCTGTCATGAAGGTTGTTTACCACTCTGTTTCTATGGTATCTGCAAGTGTCATGGTCAACCCGACAGGGAATCGTGCAAAAAATATTCTGACTGCTCAAAAGTCTGTCCTGATGGTGAAACATCTTATTGTCACTCTGGCTTGTGCCACTGTCATGAAGCTGTTGAATGCGATAGTTCAAAAGATTGTACTTGTCCTGATAAAAACCAAACACCTGAATGCGAAGCCGATCCAGATAACACTAGTCAAAAACACTGTCACTGTATCGAAAACAACGCCAAAGAATGCAGTTCAGCTGTCGACTGCACCACGGCTTGTCACGACGGAGAAACATTTTATTGTCACTCTGGTTCGTGCCGTTGTCATGAAACTGTTGAATGCAAGACTTCAGACGATTGTACTTGTCCTGATGAAAACCAGACACCTGAATGCGAAGCCGATCCAGATAACACGAGCCACAAACACTGTCACTGTAATTAATAAGGTCAATACAATGTTTTTAATACATTTCATCTACCGTTCATACATTCTTTAGTACAAAACCTAAATATTCTCAAAGAATCATTTGCCAAAAAGTTAGTTGTTAAAAGTATCTTATAACTTATTTAATCGCAAAATGACAAAAAAGTTACAACTTAGCTACAGGAAATCAGTGTCATGTATATGTGAAGCAATGAATCATAAAAAAATAAAATAATAATTAAAAAAATAAAGGTACATGTATTTATTGACCATATCTTATCGTGTGAATAATTGCTTACCATTTCGGTTGGTTAGGAGATGCATGTAATGAAACTAGGCATCCTTATTTTACAAAATACGTATTTTATTTTTACCTTATCACAAATAAAAATTGAGTTATTGAATACAGCAAATATGTGTATTGTTAACAAGCATCAATGACACTTTATAGAAGATAAATAAATAAAGCATTAAATAAATGAATGGAATGTCTGAATGAAAAAGATGTTTATTCATCGTATTTACCGTATCTAATAACACACACACACACACACACACACACACACACATATATATATATTAAAAAATAAGAATTGTTTGTCTGTGGTCATGTCTAGTAGTGAGTAGATATTTAATTTTGAAAATGAACGACATGGCGGTTTTGAACTGCCATTAAAGATTGATAAACACATAATTGAAACAATACCTTCTCGTGCGATGAAAAAGGTAAAATAGTATAAAAACGCACTTGTTTGCAAATAATTTAGATCCAAGCACAACAATTATCATTCATTTCTATATAAAAAGAAAGGTAACGTATTCCATATCCTGGAATAAACCTGAATGTGGTAAAATAAATGAAATAAGACATTAGAATTTAAAAAAAAACCCATTCAAATCACGTTACTAAGAAATGTTAAGTGAGTTGAGTTGAGTAATGGTGTTTTACGTCCCAGTCAAATATATTTCACTTATTTTGAGACGTCGCCAGCTATGGGAGAAAATGCAGAAATTTTGCCTGTGCGTTGCGCTGATGGCATTATACAGCAGGGTTCTTTATCGTGCCACGCCTGCCGTGACACGGGACCTCGTTTATTTTAAGTTCCCATCCGAAAGAACCGTGACTTTCATTTCGTAATGCCGAGTGCTTGGCGAAAGAACAGTTACTACCCACTTTCAAGTCTTGGGTCAGACCCGGCCGGGGTTCGAACCCACGACCTTTCACTTACGGAGCGAGCACTCTACCAACTGAGCTACCGCAGTGGTCAAATGTTAAGTGAAATAATCAGAATAAACGAATGTACAAATATATGTGTGTTGTGTGTTGAACCAAATTGCTTACATCAATCAAAATTCATAGGCATCTGGTATCTACTTTTAAATATTGAGCTGTAATTAAATTACAAATGTTAAACTTGAGTCTATATTATAAATGGCGTGTTATTAAAGCTTTTAAAACATTAATCAATTGGAAAACCTTGATTCCTTTTTTGGATTGACCTTTTTTTTTTCTTTTTTTCCACTTTTTTGACTATCATTTAATTAAATCGTGTTATTTTAATAATGTATAGTTAAGAGCGATCTTTTTTAACTTTAAAAGGCTGAGTTTTAATGGACATAGAGTTTATAACTCTTAGGACCTGTTTGTTTTGATTCATTAAATGATGATTAAACTAAACTGGTTTTTATTTTTGATTAAAAAGCATTTGACAACATGTATACCAACATTTGAACAAATGCATATCTACCTAGCCTTTTCGTTCTACTTATCATTTACTGAATTTGTATCCATAATTGTAAACTGATCTCAAAACTTGGGACGTTTTCCCATTGTGCAACAATGTCAATGCGAAGGAAACCAAACTATAACATCAAACTATAACATAGATCTTTTACAGAGAAAATTGTTACTTGTAATGACAGAGATAAAATATGGAAGAACTCGCTGGAAACATCTTATTTTTACATCTTTGTGAAAAAGATTTTGTTGATATTTTATGAATAAAACTTTAGTTGCACCAATTCATCATAACTCTCTGTAAGTGATTAATTAGTGTTCTAGAGAATTAGCATCCAAGATTAAACAAGATAAAGATAATAACAACATGCATGCAAGAGGCAATTTTCAAAATCAGCAAAAACACAAAATTTTTATGTGGGATCAACGTTTTCGCGGTGTCTAATTTTCATGTGGTCTGAAAGATACATTTTTTTGTTCAGTGGTTTATTCGTGGTTTAGGCGAAAGCGATATACAGTACTTTTCAGCAATTCATTACTATACATTATTTGATAATTTATTTCGTTGACATGCATGCAAAATAGTATGTAAGAGCGACAACGAAACAACTGAGACACGTGACGAATGGAACATTTTACATTTCATTAAAACAATAAAAAAAAAACAATTTTAAACAAAAACGAAAGAAAAATTATTATAAACTCCTTAAAATAAATAAAATACTTTGTAAAAGTATTGGATCGTATATTAAAAAAACCTCTCGACTTTGTACATGTACTGGATATAAAAACATATAGATAATTTAAAAAAACAGGTTTATTTAATAAAAAGACATAGGAATGTTGTGAGGGAAACCACTCAAAATTCTCATAATTTTTTAGTATCTGTAAAAAAGTAGCCCCATTTATACATCCTTCTGGTAATTTTTTATATCTTGAAAAAGGAATGATTAAAGGTAAACTACTCAAAATTATCAACATGTATTTTCAAATACAAATATAATGCTTAAATTGCATAAAAATGATTGCATTCTTTAATCCTTTAACTACTCCGGTGGCTTAGTTTCAAAACGACATAATTTATATAAATTCAGTTGCAATCAACGTGATTAAGACAAGTTCACTTACCTATCTAGATTATCTAATTGTCACTGATAACGTTTAACACACCTTGATTTATTAATTAGCGAACAGTTAATTTACTATGACCATAGCAATTTCATAACAGTTTATACCAATCGTTAAATTTTACATAAAAATTCCGATTTGATTTGCAATGTATCCAATTTTATTTAGAATGTTAAAATTTTTGAGGAAAATATGATTATTTTGAAAAAAAGGTTTATTACACAAAACAATTTATTTCAAATATTCCTGTCAAAATTTTGAAATTTAAATTGTTATATAATGAAAGATATCAATTTCTTTAATACTGTCAAGGTTATCCCTGAATGACGTCGCACTGTACAATCGCCGATTACTCTTATGGCAGGAGACGCAATTTATTGGAAGGGCCTAATTGGGTATAAACTAAGTAAATTGTATATTGTTAATGTTAGAATGGAATGACAACTGAGATAATTGACACAGACTGAAAAACCGCGAATGTGTTTCTTGTTGGTTAATTGGAAGTCATTGTTATAACAAATATTATTCTAGTGTATTTTTTCTGGTAGAGTTTGTGCGATTGAATACATAAAAAAGTCATACTGAAAAGTTTCCTTTAAATATATATGATTATAATTTCATAACGTCTAACTTCTTTAAATAATATAAGCAGTTTGATTTAAAAACTTTGTAAAAAATTAAAAAAAATATTAAATAAACATATAAATAAAATATTCGGCATATCTATTCTACTTTGGTAAGTATTTTACTTCCAATATGTGTAATTTTGCATCAGGTATGAATCAAAATTCATGGCAGGAACAAGGAACGATGGACGTCTAAAAGTCTGATATAATTTGGATAAAGCGATATTATACGAATTAACAATACTGTGATGAAAGTCATGAAACTTTTTGATAAGCCTAAGCTTTCAATAACCCCGAGTCAATATATGTTTTGAAAGGTATTTGCTTCGTTGTATAAAATTTTCGTTGTGAGAACAAACTTCAACATATCGTAATCATTGTAAAACAAATATTGTAAAATCACAAATATTCGTGGGGGATTAAATTTCGTTATTTTTGGGGGTACCGAAAACCACAAAATTAAATGTCATTGAAAGTTTTTAATTACTATTGACCTCCATTGGATTTATTTTCACAAAACTCAATTCCATGAAATTTATACCAAAAATTTAAAAAAAAGCAAAACCGCGAAATTTTAACCCAACGAATATTAATGATTCTACATTACTTCATAAGCAGACACAGATATATTTCTGTATAAAATGGACGATTAAAAATAGAAAGTTTAAAATAAAGTCATTGCGTTTGTCATATAGCTTCAAATAGTAGCCTTTGGTGGGTTTCACAAACGACATACAAGTGTGATAATAATAATAATAATAATAATAATAATAATAATAAAGTTTTCTTGGATAAACAGTATTCACAAATTTTTCAAATATGAGATATTTAAGAAATAAAACTTATTCTATTTATCTGTAAAACATTTAGAGTCGGTCATCTATCCAGATTCAACGAGGCTCTGCATTAAATTATATTTCATAAGAACAAAGAAATAAATTTAGATAGCAATGATGCACGATTTGTGATCATGGGTATACCGATTGTATACCGATTTTATAAAATTTGAATACTTTCACGAAAATATCCAAACATAGAAATTATTCATTAAACTAGTATTTATACATGTCAAGAAATATTATAAAAACTAAAAATGTTAGATAAATAAACTATGCATCATTTGATGGAAAATATTTAATTTCAACGTACAGTAGTTATTTTTGTATTCATAACTTCGTAAGGTCTTACTATTTAGTTAAAGGGGCAGAAATACTTCCCCGCATATATTTTAAGACCACGGGAGTTATCTGAAATACATAAACCTGTCTCTTAACCGTACGTCAAATTAATTATTTGACATAAAATGTGACATATTTCGTGAACCGTGTAAGTACGCATTTGTTCACATTCAACTTGACTTCTAAAGGTCTCACTTTGTGTCACAACAGTCACACAATGTATATCTTCAGGTGCAAATGTAATTTTAACATATAATTTATCCCTAAGTAAGTATGCAGTTTATAAATGATTATGTGAGATAAAAAAGACGTTATATGGTTTCTTATTTAAATGTTTTGTTTTTATAATGGAGTTTGGTATGATAAATTGTTGCTTAAGAAAACAAAATTAAATACCTATGCATCATTTGAAAATATAATTAGAGATAGCGTTAATGGAATAAAAAAAGAAAGAAAAAAGTTAAAGACAGGTGGCGAAGGAGCATGTTTCGATTTTTTATATTATAGTGTAGTTTTACAAATGTTGCTAAATACATAAAAACAAAAAAATACAAATGTTAAAAATTCACTTTTTACACGTTTACACTTTCAAACAAAAAAGAAAACTTACGGACATTGAATTAAATACATTAATCTGCAAAGTACATTTTTGTGCATTTTATGTTGATAATGGAGAGAAGATTGAATGACATGTTTTCCATAACAATACTTACACATTGCATAACCTTTAGGTAAAATAATAATGGAGTTTTTTTTAATTTTAAGACTTTAATTTTGGACATTAATATAAACCTGTAATGTGAAAGACATTCAGGTAACTTGTTTCAACGCTTTCTTAAAGAAAGTGAAAACATTAAAATACTGCATAGAATAAAAATGACATAAATTCCTACTTAAATGAGTACTAGAGAAAATATTCTTTAAGTTTCAGGGAATTAAATAATCATATCCGTCTTGATGCAATGCGATGCTTATCAAGAAAGAACGTAGATGGTTGTTATTCCTTTGTAATTAAATGTTTTAAATTATCATTTGTCACGTTCCTGAAGGCGTAGTAAACGTTAACTTCTCAAACGTTTGTCAAGTTGACCATTTTCCATTTTGTACGTAACATAAAGTTCCCAGGTTCTTTGTCAAAGTTATATTTTCCCTCATTGTTAACGGCTGGTTGCAAAATAGATACAATTATGCTATTATTTATTTTATTGCCAAACTCATTTCCGACAAGTCAAGGAATGTCTGAAACACAGTCTAAAATAACATATAAATAATGTAAAATTAATACAATAATTTCAGATTGTGCTGTACTTTTCCTCAGATTTGCGATTTTACAGGATTAATTTTTAGATAAATTTTTGTAAAGATAAAAATGTTTAAAACGGAACAAAACAAACTTTTTAATGCTTTTTGGGAGTTAAAAATAAGGTAAAATAGCATAAAACATGTACTTTTCGATAACCAAATGAAATAATAATGGACGAGGTATTACATATTAATAGAATTGTAATTTTTCACAATTCGACAAATTGCAATTAAATAGTAATGGACGAAAAGTTACAAATTTATGAATTCAATTGTACTTTTTCACAATTTGACAAATTACAATTAATACTGATCACTTTTTAAAATTTATGTACTGCTTAATTTTCTATAAAAAATATAATATATAGTTTCTTGACACGATGTTTAAAAGGACCGGACAAACCGGACGTTAGTGATGGCGGGTTGTCTCAAATATGTTAAAACATGCATATACATGCATGTAATTGAACATCTTTACTTTTTCACAACGTTATTATTAAACGCTTAATTTGCAGAAATTAATTCATAAAGCATATAATTGCCTTAACTATAGCAATGCATTAAAATGACATTTATACTGATTGTTAGAGTATGACTAACTGCCTTACTGAACTGTTTTACATATCTTTGCCATTTTGACACAAAACTATCTTTTGTATTAAACACTTTTGAAAAAATACGAAGAAATAGTAGGAGCACGTGGCTGTCAGTTGCTTCACCATAATATTATTAATCAACTTATAACAATATAACTTATTCAAGACAATCTACTTTAAAGTAATTAATCCGGAGTTTTTTTTTCTAAAATGTCAGTTTCTTACAGCAATATTTACATACGGCTGTCAGTCTGGATACTAACTTTCTCTCCACAAAAGATCGAGATGCGTTTTACTTGTAAGAACATTGAATTTTGTCATGAAATGCATGTTTAACGTGTTATATATATATATATATATATATATATATATATATATATATATATATGTCACAGGAAACAATAGATTCAGTTAAGAGCAATGTACTCCAGCAGTTGTCCGGACAAACTCGAATTGAAAAAAATTCAATTTTTTTACGGCATGGGAAAAATATTCATTTGGTAAAAATGTTGAAATTATCTAAGTAGTATCAATATATGTATACATAGAGTGCGCTCACAATTCGTCCGATACCAATTAAGGAAGAGCAATATCAGCCTTATCAATTCTCTTGTTACTTGTTAAAACATTTTTTGTACTGAAAAATTCATTGAATTGTTTATTATATTTTTGAAAAGGGAGACTTTTAATTTTAAAACAGTTTTTTTAAAATGACCTAATGTATTCTTACAGATTTTTAGAATTAAAAATTGCCTTAGGAAGCTCCAGAGTTTTATATTTACTTAAGAAATACTAAGAAAAACTTTTAAAAACGCATAAACGAAGACCCTGATTTTTATTTTATTGATGGGCTTTTATCGCACATTTTCCAGTCAACTTAAAACATCATTTTCTGAAATGAATATAATGACAATGCTTTCGGCATTGGGCACTCAAAGCACACACACACACACACACACACACACACACACACACACCATCATCATCATGCTTGTACATTAGTAGAGACAAATACAAAATTTAATTATTTGAACCATTTGTAAGAGCCTTATTTTTATAATACATGTACCTGTTTTTACACGTTAATTTTGTGAACCCATGTTTTATAAAAAGTTCCTCCAATTATTTTAAAATATTATTTGGCTATAATGTGCAAAAAATCATGAAGCAGAATAATGAATTTATATAAATATATATGTGTGTGTATGTATGTTTACCTTACCATTTAGCAAAGTTTTTCAGCCGTCTTAATATTTTAAACACATTTAAAACTAAGTTTTTTTTCCTCACGCAAAGCATTCTTTAGCTGGATTTGGATTAATATAATTTTGGTAATTTAGGTTCATAAATTTTCAAATATATAGATTCTTTTTTATCAACTTTTTCGGTCCCTAGTGTCACTGAAGAGGTATGATTTTCCGAATTGTGCATACGGTACCTGAATGGCTAAAGACATTCAGTATCTGTCCTACTCGGGACAGTCCATTCTACAACTTTTTATTACGTTCGACCGCAGAAGTTAGTTTAGCATGTGCGACATTTAAAATATTGCATAAATGATTTACAGTTTGGAAATTATAATAACTAATCTTATTATTAAAGTTCAATTTTTTATAAAAAAATATATAACAACTTATAATCTTTTCGAAGCTGGAAACAAAAGGTTATGGTTTTAAGTGGACAGAACTTTTAATACGTCATCGTTACATAAAATCCGAATGTCAAGTGATTTAAAAAAAAAGCAAAACAATAACTTAAACTCATCCGTTACATCAGTGTTACATGTTTAATACATATTCTGACAAACATATCACCTTCAACATCAGCTTTTTATATTTTAAACAAAAAAAATTACAAAAATTTAAATAAACTCAAATAGCTTATAATCTCCGGTTGAATTAATTCGATTTAAACTATATAGATAGAAATCATGTACTTGCTAATGTATCACATGCAATGTTTGAACATGATATATAAACCTACAAAACCTTTCGATGTAAACTGGTAATTAGCATATTTAAAACAGATGTTCAATAGTGTGGTTAACTTACTTTTTTGGGAACCAAAATCACATCAAAAATTTTTAAAGTCTTATCGCCACATCTGCATTTGGCGTCCAAAAAAATTCCGTCTACACTCAAAATACAGTAGGTTTCTCTTTCCAATATCTTATAATGCTAAAGGTTTTTAAAAATCGATGGGCGATTAACAGTTTATGAAATTAACGAAATAGTTAACCAATCTAATAGATCATGTGATATTTGGTTACAATAACGAAAATAGCAAAACATTCAAATTAAAACCTAACCCCGTACATGTTCAAACTTTGACTTTATTCATTAGATGAGCTTTTTGGAAACAAAATTAATATTTTGGCAAAGTTGCATAATTTTACACAATTTGTAATATTTCTTAATTATGTAAATGAGAATTCTGGTCAAAACTTTAATAAAATTGCGTAATAAAGAGCCACACTATTGGTATTGATAATGACAGTAATTAAAACACAAATATGTAAATGAAACAAGAATAAAGATGAAGGGACAGCTTTATTGCAATTTCCGCATCAAACATAGCTTATAAAAGGAACACTGAAATTGAACTTTGATATCTTCAGCAAGATTGCAGGACATTGGACGTACAGAATCAGCTCAACATAACCAAAAGACCTCGTCAAAATGTTTCTGAGAATCTTGGCTTTAGTTTTGGTTTTGAGTATGTATTTATTATTCTTTATTATTACTTTTGTCAAAAGCATTGCAAAGACATTGCAGGAATAGGGAGGAAATTGAAAAAAAATAACTATTTCGATTTTAAAGGCTTTCTGTTTAAGAACCATCATATATTTATACATGGAATCAGCGCAAAGGAATCATGAATATTGAATTTAAATTATAAAAAATGATGCATTTACGAAATACTTCTTAATATTTCTTTTGTTTGTTGGAGTTTTTTATTTTGTTTTTTTTTTTTTTTTGTTTTTTGTTTTTTTTTTTTTTTTTGTTTTTTTTTTTTTTTTTTTAATATTTTTATGCTTTAAGCTTTCCTTTTCTTTCATAATTTTTACAAACACATGATAAAAGTGAGGGAGTAAACGTGTCATTCCGATATTCCTTATAATACTTTTTTCAGGTTTCAATAGTTAAATTGCTAAAACAGGATCTACATGTCATTTGGTCTTATTGTAAAGCAGTTAATTCTTTGAGCTTTTAAATAAATGTTATTTTCTTTAATTGCTTGTCGTCTTAAACTTTCAAGTCGTAATATTTTGTACAGCGGTAGTAACAACCAAGTGTCAAAGAGGCTTAAATGCCGTTTGAACGCTAATACGCTAATTTTTTATTGACTAACGGGGCTTCTACGTTCGTGATAGTAATGTCATTTGAAAGGCAATCGGTTATTTTATTTTATAATTTTTTTTGCAAACTTTTAATTATTTAGATTGTTGGTAAAATTGTGTTTTATGCCGGAATCAAGATCTTTTCATTTAAACTGAGGCGTTCAATTCGGAGATGGAGGAAAAAAGCGCTCGGAGAAAAAACCGGCTTCGGCAAGCAAACGGACAAATTTCCCATGCTAGCATTTGCCCGAGAGGGAGATCTTGTATCTTTGGCCATCAAGCAGACACTTTGTATAGTATTACGTCTTTGAAACACAATGAAAAAAAAAACTATGAAAGATAAAAAAGTGCATTCACGTTCATTTATATTTCAATATGTTACATGTCATCTTACTTGTCAGCTAAGTTTATTCGTTAACTAATACGCAATGTCATTACTGTTTAGCCATTTCCTGCAGCGAAGGATTCTGGGACTACAAGGACTACAAATACTGCGATAAGGGAGCAAATGACTTCAACTACATTGTAAGTCCACACAACCCCAATGAGATAGTACATGACCCACAAAGTTGCGACGATAACCGAGACTGTATAGAGTGGTGCCGTAAAAAAGCTGGAATAAAGAGTGGATGTTGTAATGTCAATGCACAACCTGATGGGGCTTATGGCGGGTTTAAAAAACTCTGCTATTGTAAAGATTCTTAAATTATGTGAGTACATTATATTGCAATTTTTTAAGGTTTTTAAAAATTAATTTCGTGTATTAATGTATTATTCGTAAAATATGTTCGGAGTCCTGCAATAACGCTTTAACCGTATTGCTGTAGAATTGTTCCAATAAACGTTCAAAAACATTTTTTATATATCTGTCCACGTTTGTTTTTTAAATTTTTTTCCTCTTTCACCCTTTACTATTGTAAAATAAGTTCGGACTCCTGCAATAACGGTTGAACCGTATTGCTGTAGAATTGTTCCAATTAACGTTCAAAAACAATTTTATATATCTGTTCACATTTAATTTTTAAAAAAATTTTTTCCCCTCTTTTACCCTTTACTTATATCTTGTGGTTGTTCTTAATCCGCCCTAGGGTAGGTAACTAACGGACTTGGCTTACTCCGACCTCTGCCTACTTACCCCATGACAAGTGACCTTGTTGGCGATCAAGGTTTGGCTGTTTCAGTGATTATATTCCTTTAGTTGTAAAAATTATTTCTTCCTTTTTCAATCAACTGGCTACAGTCAAGTGAGTTACAGGGATGCGATGTTTATCTCTAAACTCTAATTACATCGTTTTCTTTTAAAATACCATGTCATTTGAAACCAATTTGTGTCACTAAGCTAAAGCTTGTTCTTTGCGATCAATCTGGGTATTTAAAATTACAGTTGTAAATATGAAAGAAGACAATATTTATACATGTACTTAATAACAAAAAAAAGTATGTATATGTAAATAAGGTGCTGCCTAACTTGTTTTTTTTAAATTTAATTTTCCACTAAATAAACACCTGTTTGAACCTTTATTGCAAAATGTGCGAGGAATCTGATTATTTTAACTAGTTTTGGAAGTCGTTAGCCGTTTAAAAACTTAAAAACTTGAAACTTGATACTCTTTTTCGTCTCAAAAAATTGAATCATTGTGTAAATGTCTAAAAATGTAAGTTATTGATCTTCTGATTATTATTTTTAGTTTTATGAAATAAGATTTATTTGTTTCTAGGGGATAATTATCAGAGGCAAAATACCCCCCTTCTGAAGAGTATCGGTCGGATATTAATAGAAGAATTTTTATTTAATAACTTCATTCAAGAATTTATTTCTACAATATCCGTCTTCCTCTTTCTGTTTTCTGTAAATAATAAATAAACGAAAAAGAAATAAAATAAATGAAAAATAAATAAACGAAAAAGGAATAAATTAATACATCTAAACGAAAAAGAAATAAATAAACGAACAGGAAATAAATAAGTGAATTATAAATAAGATAAACAAATTAAAAATAAACAAGTAAAAAATAGATGAAAAAGAAATACCTTTAATTTGTTGAAGTAACAAATGACTTTCTTTCTTTTTTTTTTAAATTTTTGTTGTTTTCTCTTTTCAGATAAATCGACTGAAACAAGAACTCGAACGGCTCAAGTGATGTATTAGATAATCTCGGACATCGATGATATTTTATTTCTTTTTACTGTGCAAGGTCTCCCCGCTATGAATAAAACTTTAAAAACTTTAAGTTGTTTGTTCATTTATTTTTTTATAAACTTAATAAAAAAAAAACTAATTTCTTCTAAGATCGATTAATGATTGATTTTTTGGGTTTCATGTCCCAGTCAAGAATATTTCACTTATATCCTGATGTCACCAGTTATAGGTGAAGTGGCAGAAAGTTTAACCTTTGAAGAGCGCTTGAATCAATGTGCAGGAAGAATTCTTTAACGTGCCACGCCTGCCGCGACACGAGGCATCGGTATTTAAGGAATCATTCCATGGACCCAATGACTTTCATTTCTAAATGCTAAGTGTTTGGCAAAAGAGTTATTGCCTTCTTTAAGTCTTGATCAGACTCGGTCGGTGTTCGAAACTCCGATCTACCATTTACGAAACAAGCACTCTACCAACTGAGCTACAGTTTTGGTGAGTACTTCTAAGAGCATGCAGAAAAAAATACCATTGTTCAACAACTACGGATCTTTAATTGTTTTGGTTTTGCTAACAGTTACTATACCTTCAAAAATACTGCGATATTTAAAAATCCATTTTCTAGAACTTGACGAATATTCAAACAATTTACACTCCATGTTATTTGAAGAGACAACAGATGTTTTGCTCATTTAAAAGTTTGTTGTTGATTATAAGTAAAGTGCGATACTTCCTTGTTATAAAAATTGGAATCAAAGAAATTACACAAATAACTAGCTCTTTGATCAATCATGCAAAATTGTATACTACATTTTATATACAAAGATTGGTAACTCTTATTTCATAATTTTTGTTGCCATAGAATGTATATGGTTACGCGTTTTCTCTCAAACAAATAGAAAAAAACATTGATAAGATTCAATATTAATTATTCGACAAGCTATTGACGAGAAGGCGCTAAGTTTAAATGTATATCGCACAATGGGAATCCAAATGCACACGACTAAATGATTAAAAAATTAGTTTGATTCGTTTATCTACATTTTTTCTTTTCGGTTTAAATGTATTATATTTCTTAACATTTTTCTTAAATACTACCTTACGATGAAAAAAACCAATACATAAAAATGAATAATAATAATAATAAAATAAATATATAAATTTAAAAATAAATAGATAAATAACATTAATATTGTTATTCCGATTTTTCTCTTTTTTAAATTAGCAAATAAGTAAGGAATATGGAAATTAAAAAATGACATAACATATCATATTAAATTAGTATTCAGTTCCATTAGCAAAAGAAACTTTTTTGTCACCAATTATGAATATCCTTCGCAATATTTTTTTTTAATTGCCGAAATTGTCTCGTAAAACACAAAAAATGGCATTTATAATAACTTTTCATTAATTTTATGGCAGTATATAATTGTGGACGACAATATCAGAAAAACTTTCTCCGAAAAACCAGGACCGATTAGCTACATACTCTTAAACAGAAGTTTTAGTTTGGAGAAGAAATCACACCATGATTGTCAAAGTCGTTCTTCTTCTAGCTGCTCTAGGTAAGTTTTTGACATGTTTAGAGCCATATATGACGGCTTTCGCTTCATAATTCCAAAGTCACTATTAGAAATCATATATCACTAAACTAAATGGCGACAAAGAGCAATACCTTACAAGCAAACGCAGTAAAATAAGTGTGTGTGTGTGTGTGTGTGTGTGTGTGTGTGAGTGCTTTTTTGAATAATAATATTATTTCTGAACACAATTACGCGGAAACGGTGATTGTAAAACTTCTATATAGGGAGTTAAGACATCTAAATATTATTACGTGTTCATATATTACTTTAGATCGCCTTTTGCTTTAAATCAAACAAATATAAACAGAGGATGGTCCATTCTACTGTTTTCCCTGTCGGAACGGTTATGACAATACAAAGTTTATTAAATTATGCTCCAGAAAGCCATTTTTGACAATGTCCAGTGCCCCGTACAAAGCAGGAAGATTTGCAACCTGCAGCCTGCTTATACTCATTGCTTTGGCTGTTCCTAAGTGCATTTTAGTAACAAATTTCTCTAATTTGATTTATTCAAAAAGTTTGACTATGGTCGGCCACTAAAAGAAAATAATAAAAGTTTATAATTTCTGTTAATTTTTTAATAGTTGCGGTTGCCGTAGCCAACATGGTATGCTTTAAAGGCCCAGGAGACTTTAGCTATTACCAGAATGGAGAGGGCCCGAGGGAATGTGATGATAACAACGATTGTCGGGATTTTTGTGCTCCGTCCGGCAAGAATTATTACTGTTGCAACAGGGCCGCAATGCCACTTGGTTACAATGTCTATGCTTCACGATGTTACTGCTTCGATGATTAGGTAAAATTCTATGTTTATTTTATGTTTCATATAATGTAATCTGATAAAATATATGTTCAATCTTGATCCCCTAGTGCTATCTCAACATAAAGACACTTGTGTGTCTGTTAGGTATACTGTTGTTAAACGTCGCATCAGCATTTTCAGCCATTTACAACGAGAGTAATGTAATTAATTTCTAAAAATTAAGTTCGTGTATGCATGAGACGCACAGGTGTGTATTATGTTTTTTCTTGTACAAGCGCGCACTTAGCATACCGCCTCCCCAGTCACAGTTTCTTGGTACTAGATGTTCTTGTTCTTCAAATGCATTACCTCAAAATTTAAAATCCTATGTATGACCGAAAGTTCGTTACTGAGGTGTACTTTCTACTAATGGGTTACAGAGACGTTAATTTCTCCAGTGGTATGTATAACATTTTATTTACTTTTGAAAACCGATAAAAAAAATTGATTTAGAAGTGTTACTTTGAAATAAAAATTTCTCCTGATTTTTACCTTTTTTATGATAATGCATTGAATTTATTACTTACAGATATTTTTTAGAGCTTATTTTTACACATTCAAGTACTTTGAAATAAAAATTTCTCCTGATTTTTGCCTTTTTTATGATAATGCATTGAATTTATTACTTACAGATATTTCTTAGAGCTTATTTTTACACATTCGTATAAAACAGCAGTGTGGCTTGGATACGCACGACAAAGTGGCCGCAGTGCTCTTGAATACATGCTCTTTTGCTGTATTGGTTGATGTTTCCTAGTTTTCTATAAAGAATTACGTATTCAATGCTCTTAACTAAAATCTTTGATAGATCAAACTGGCAGTGGGATTTCCCGTGAAGGTCAGCGTTAGTAAATGTTTTATCATTGAACAAAGTATTACATTTTTCTTGAGAGGCAAAATTAAGAAAAATGAGCCGTTTATACATTGTGCATGGGAAAACTTAATGCAGCTTTAAGTACAAATTACTTGCAATTATTTAATTTTTTGTTGTTGTCTTTTTTCAGATATATCGACAAAAACAAGAACTCGAACGGCTCAAGTGATGTATTAGATAATCTCAAACATCGATGATATTTCATTTCTTTTTACTGTGCAAGGTCTCCCCGCTGTGAATTAAACTTAAAAAACTTTAAGTTGTTTGTTTATTTTATGCGAAGATTTTTGTAAAAGTTACAGAATATTTTCTCTCACATTCTTTCTCTAGGTTCATGATTAAAAGTGCTTTTTTTAGCACTTTTGGATTTTTTATGACTAATACATTTAAAACAATATGATTAATATTTTATAGCACTTTTTAAAATATTATTTAAAACATTTAAGTCTACATGATAGTGCGTATATATAAATGTATACATTGTTTATTAAACTACGGACCTATTTGGTTTTGCAAACTTTACCTTCAAAGTACAATTTGCATAATTCAAGTGGCGCAGTGGTTAGCGCTTCCGCCTATCACCAATGCGACCAGGGTTCGATTCCCAGCGTCGTATGTGTTAGGTATAAGGTCACCTGCTTGAGCACGTGGGTTTTTCTCCGGGTTCTCCGGTTTTCCTCCCACAATAAGACCTCACGCGCGCTACAATTTGGGCCAACGAGCTACATGTAGATTAATATAAGTTGCACAACTTGTTTCTAAATCGTTGTAAAAGAAATAAAGTTTAAAAAAAATTGCATAATCTAAAAACCCTTTTCTAGAACTTGACGAATATTCATTCAATTGACAATTCATGTTGTTTGAATAGACTACTGATGTTTTGATTACATATTTTAATATTTGCTGTTGGTTATAATTAAGTTGCGATACTCTCGTGTAAAAATGTGTTGTAACTAAAGAAAAAACAAAAATAACTTGTTTTTTGTATTTGGTCAAACATGCAAAATTATATATTGCATTTTATATACAAAGTTTGGTAACTGTTATTTTATAATTTGTGTTATGATAGAGTGTATATGGTTACGCGTTTTTTTCTCAATCTGATGAAAAAACATTGATAAAATTAAATTTAAAAATATAAAAAATAAATAAATAAATAAAAATTATAAAAAAAAAAAAAATAAAAAAATAAAAAAAAAAAAGAAAAATCAATGTTACCATCCTATAATGTAGTTCATGATTTGAATGCGACTGTATAGAAATTCATTAACATTTTTATCCTGTCGGTTGCTATAAATATATATAATACAAATTCATACGTTATTTCCAACCAAGCATGTAGACGATAATAGCCTTTTGAGAAAAGTAGAACAATAATCGAAACATAAAAAGAATTATACATGCATAATAATAATAATAAAAATAATAATAATAATAAATTTCATAATTTTTAAACAGTTTCGTTGTTTTCTTTATTTTAAGAGAATTTGTATTGTACTTAAAATTAAAATATACAAGACGACTTCTGAGTTAGGATGCTTTTTCTTTAATACTGTTACGCGTAAAGTTGAAAATGGTATCAACTTGTTCAATCAACTCCAAAAGTTTTAGTATAAATTCAGTAATCTGCAAGTCGTAATATACGAGTTAAAGTGTTGGTTCATTAATCGTTTTTAGCGATGTCGTTTCTGTTCTTCTTATTGCTGATATTTTAGTTTTATATAAGTATATTTATATTTACATTGATTTTGTTCTACTAAACTTTTTAATGCAATCTTATTTACATCAGCTGAACATTCATTGTTAATGTGATTGTTTATGCGTGTGACGTCTTTTATCTGATTAGTTCATTATTTGCATATGAATGTCGTAATCGGTGGCGATTTCTTAAACGATTGAAATAGCAAATTAGAAAAAAAGAAAAATCACAATGTGAAATTAGAATCACTAACTGTCCATAAATGTTGTTTGTGACGCAATAATCCCCACTGATGTACAGCGCAAAATATTCATACCGCGCTAACGTTATTTCTTGACAGTTCAGTTGTGAATTGTTCTATTGATACTATTTATCATCACCATAGCTAAATCCAAATTTTTATTTAGGCATTTTTTTTCTTAAGGAAACAGTCCGAAATGCTATAGCGATTCACTTGCTATCGCCATCCGGTGGGGGGGATGTTCCCTCCGAATATTTTTAAGAAAAAGTTTTAAATAGTGCATCTCAAGACCATTTCAGTTAATAATTTCTTATTATAAATGCGTATATTCTGTACATTGTTTGACTTAATGAACAGTTGACTGACTGAATGAACATCAATTAATAAAACCTATCATTATTTTACCATCAGGTAGAAGTAGTAAGTATTATTATTGGTGAATTTTTTACCCAGGCAAATGTCTAGGTTGCCTCAAAGATAGCTACGGTAATGTTTACCCTGTAAGTTTTCTTACCCTGCAGTAATGTAGATAGTGCATTTAAAAAAATATTCACTAGCTGACGTTATGATATACCCAGATTATCACAGAAACGTATAAGCAATTTCGTTTACATGTAATCAAACGCAAACATACCGGTCTATGTCCAAATCACAAGCCCAAAAGCAAAGTAAAAACTTTCAAAACTGCCTAATTCTTTTAAAAACGCGAACTTCCTCCAGCGAAATGAGACAAAAAAACCAGGGATGTTAAGTATAAGATGAAAAACAAAATGTATTGCTAACATTTTTATCACATGCATCATCTTAAAATTACACATTTACATTGTTCATTTTAATCTTTCATACACATAAAGTCCAAATACTGATTCAAAACATTCTACTATACTTCTAGTATAGACGTAAATCACGAAAATCGTTTGAGAACAAAGTAGCGTAGGTCAAGGTAAGGTCAGTCAAAAGTTCAAAGGTCATTCCAAATAATCACTACAATCACATGGACTAGAACGATCACAGTTTGGCCCTTGAATACGTAAGATACATTGATTAAAACAGCAATGGTCATCGACTAAGGTACTAAACTTGTGAAGGTGATGAAATATCAAATCCCATTTCCCTTTCGCAGCTGCTTTTCTAAGTAGCTTATTTATATGGAAAATGTCACTTAATTCGGCCTTATTATGATCTACAAAATTATCAACAGCTTTGTCAATGGCATCCTTTATTGCATCGTCGAGCCTTGAAATGAGTCCATCGGTTGATGTTGTTGAATTTGTAGTCGGCGTCGTCGTTGTAGTTGAGTTTTGGATTGCGATTTCATCGGCTTTCACGAAAGCAAAGACAGCAAATGCTTTGAAAAAAAACAAAAAAACAACGTAATGTTTAAAAATGTTGTCATTACCAGATTTTATTAAATAGTAATTTATAGATCAGGTTGCTTAATGTAAACTGGATTACGTAGATATTAATAAAGTATGTATTAAAAAGTAAGATAACCGTATAATTAATGAAAAATCAGATTACTTTTTAGAGATTATAGAGAGCTGTATTTGATTTAAATGTTCTACAGAAAAGATTTACTAAAAACAAACAAATATCCGCATGAAATAAGAAGTTATACAATTAAAGATGAACCATCATTGAAACTACGGTATGGAAAATTTCAATTTTGGGGGGTAGTTAACAAGGAAGTCGAACAAAAACATCTGATTTCTGGCAAACGGACTGGCAAACAAACTATATACCACTAATAAGGCGAGGTATCCGGAATAAAGCCTTGAGCCATAAACCGGAGCAGTTAACCACTTCTTTAACATGTACACGTATTTATTGTGTTATAAATGTCGGTAGATGGGTATTAACATTAATAAATGAAATGAACAAGTGCATAAAACTGTAATCCAAAACAAACAACAAACATTTCTGGAGTACACTTACTCTGATATGTTGCAAATACATAGATACAATATCAAAACTAAAAAATTTAAAACACAGAAATATGTAACATGTATAAAAATATTAAAATTTTGACATAAGGTAATCATAAAATAACTTACCCAGTAATAACGAAATTACTAAATTCTTCATATTAAAATATTATCGATGTTTCCAAAAACTGAGAAGTAATGTTGCATATACCTATGTAAATGTCGAAGAATCCTTTATTCTGCTTTTATATCAGTCATTTATTTTTTTAAACTATTTAAGTTTGATTATTAAAGAGTGAATCATGTACAAATCGTGTTGAGAAGCACCTGGTATTTTGTCATGAAATGTTATTCTATGTGGAAGTAAATACAGGAAGACAATTGTACACACCTGCTTTAAAGGAAAGTAATCTTATTTTATGAAAACTGAATGTAAACTTTTGAAATAACTATCAAGATGTGAGGCGGAAGTGGAAAAACCATGCGGCAAAATAAATACAAATATTGGCGTAAATTCAACTAGATAACTAGATTTATGTCTTTTATCGAATAGTTTTGACGAATTTTTATTTTACTGCGATGTATAGATCACACCAAGGTACTTTAGTTGAGTTGCGGGCCATTTATTCGATGGTGGAGAAAACCAGATTACTATATAAATATAACATTCATAAGAGGGTGATATTACATATTTTCACGCTGAGGAACCATTGTCAACCGAGGCTATGCAATATCACCCTCTTATGAATGTAATATTTATTTATTATGCCAAATGTCTTTCTCCAGATATTCTCTTTAACTGAGATTCTCTGTTACTTGAAAAAAAAAAAGATTACTATCTCAGGCTGGCCATTCACGGTTGTCGTCTGTCGTCTGATGACAGGTAGTCTTGATCAAGGAAACGCTTGCATATGAATAATGTATATTAATAAAAGATCGTATCCATCAAACGTTAAGCTGCTTGTGATCGAAATGCGTTCGGTTGTGTGATTTAGGATTCCTTTTGCTTATGTGATATTTTTTGTAATATTACCCGTAACCATAACTCCTCAACTAATATTACCCTGAAGCACGCGCGCCATTCTTTATTCTTGGTAAATCTAAGGGTGATATTATTTTATTTTCAAACAGATAGTTAATCAATCAAATTACTTGAAAATTACATGAGGTATAATAACTTGAAATATCGCAGCCCTTTGGCAAGCGAACTGACAAACTTTCATACATTAGGATCTGCGCGATTGAGGTTTAAATCTAGGCGTTGAGAGGCATTGCGATCTTTAAGCGCACGTTGTAGACTGCACGATCACCGAATCCACAAATAAAAATACATGAACTATACTAGTGTTTAATGGTTTACAGTATCATTAGCCTTATAGCGGGTGCTCTTATATTATGATTATTATTATTGTTATTATAATAATTATTATTATTATCATTATTATGTTGCTTGTTCTTTTGGCTTCCTCAGAAACAGCTTTTCGGATTCGATTACTTTTTTAGTTTTTGGCGTCCTCGGTAGCAGATTTTCAGATTATCGCTTATTTTTTAGGCTTTAGGCTTGTTCTTTTTGCTCCATCGGAAGCAGATTTTCAAGCTTCCTTTAACTTGTTCAGAAGAAGGTTTTTATATTTAATTGCTGGATGCCATGCCGATCTGAAAATATCAGTATTCCTTATAGTATTTAATTTGTTTGAAAAAACAACAACACACAAATGCCGAAGTTAGTCAAAACAAAACTACCGGATAGACATTAAGATTGACTGAAAAAAAGCCGTTAAGGTTTTCAGTTAAAGAAGGACCATAATTTTTAGATTGAAGTGAAGTGTGTACAGCTCAAGACAAATTTTTTCTCCTTATAACGGGAGAGTAAGCAGTAAGTTCTGGGATGCTGAAGAAAACCGGATGATCAACAACAAAAACAAAAAATAAATAAAAAAAAAAAATAAATAAATTTATTAATTAATTAATCAATTAATAATAATAATAATAATAATAATAATAATAATAATAATAATAATAATAACACCAACAATTGGCAAGCGAACAGACCAACTTTTTCACTCTGGGATGTTTACAAATGTCATTTTAACATAAGCGGTAGGAAGCAATGTTATCCGTTATTGAGAAAAAATAATTATGATTCAAATTGATTGATTAAAATGAATCGGGAATGACACTAATTGTAAAGGCGAGGAATAATACACAGGTTTTTCCTGAAAAGTCGGGCTTACTAATGAGCACCTATGAAAATAAGAAAAGTCTGGTAGAAATATTTATATTAAAAACATTAAGATAATAATGTCTAAAATGTAATAGTTGAAGAGAAAAATGTCAGGTTATTTAAAAAAAAAGGTTCTCTAAAAAACACCTTAAATGTATTTAATAAGAAATGTTAGTTGGTTGGCTGTTTGGTTGTAATGTTGTTCAATGTTGCATCAGAAATTTTGCGACGAGAACGAGATTATTAATTTATCTCTAATAATGAATCGAAGAACAAGTTGATGTGCTAGTGTGTGTTGTAGTCTTCTTTGTACTAGTGCGTACCTAGCTCACCAAGTCAGTATCCCGTAAACAAGCATTGCACTCCGCAAGTCGCATTACATTAACACCGGATGAATAAATCGATACTTAGCTGCCCTCCCTATGCCGAGCGCCAGTAATTGCAGAAGTATATCTTTTTTTAAAGTCATATTTTTATAACCAGGCCAAATTTCCAATCCCTGAACTCCCGACATTGTTGCGCGTGCTCTATCACAAATCCACTAGGGCAGTAAAATAAGAAAACCATTTTAAGAGTTTTAAGACATCTGTGTCCAAAACAAATTAATTACAAAAACTAAGACCAGTCAGAAAACTTGTGAAATGTACATTAATCTCTACACCTGTTTTATGACATGCTAACAAAAAGTACACAGAATCCATAAATAATGAATTTGTAAACAAATTTTAGATTGTTTCCAGGTGTTGACACCTGGATTAGAAGTTAACTAAAATCTGTCTGTTTATTATTTTTATTTTTTATTATTGTATAAGATTGAAATAACTGAAATAAAAATGTTTGATTTTTAATTGTAAAGGTGCAAATAATACCAATACAAGAAATATTGCAATGTTTCATAGTTACATAAATAAACGGCATTTTTGATACACTGATAAGCTGTAAAAAAGTAATGACTTTCCGAAATGTGTCCATCAAAATAAAAGTGTGTTTTTATTTTTATTATTAAACTGTTTGTAATGGGAAGAGCAAGAGGTTTCCAGTCTTGTTCTGCTATAATAATCAGAAAAATGACTGTCATTTTGTAACTAATGACGCCTCTGTTTTATGTTCTCGTTACACTAAATGCATGTACATGTATCTTATTGTGTTTAATATACGAATAGTCTTTCTTATTTACAAAAGTAGCATTCTGATTTTTGATAATAATATTCCAGACAAGAATGGAACTGGAAATAATGTTTTCATGATAGTTAATAGAAAACCTCGATACCAAGAATGTATTCTTCATTAAAGGCAAACATAACACCTATGGCGTTTTTAAAACTACAAGAAAAATGCGCAAAAAGGAAAATAAATATGATTTTATGAATATGTCACTATGGTTACACAGTTTTCAGAACAAAACGTGATTTAATTTAGTTTTTAGAATTAACTTACTAAGTAATTGATTATTTTTAAAGTCGCATTAGCATTTTTGCAGCTATTTGTGGCATAAATATATTAATGCAATGAAATAAGATATATACATGTAATATAAAACAACATTAAACTTATATAATCCACGGTATTATATAAGATGCTGGAGAATAAAAACAATACATAGATTTTCGAAACAATAACAATAACAAATAATAATAATAATAATAATAATAATAATAATAATAATAATAATAATAATAATAATAATAATAATAATAAAATAATAATAATAATTATTATTATTATTTGGACAATGTCATACACTTGGTTGTGTTGGCTGTTTCAAAGTACAAATTATGTCATAATCTTCTTTCTTCTGTCATGCGCAAAAGAATTTTCCAAATGAAATATCAATAATCCTTGTTTTTTTTAATTAATTAGGTATACATATATTATTGATAATTTTTTTTTTAATCCGTTGATGGTCAGGCTCTAGGTATAATGATGTGATTAAATAACTTTATATTAGCTAAAATGAATCAACCTAAAATGGATCTGTATCTAAAAAAAACAAAATGAATAAATAAATAAATAAATAAATAAATAAATAATAAAAAAAAATAATAATAAATAAATAAATAAATAATAGATGTATAGATAGATAGATAGATAGATAGATA
Source organism: Tegillarca granosa (assembly GCA_029721355.1). Taxonomy (NCBI): domain Eukaryota; kingdom Metazoa; phylum Mollusca; class Bivalvia; order Arcoida; family Arcidae; genus Tegillarca; species Tegillarca granosa. The sequence continues at coordinate 18,159,031 of CM056607.1, forward strand.
GATAGATAGATAGATAGATAAATAGATAGATAGATAATTAGATAATAAATAAATAAATTAATTAATTAATAAGAATAAAAAATATGTAAAATTAAAATACGTTTTATTTTACCTTAAAATGAGACAAAAATACGGTAGATTTGTTTTGCCGCTAAAGGTCAATAGTCACATAATTATATCTTTAGTTAAGAACAAATAAAAAAGTACTAAAAAACACCTGTGAATAAATACAGCTGGTGCTAATATATTTCAATACAATCATATAATAAAATGTTAACACCATATGCATTTCAAATGTTAAAATTTAAAAAGCTTGAATTTTTTTCCTCAATACATAAAATATGAGGGAAAAATGATACTTTAATTATTAATTATCATATAATCTTATTAAACGTTGCCTATTACGATTTTATTACTTTAAAAAAAATTCATACAAATAATGCGTTTATTAAGTTTGTGTCATATTGCTGCTAAAAAGGAAGTTCAATGGGCATGTTCTTTTTACAAAAACACTTTTATTATCATAATTTTACGCAATTAAATCACAATTGTCTTCTTTTGTTTTCTATATTGTGTTATGTATAATTAGCAAATAAGTCGTAATTTAAAATTTAATTAGGAAAATTAAAATTTACCAATGAACGGTTAGTTTGTTAATTACTTCTGTTTTGAAGCAAGGTACTTCCGGTTTTTCAGGTGTTTATTTCCTACAGGTGAGTGTATTTTGACAATACTTTTTTACGCTTAAAAAGGAACATAAATTAGACATGCCCCCAATTTTTTGCTATTCGATGATTTTTGTATAAATATTTGTGGGTTTTGAAGTTTTCTTCAGATTGACACAAAACTTAAACAAGAAAGCACACGAGTAAAGAAGAACAATACAATGGAATACTTATATTTGTTACCAATATTAGGTAAGATTTTTCATTTTTATTTTCAAATGAAACAAAAGCTAGTTTTAGTTTTTCTCTTTGCAATAACGTGACAACAAAAGACGACACGACCAAAAAAAAAAAAAAATGAATAAAAAAAAACATAAAAAAAAAAAAAATAAAAAAATAACAAAGAGTAAAAATTAGCAGTAAAAAATTGACAAGAAAAAAAGACAGATTATAACAGAGGACACGAACAAATTAAAAAAAAAATAAAAATAAAAAAGAGTAAAAATTAGTAGTACAAAATTGACAAATAAAAAAGACAGATTGAAGCCACATATGTTACACAATTGATTGAAGAAGTATTAATGACCTTTTATTAAAAGCAACAATTTAAATAGATTTTATTTTTTAAAACTCTATATAAACAGACTACTTGTCATTTTATAAATATTTGTTAAATTAACTTTCATTATTGTACATCTTATACTATTTTTTATCAATTATTTTTTTATATAAATTTGATACTGGATCAAATTTGACTGTGGCAATTTTACTTCTTTCTTTAAGCAGGAGTACAGTTATTTGTGTTTTGTATTTAAAGTATTTCATAAACCATGTTTTATACTATGAAATTATACTTAGCAAGATTTCTGTGAACTTGAAAATGTGTAAATTTCATTATTTGTTTATTATACACCCTACTCCAAAAAAATTGTGATAAAAAAACAACATACGTGTAAAATAGAATAAATAAATAAATAAATAAATAAATAAATAAATAAATAAATAAATAAATAATAAATAATAATAATAATAATAATAATAATAATAATAATAATAATAATAATAATAATAATAATAATAAAAATGTTCTCGACAACCTTGCTGGTCAATAAATGGAATATTTTAACAGAAAAATATACACTTGACAATAGCCAGAGGAACCACAACAAGAAGAGAAACTTAACAGAAAAGATATGCAATAAGCTCGTTGCTATCTACTCTGTTTCTATCGAACCTACATATTGCCCCATAACTAGCTCATTTAAATCACAGCTATATTTTACAGTAAATCAACAAACTAACATGTTTTGCATTAAAATACATGTACAAATATATGTATTCATAAATTTCTTTGATAACAAATTTATCGTTAGTAAAATGAAATAAAGCTAACTTTTTAAAGAAAAAAGATAATTATAGAATTTTAAAGAATAATAGTTATTTGAAAAATACCATTCTTTAGGTTTCTCCATTCATTTCTTTATTCTTTAAAATTGATGGTAAAGACGTTTTTATTTACATGAGTCATTGTTATTAAGCGTTTTGATACCTTTTACTAAGTCTCAAATATAAAAAAAGTGTCGTCGAAAAAAGCGTCCGCCTCGAGAGCGAGAGGTCGTTAATTCAAATCCTAACCGGGTCATACATAAGACATTTAAAATTTGCGATAATGCTTTCGCGCCTGGTGCTCGATATAAGGAAGGATAAAGTATTTACTGGTTCGTCCGGTGCCAGTATAATAGACTGGGCGGAGTAGTATGATTGCCTGCGGCATACTGACTCGGTGAGCTAGCACTTTGCAAAAAGTCATTCTGAGTGCGCGCTAGCACAAGGCAGACCAAAAAAAAAAAAAAAAAACCCCACTTGCACATCTCACATGAATTTCTGAGAATAGTCTATGAAAATTAATATCCGTGCTCTCGTCGCGAATAGCTGAAAAATTGAAACCAACCAGCCATTCATTGGAAAAAATGTAGACCATCGGAGATCTAATTTGAAAATAATTTTGTTTTAGAAACACACGAATTTGGAAAGCAATGTAATTGCTAAACAGGTGCAACGTCAAATAACATCAACTATATAGAGGCTTTTATGCGATTTGCTTAAAATCCTAAATATTCCCGAAATATCAATAACTCAATAGTCAGTATTATGTGGTGACAGAAACTGTATCATGTAACAAAATATTCAGCCTACTGAATTTTTAAAACATGTTTAAAACTAAGGTTTGTTCCCTGATGAAAAGCACCCCTTAACTGGATTGGAAATCATATTTTTTGAAACTTTGTGTTAATTAATTTTCAACTGTTTGGATTATGTTTTTTCCTATTTAACGATTTTTTTCTGCACCTTGTTTTACTGATAAGGAATGACTTTCCGAAATGTGCCCATATGGCACATCAAGATTAAACACGTATTATTGTTAGAAATTATATAATGACTGGTCACAGTTAATCAAAATAGAATATTGATTATTTTTGTTTTTTGTTTCAGCTGTTATGATCAGCCAAGTAACGTCGCAATCACTTACGAGAAATTTATTAGCAGGAATAGATATACCAGACAGACTCAAAAGGTCAAGGTATGAGGACATGCTTGACAACAACATCCTGAACAGACTCCAAAATAATCAGAATTGGAACAACCTAAATTCCCTTAATTCTATACTGGGGATCCGAGGAAACAGTCGTGGAAATTCTCTAGATCTAGGCGACCTTGGAAATCGATTAGCAATATCATCAAACCCTTTACTTGCCAGATTAGGAGGACGAGTGAATGGATTGTTTCCGCCATCTCTAAATAATTTTGGCAATAGTTTGACAAACAGCATTTTGCCAGGCCGATTTAATTCATTAAATGCATTAAACTCAATGGACGATGACTGCATAATTAAATGCTTGGAAAGAAATACTTTGTCCCTATCAACCCAATTAGCATGCGGTTGTTAATATTTAAAAAAAAAATCAAATGTAATATTTGTATGTTAATTTCACATTATTCATTTATCTTGAAGAATCATTCAATGTTTGTGCCATGAACATACAAGAAGAGATTAACTTAAAGTCATTTGTAAATAAGACAGAAAATTATATTTGCATATCTGCATCATCCTTTTATAGTAGCGCCGTGAAATATGTGCAATAATTTAGTTAAAATAAAGAATGGTAAAAAATCAACTTAAATTTTTTGTTTAGTTTTATATCTTATTGTTAATGAAATTACTATGAATTTGTCTATTTTCGAGATGACCAAATTTTCGTTGTTATCGTTGATAACTTCTCTCATGAACTTACGTAATATATATATATATATATATATATATATATATATATATATATATATATATGGCATTGTGGTCTAAAGCTCACGGTGCCACTCACCACTAAGCATCGAACTCGTAGTAGTAAACGTACTAATAGTAATAGAAATAGTAGTCCATTAAACATACTATACTTCTCAAACTGACATGGTTAGGGAGCGTCTAATCGCTTGTTTTCAAATGCCCTTAAAGATTTTCATACTGACCGACTAGATGAATATCTTCATTCACATCCGGAGAAGGTCAGCTATTTGCATTGGTTTACATTTTCATCCATTTAATTAAATTAAGTTTGGTATTTTTCACTTACTTGAGTCTAATCGTAATTAAAAACCGCCATGCGCATCCGCGATTACTGAAATCATTTCTGTTGAAAGGAAACTCTTGCAGCTTCGGGGATTTTAAATGTCAAAAATTGCCATGCTTACACCAGAAGTGAGGATTTACGTTATATGCGGAAAAGAATCCACCAATTTTTTTAAAATCCCTTTTGAACAAGAAACAAAAGAAAACAGAAGTGAATTTGGTCTCAATTTGTTTCGTATCTTCATTATACATTTTTGTGGTCTGGCCAATATAGCCGATACAGATTTTCTTGTATGTCAAAACCTGTAACGTGAATCTTTATTGAACAATACTAGACGACAAAATACTATCAATATGAATTTATAATGTTTTTAAATTATTTTTTCTTTTATATTTTAAGCATCCTTCTCTATCGTTTCTTGTTTAATTCCAAAAATAAAATTTGAAAACCAATTTTACTGTCAAAATATTACTTTGAAAATAATATATAATTTTTTTTAATAAAAAAAAATCTCATTAGTTTTAAGGCCAAAAGCATGAAATAATTGATAATGTATCAAATAAAAATTTTTAAAAAAGGTTTAATCATTACTGTGCTATTTTTATTCTCTAATTCCACCAATCAATATGAAATCAGAACTATTATATTAATACCATTAGTTGGTTAAAATTTTGTAAATGATTCTGAAATTCCAATGAGTTGAATTGGATAATTAAAATTCTGCAAATTAATAAATATTCCAGTATTTCCTTTGACCCTTACAGACTGAGATGAAATGAGACCACGTTCCTTCCAGTTGGTATTGGTAAATCCTGGGGTATTTTGATAAAGAAATTATTCTGACACTAAACACAGCCGACAGGCTTCAAAGTCTTAGGGTCAGACGACAGTTTGAATTTGGACTTAAACACTCATGCTGTTGTTCTTTATATTTAAATTTGGGCTGTTTTGGTTTACCTTTGTGTAATAATGGATATAGTAGTTTAGATTCGTTGATTCAAAATGGTCATGACACTAGCAATTCCGGTGACGGAAGCACCGCAGATATGAACAATTTATTTGATGGAGCTTTTGGCTCTGGTATTTCCGGCGGTTCCTTATCAACAGGAGGCGATAATAGAAATACCGGAACAGGATATGGCATTGACGCTTCCGGTAACGGAGGCAGCTCTGACATCAACAATTTACTTAATGGAATGTTTGGCTCTGGTATTTCCGGCAGATCCTTAAACAACGTTTAATATTCCACTTCATACAAACTAACCCGAGACATTAGTTAACACTTAAGTGCTATTATTTAATATTAAAGTGCAGACACAATGTTATAATCAAATGTCTTTTGTTTTGATACTGGTATATAATTTATATTCTGGCATTATCGTTACTACCCATTTAAGGCAATAGTCAGATAAAATTGTTTTATCCTTCACAATTAGCTGTAGATTTACTGTATACTCAATATTCTTCTTGAAATTTCTTGGACAAATTTGATATTTTTTTGTAATTCAGTGTAAGTAAAGAAGTTTCACAATCACAAAAGTTATGGAGTTATGTCCAACTAGAATAAAAAAATAACAAATAAACACAAACCTACCAGTCCACATCTCAATTACAATAGTATACATTAACCAGGTAAACTTCCATTTAGAAGTGAGACCGGGTGCTCCGAAAAAGTAAGCAATTATAAATTTTTAAACAATCTTATTAATAAAAATTTCAATTGCAATACAGATGGTATTTCATATCACAAAAATAAGCATGAACAAGGTATCACTTCAATAGTAACTAAATAAATTAATTATTTGACTATGGTCGTGAGATCCCAAAACTAAGAAACTGTATAGGGTGCTATCGGTGCTATGAATTGTTAATATCGTAATTAATCAATAAACAATAGCTAGAGTTTAGACATTTATATGTAAAATCATGAAAGCAAGTAGTATTTAATGTGCACAAATCTTTATTATAGGGTTTTTTAATTAAGAAACTGTTAAGGGACCCCTTCAAATAATAGAAAAAGTTCATTAACCAAGATTTTAGCTATTTTAGGTGAAAACGCCTTAGGATATATTATATATTTAAACCAACCTTAGCTGTGAAGACTAAATACGTAAAATATCAGAAACTTTAAAAAACATATAGAACTCGTAAACAATAAAAAGACATGTAAGACTGGTTGGTAAGGCTGTTGTTTTATGTCACATCAACAATTTTCAGAGTTGGCAACGAAAGCAACAAAACCTTGGGATTTATCTTAGAACTAGTTCGTGTTTACACTTAATGGAAGTGTGTAGCATTGTCTGTTTTTCACTAGCGCGCACTTAGAGCGACTTTTTGTTAAGTTGCTAGCGCAATGAATCAGCATGCCACAGACAAGCATCTCACTTCACCAGTCCCGTAATACTTTCACATCATGAACTAGTTAATATTCTGCCCTCCTAAATTAGTAGGACAGATTATTATTATATTTTAGTTATCCGTTTAAATTAAAGACTGGATATTTCGTGGAGATCTAAAATAGGACGGTGTAAACAAAACAGTTATTTTAAATCTGTCATAAAGCAAAGTACTTCTCGCATCCAAAACAATAATTTATATTTTATTAATCATCTGTGTATATGGTAATCAACTACATGTCGCGTTATGCTAACTGGTATTGAATGGAAACACGTGAACACCTCTCAAGATGTGATGATAAGCATATTATAGGCGACTAAGAATATGCATCCTACTAATTAGCGTTTCCGTTTCCGATCTCATCTCTGTTAATTGTTACCGAGAAACTTGATCACCAGTGAAAAATTGTTTTAATAAAACCACGAAAATGATCAGAAATTTTCATGCGTGCAGAAAAACCATTAAAGCTACCTTTTCTTCGTCCTGTCCGATTTTTACTCGTCCAGGACGCGCGGACCCGCTTACCCGGCCGGGGTTCGAATCGAACATAATACCTCCCACTTTCGAGTCTGACGTTCTACCACAAAGCCACAAAGGCGGTCACTTTATATTTAAGAGGTAAGAACACTGGAAAAAAGTAGCTCTTAATTTGCTTATATATTGTTTTAAATTATCTATCTGACTCAATGCTAAACCTGAGGTATTTCAGATCTAGCATCTTTTGGGCAAGTATTATTTCATACGCGTAATTCTTGTTGTAAGGCTACAATAGTTGAACCTTGTTGTATATTAACGATGTACAACCATTTAATGCATCTTTTGAAAAAGATAACATATTTGTTTATTTGCACTTAACTTTGTAGGTTAAAATGAAAAGTTATAGAATGACTGTATAAATTAACATCAAACCTGACTAACGTACACTTGCAGGACCTCAGATATTTTAGGTGCAACATTCAGAAGTGAAGCATTATCTTTTTAATTATCTCAAAACAACAGGTGCTAGAAGTTTTAGTCTAATCATATATTCATGTTCGAATTGTTGTACATGATTTAGACCCTATATTTTGTAAATGTAACATCTTTTTTTGAATTAAATTATTTTTATTCATCTAGTCAAAAAAAAAAAAAAAGCTTTGGAGTAAAGATTCCTGCAGAAATTTCGATTGCCGAATTTAAAGAATCATAACTTCAAAAAAAAAAAAAAAAAAAAAAAAAAAAAAAAAAAAAAAAAAAATACCAAGCAAAATTCGGATTCAAAAAATGTCTTGTAATCATGTTAAAGAACAAGTCCTTAAAATGTTCATAATATTTAACAAAATAACCTGTATAATTTTGATGTGTCATATGTGCACATTTCGGAACTTCAATCCTCATCAGTAACACGAGAGCCCGAAAAGTTGATATATAAAAGATAGTCGAAACCTTTGAAAATTAATGAATCCAAAGTTCCAAAATCAAATGTATACAAATCCAGCTAAGTTAAAATCCGACCAATATGTAGATAGCTTCATTATACGCGTTATATCTTCTGTTTTAGTCGGTACTTTGTAAGTTTCTTAAAAAAAAAGTTATGGACTGTTTCCTCAATTATCCCCGAAGTAAGTTGAATAGACGGAAAAAGACTGTTTATTCTAAAACAATTTATATCCAATTTTCTTCGAAAATGTTCTTTAAATTATTACGAAGATATAGGTCATATCCTTCCGTTAAGCAAGGAGGTCAAAGGATCTCTTGTGTTATTTGGAAACTCAGTTGTAAAATCTTTTATTATTTTCATTTTATCCGTCTACACATTATGTTTAGTTGCAATGAAGAAATTTGAAAGTGTATGTGGATTACAATATCGATTGCATTTAATTCAAAAAGCTATCAGTTTAAAATATAGAACTAGAAATCTAAAGGTAATACTTCATCTGAATAAAACGCATACGACAAAAACATTCAATAGTCAGAGTAATGAAAATGAGTGAAGTAGAGTAAGCTGTTCTCACCACATTCGGGATTCCTTTACTTACATAGGAGTTGAGTTCCGGAATGATGGATGAAACCCAGAACAGTCTGACAAACTTTGTCTCGGTGCTAACAAAAGCATTAAACATATGCATTATTTTTAAACAGTAAGCTAAAAATTTAGTTCTGTATGTCATCATGAGTTATATATTTCATGATTTTGACCTTTGTTTAGAGCATAAATTTTTTAATTTATTCTTTCAAAATCAACAGAATTATAACAAACCATTTGTCGGATTTATTTGTTTCTTCATACGTTTATATTGTTCTTTTTCCTCTGGTTGTAATCTCTTTTGTTTAATAGTACTCTAATTATTAAAAAAAAGTTAATTGAATGCAACAACATAAATATGATGGTCGGGATTCTATAAATAGCACTATAAATTACTTTCAGTACCAGTCTTAAGTCGGAAGCGAAAACCAATGATCCTGTGTCGTTTTTCTTACAGCCCTTCTTGGTTGTATCAGCCGTTGCAAAGATAATATAGTAAAAACTTTTCTCTGAATAACCTATTTTTTCTTTTAGCTTGCTTAGCGACAGTTAATGGTAACTATGGATATTGAAACTATGGCTACGGTAAAGGCCTCGGTGGATATAACGGTAACTATGGTAACTATGGCTACGGTAAAGTCTACGATTACGGCAGTGACTATAGTAACCATGGCTACGGTAAAGGCTACGGTTACAGTAGTAACTATGGTACTGGAGATTATAATGGTGGAAAAGTGTCTTGCGTAGAGCTATATTTGATAATGCCTATGGAAAATACTAGTATAGAAGCATTTATGGACTTTACAGAAGCGTAGGACACTGTGGTCGTGATGAAGAATTTTAAATAAAAATTGTATTATTCAATTGCGTAATGTCACTTTACTGCAAATATGTCGAGTTAAGATAAAACGCCAGCTAAGATTCTAATCTTTTTAAGTTGTTTTTAAACCGATTTAGATGTATATGTCATCGAAAGTGTTTTAAGTTGCCTATCAAATAACCTTTCCACCATAAAAAATGAAAATAAATAAATAAATAACCGGAAAGACTGAATCTGCCTTTTTCCCATAGTCTTCAAAACTTTTCTTATTTTCAACATTTTGAATGTTCCTTTCTGCTGATTTTATTTTTCGCTCACAAAGATTTATAGAGGCCTACAGTACATAATTGTCATTGTATATCAGACATTTGTTAAATTGTAAAAATAAAATTCTTGCGGAACATTTTCCCTATAGCCACTGCTATTTCCGTGTTTTATACACGCTCCGATTAGTTTGTTACTTTATGTAAATTACTTTCTTGTGTAAAGTTACTATTGACTTACTACGTATTATTGTCACTTTGAAGGCACGATCCCAACAGATATTACTGAGTTAAATTAATATTTGTGTGGTGACAGCGTACGACACAAGATACAGTTTGTTTTAATCCATTATATCTGACAGGTTTTTGTTTTTTAAACACGTAACTCACAGCTGTCGAGATTTTTCAAAGTGATGACAATCCAAAAAATGGTGCAACTTTTTCGCATCAAACAGGTATGTTATTGGATCTATGCTAAAATTGTAAATAAACCAGATTTTATTTTCTGGATACCTTGGTAATGCGTGTGTTTGAGAAAATTAAGCGTGTGATGGTAATTTACATAAAAAATGTGTGTGGCACACGCGCAATTCGTGTGACTTGACAGGTATGCGTGGCTCTCTGTGTGTAACTAGAGTGACAAAGTAATGGCCAGAGATAACCTAAAGGCACCGAACCTAAAATGAAACTTAATTTTTTTTAGCTATGGTGGTAAAACTTTTATATATTTTCATTTGAAAAGCATTTTACTGGACTCCTAGTTCCAGGAAAGTATTCAAGGGACTCACCTTACCGAGGACTAATAGATGAAGGAGAGGACATTTCCCTTGCGCGGGAAAATGAAACACTGAACTTATGCTGGACCAAATTGCCAATTTCTGTCCTGTTATTTTGCGGAATACTATTGTTAAAGGCTCCATTTTCATGGAAAACATATGAGACTATTTGCATGCATTTCGGCTTCTAATCGACAGGTTTTCATTTCTTGGAGTTTTCCTCTGCCAAATTTTGAGTTGATGAGCGTTCTGAAGATTTGTATCAAAACTTTATAGCTTCCATCGAGGATTATCTCTTGCGTCCGGATTTAAATCTTACGCATAACTTAATGCTTTTCTTTGTTTTTTTAATCCCCGTCCTTTAATTGCGATTTTACCTGTAATGGTTTATGTTAAACACTGCGTAGTTTATGTAACAAATCATTCATGATTGGGGGACAGTCTACATTAAGAAACTGATTTGAATCTAATCGTTACGTATTACAAAATTTAAAGTTCGGATTTAAAACTTAAATGCTAAAGTAAGAGAGATAACCTTGACACGTTTCGTGGTTATGAGTAGTATAAAACAATCTTTCATGCAATATTGGCCATTACAAGGACTTATGTCATACGTTGTCTATTAAGTGATGTAATCCCATTTGAGATTTTTCGCTTTTATGGAGGCGGTAAGTTTTGGGATGATGAAGGAATAAAAGTGCAAAAAAAAAAAAAAAAAAAAAAAAAAAAAAAAAAATATCAAAAGCTAACTGAAAACAAATTGCCTGACTGAGATTCGAACATAGGCGATGAGAGCACTATAGCCCTACCTTTTACGAGCATTGGAGTGCAAGTTTTTCGTAATGTTTGGACATGCATGTAAAAACTCACTTATAATTATGGATTGATTTTAATTGAAGAACATTGAAAAGAAGAGAAAAACAAGGTTTATGTAGAAGTTGCGATGAGTTTATTGCAGGTAAACATTTAAAAATTATGTGTCTAAATGACTATCTATTATTATCCGTGATTGTGTACCTTATCGGTCAAATAATGACAATAAAAAAGTAAATAAATAAATAACTATAAAGAAACAATAATAATAAAATAACATTTTTAAAGAATCAAATAAATAATATAATTAAAATAAATAAATAAATAAATAAACCTTTATTATCCAAATCAATTTTTATTTTGTACAATTATTGAACAAAATTATTGCTAAAATGACAGGGAAGAATAGTCCGGGTGGTTTACAATAATGAATTGATGATTATTTTTTACGTTTTTCCCCAATTATTTATTAGAGATATGTCAAACAGAATTTTAAAAAGCTTTTTTCGTTAAAGAAAGTGGAAAATTGAACAGGCCATTTTGTTTTTACTAATTATTACATTCACAACGTCTTCTTGAAATGCGTAAATGCGTAAATCTTTTCAAACTTTCTTTACAGAAATAGAGAAAGGATAATTTAAACGTAATGAATGAGAAATTCGACAGGTGTGTGTGTGTGTGTGTGTGTGTGTGTGTGTGTGTGTGTGTGTGTGTGTGTGATATTGCTTTTGACCTTAAATATTTCTTTATAGAAGATACCAAGATAACGAAACGGCCTTTGTATCATTAAGAAGACGTTCGCTTATCATGTTTATGTCGGGAATCACCAAGAATAAAACGCAAGTTAATCAAACATTTCTTTTCTTTTTTATTCATTTGTTTAATTTATATCCTATTATCATTATTATTATTATTATAGTACTAGAAGTAGTAGTTCTATTTGAATACAATACTACTCAAACTCACATTGTTAGGGAGCGTCTAATTGCTTGTTTTTAAATGTTCTTGAAGATTTTATACTTGAATATCTTATTAATTCCAACCGGAGAAATAAAGCTATTTGGATTACATTTTAAATTTCAAAAACATTCTTTATCAACTATAAGCATTTAATGTTATTTCTTCTTCATGTTTACATTTCAAAAGAATCTGATTATTATCAACCATTAATTCTTGTTCGTACGTCAGTTAAATTTCGCGTGAATCCTCATTTCAAGATATTTGCATAGTTTAATTTTCGTGTCGGCAATTGATGGACAGTGCAAAAAAAGTGAAATTTATATTTATTTATTTGTTTTGTTTTAATTTTATCTTATTTATTTGATTTGATTTGATTTTATTTTATTTTATTTTATTTTCTTTTATTTTATTTTTTGTTCTATTTATTTTATTTTTTGTTCTATTTATTTATATACTTATTTACTCATTAATTAATTGTTTATTAATTAATTTTTTATAAATTGATTAATTAATTGATTGTTTTTGTTTTGTTGGGTCTAATTACTTTCTCGAATTCAGTCAAAAATGAAACGAAAGCCATTTTTTCCGATTTGCCATATGGAACTATTGTGCCGGGGCTTGTTGTATGGTCATTAAATCAGCATAGCATTATACTTACAATTTTACCATTTTTACAAAAAGTGATCAGTGTCATATGTTTTAATAAAACAAAGTTTGCATTGATGGAGGTTGACCTCGTACAATAATTATATTGAAATAGGTTTCAACATCTGTTTTTTTAAATTAACACATATATAAGAGAACGAACAGACCATTTGTCACTTCTTTTAACGCTGAGCTGCAGCATTTTCCGAATTTCACTGAAGAGGAGGAAATTGTTGTTCAGATTTGTTCTTGTATACTGTTGGGTAAGACTCCTTTATGTTATATCTCAGAATGAGAGAAATTCCTGCTTTGTCACTCACTTAAGAGTTTTTATTATCCATGAATAATTGCGGCACAGAGGTGACACGATTTTTTTTAAATATCGCATGCTCACACAAAAGTTGTTGCATGTTTACACAAAACCCATTTCCTACTCGCCAATAATTATTACCTTATCTTTTTTGCATACTCACGCTTTAAAAGAGATCGTTTCATATCTGTAACCCCGTACTAAATACTTTTTTGGCCATTGCGAAAAATCTTTTTCGTATTTTTCTATTGAAAATATATTACTCTTGTAAAATAGTTATATATTAATCTTAGAAAAGGCACTTAAATTCTGCCTTAGTCACGTGTTTGTTACAATGACTTTTGTAAAACTTTTAAAGAAAAATCCAATTTAATTGAATTAAGTTTGGTATTTTTCACTTACTTCAGTCGTTACTAAAAACCGCTATGCGCATCAGCGATTATCGTAAATCATTTCTGTAGAAAGTAAATTATTGCAGCTACGCGGATTTTAGCTGTCAAAAATGCCGATGCTCACACTGCAAATGACGAATTTCGAATTTCGTTATATGCGCAAAAAAATCCATCATTTTATCCTACAAGAAAACGAAAGAAAACACAAGAAGTAAATAGTCTCAATTTGTTTCGTATTTCCATTAAAAATTTCTGTTGAAAGATAAAAGCTGTAACATTCATCTTTATTGGACAATACTAGACGACAAAATAGTATCATAATGAATTAAAAATGTTTTTAAAATTTTATCAAATTATGTATTTTAAATTTTATTAATTACAAAAAATAAATAAAAGAAAATAAAAATAAAAAATAAATAAATAAAAAAAAATAAGAATAAATAAAAATCAGTTTCATTCAGGTCCCCCTTTATTTTTGCTTTTATATTTTATAACATCGCTTCATGGCTAATTCCAAAACTAACATTTTATTACCCAATTTTAGTCAAAATATTATCTATTTTCGTTTGAAATTCTCATTAGGTTTTTTGTCAAAAGCATGAAATAGTCGAAAATATATAAAATAAAAATAAAAAAAATAAAAAAAGGTTTGATCATTACTGTGCTATTAGTTTGTTTGCAAAAAAGAAAGCCCAAAGTGAACTACAGTTTCGTTGAATGAATCGTCTAAAGGATTAAAGTGTTTCTCCCAGCCTAGGTTCGAATCTTGCTCGGGCAGATCCTAGTGTAAGTAGGTACATCTGTTCACTTGCGAAGGTTGGCGGGTTTCTACCACAGTACATTTAATTTAAATGAGAGAATTTTGACCGAGGCGTTAAAGAACTTAAGTAAAATCGATCCAAATCACCTGTGCACAAATCAATCTATTTTTGTTTTCTAATTCCATGACAAAAAATATGAAATCAGAACTTATATGATAATTCCATTTGTTGGTTAAAATTTTGTAAATGCTTCTGAAACAACTGAATGAGTGAAATAAGATAGTTAAAATTCTGCAGATTAATAAAAACTCAAGTCCGATTTCCTCTGACAATGAATGAGAGGGTGTTCATCCCAAAACCAGTTGGTATTAGTAAGTCCTGGTTTTTTTTAAAGAAACAAAATGTTATGACACTAAACATAGCAGCCAAACATCAAACGTTTTAGGCTCAGAGGTATGTTTATATTTGGTCTTTAAACACTCATGCTATTGTTCTTTATATAAATATTTAGGCTGTTTTGGTTTACCTTTGGGTAATAATGGATATAGTAGTCTCAATTCGTTGTCTCAAAATGGATATGGCACTGGCACTTTCGGTAACGGAGGCAACGTAGGCACTAACAATTTATTTGATGAAGCTTTTGGTTCTGGTATTTCCGGCAGTTCCTTTTCAACAGGAGGCAGTAATAGTAATACCGGAACAGGATATGGAATTGACACTTCCGGTAACGGAGGCAGCGTAGGCACTAACAATTTACTTGATGGAATGTTTGGCTCTGGTATTTCCGGCAGTTCCTTTACAACAGGAGGCGGTAATAGTTATACCGGAACAGGATATGGCCTTAGATCTGCTGGCAATGTCCGCGCATCAAGAAGCACTCTCGGAGGTTATATATGGGAATAGCTCAGTAATGACGATTCTAATGTAAGCGCCGATACTAAAAGTTATGACATTAATGGTTTCTAAAACATTAAATATTCCACTTCATACAAACTGAACTTATAACCCAAAACATCAGTTAACACTTAAGGGCTATTATTAAATATTAAAGTGTAGACGCAATCTTCAAATGTCTTTTGTTTTGATATCGGTATATTATTATATACTGACATTATCTTTAATACTCAATTACGCAACATGGTCATATGATATTGATTAATGCATAAGGATTAGCTTTATATTGACTGTATATTCTATATTCTCTAAAAGTTCTTGGAAAAATTTGATATATTTTTGTAATTCTGTGTAAATGAACAAGTTACACAATTTTGCAAATAATGGTGTTATGTCCGACATGGAATAAAACAATAATAGAAAAGCAAACACAAACATACCAGTCCATATTTAAATAACAATGCCAAACTATGAAAACTTGCATATTAAATTAACCAGGTGAACTTAGAAGTGAGACCGTTGGCTCCAGAAGAGTAAGCAATTATAAGTTTTCAACTTGTTAAGTAATAGAAATTAAAAGTGCAATACAGATGGTATTTAATATCACAAAAATAAGCATCAACAAGGTAACACTTCAATAGTAACTAAATTAATTAATTATTTGACTATGTTTTTGTTGAGAATCCAAAACTAAGAAACTGTATAGTGATCTGTGAATTGTAAATATCGTATGATCAATAAACAATAGCTAGAGTTTAGAAATTTATATGTAAAATCATTTAAGCAAGTAGTATAGGGTTTTTAATTAGGAAACTGTTAATGGACACCTTCAAATAATAGTAAAATATATTTAATCAAGATTTTAGCTATTTAGGTGAAAACTCCATTTAGGTGAAAATACTTTCACTTGATGAACTTGTTGTTCTAGATTAGTATGGCAGAATATTATTATATTTTAGTAATCCGTTAAATTAAAGGATGGAAATTTACTGCCGGTTCGCAGCGAGCTAAAAATAGGATGGTGTGAACAAAACAGTTATTTTAAATCTGTCATTAAGCAAAGTACTTCTCGCATCCGAAACAATTATTTTTATTTTATTAATTTTTTTTTTGTATATGGTTGTCAACTACGCGTCCCGGTATGCTAACTGGTATCGACTGGAGACATAATTTGAAGACGGACACGTGAAAACCTCTCAAGGTGTGATGATAAGCATATAACAAGCGACTAAGAATATGCCTCTTACTTATTAGCGTTTCCGTTATCGATCTCATCTCTGTTAGTTGTTACAGAGAAACTTGATCAACAGTGAAAAATTGTTTTAATAAAACCACGAAAATGATCAGAAGTTTCCATGTATGCAGAAAAACCACTATAGCTACATTTTCTTCGTCCTGTTCGATTATTATAGGTGGACCCGCCTACCCGGCCCGGGTTCGAACCTAATACCTCACACTTTCAAGTCTGACGTTTTACCACAAAGCCACAAAAACGGTCAATATATATATTTAAGAGGTAAGAACACTGGCAAAAACGGAGCTCTTCATTGCTTATATATGATTTTAGTGACCTAAAACGAGTCGAAAGAAGATAAATTTTTAAATTATTTATCTGAATCAATGTTAAACCTGAGGTATTTTAGATCTAGCATCTTTATGGCAAGTATTACGTCATACTCGTTATTCTTGTTGTGAGGCTACAATAGTTTAATCTTGTTGTATATTAACGATGTACAACCATTTAATGCATCTTTTGAAAAAGATAATATATATATCTATTTGCGCTTAACATTGTAGGTTAAAACGAAACGTTATAGAATGACTGTATAAATAAACATCAAACCAGACTAACGTACAAATGCAGGACCTCAGATATTTGAGGTGCATCATCCAATGGAGAAGCATTATTTCATTTAATTGTGAGATCACAAACAACAGGTGCTAGAAGTAATAGTCTTTTTATATTCTCATTTCCGATCTGTTTTTTACATTATTTAGACCTTATTTTGTAGATGCATCATCTTTTATTTAATTTGATTATTTTTATTCATCTAGTCAAAAATACAAAGAGCTTTGGAGAAAAGTTTCTATCGCCGAATTTAAAGAACCATGACTCCAAAAATCGAGCAAAATTCGGATTCGAAATAAGCAAGTTGATGTTTCCTAAAAGGTCTTGTAATCACCTTTAAAGAACAATTCCAAGCTGTAAAAAACATTAAAATGTTCACTATATTGAACAAAAATACCTGTTAAATTTTGATGTAGCATATGTGCATATTT
Organism: Tegillarca granosa; assembly: GCA_029721355.1. Lineage (NCBI taxonomy): Eukaryota > Metazoa > Mollusca > Bivalvia > Arcoida > Arcidae > Tegillarca > Tegillarca granosa. The sequence goes on from CM056607.1 coordinate 18,176,638, forward strand.
CGGAACTTCATTGCTCGTCAGTAACACAAGAGCCCGAAAAGTTGATAGATAAATAAGAAAATCGACACATTTAAAATTTAATGAAGACAAATTTCCAAATTCAAATGAATACAAATCCAGCTTAGTTTAAATCCGACCAATATGTAGATATGTTCATTATACGCGTTATATCTTCTTATAGGTGATCTTTGCAATAAGTTTCGTGAAAAAAAATGTCAAGGATTATTCCTCAATTATCCCCGAAATAAGTTGAATGGGCGGAAAAAGACTGTTAATTCTAAAACAATTAATACCCAATTTTCTTCGAAAATATACATTATTTGTAAACAGTAACGTAAATGAATTACTTCTGTATATAATGATGGGTTATATCTTTTATGATTTGACCTCTGTTGAGAGCATTAGTTTTAATTTTTTTTTTTTCAAAATCAACAGAATTATAACAAACCATGTGTCGAATTTATTTGTCTTTACATACGTTTATATGGATCTTTATCGTTTGGTTGTAATCTCTTTTTTAATAATACTCTTATTATTAGTTTTGTAATTGCATGCAATAACATAATAATGATGGTCGACATTCTATAAATAGCACTACAAAAATTACTTTCAGTACCAGTCTAAAGTCGGAAGTGAAAACCTATGGTCCTCATTTGTGTCGTTTTTTTTCTTACTGTGTTGCATAACATACAATTAATACTTTCTTCTGAATAACTTCAGTTTGCTTAGCGACATTTAATGGTTACTATTTCTACGGTAAAGGCCTCGGTAGTTACAACAGTAACTATGGTAACTATGGCTACGGTAAAGGCTATGGCTATGGTTATGACAGTAACTATGTTAAATATTGCTACAGTAAAGGCTACAGTTACGGTATTGGAGGAAACAAGAAAAGTTTCTTTGTAGAGCTATATTTGGTTATGTCTACGGAAAATACAAGAACCATTTATTTACCTTACTAAAGCGCTTGACACTGTAGTCGCGATGAAGATTGTCTAAATAAAATTGTATAATTCAAATGCGTAATGCCACTTTGCTGCAAATATGTCGAGTTAAGATAAAAAGCAAGCTAAGACTCAATCTTTTTTAAAAGTTGTCTTAAAATAATTTAGATGAGTGTCTTTGAAAGTGTTTTAAGTTGCCTATCAAAGACCCCGCCCCAATAAATAAATAAATAAATAAATAAATAAATAAAACCAACCCGGAAATACTGAACCTGAATGCTCTTTTCTGCTGATTTTGTTTTACGCTCACAAAGATTTTTAGAGGCCTACATTATATAATAATGTCTTATACTGGTGTGTTGGCAGCGTAAGGCTTAAATTCCCATACACAAGATACAATTTGTGTAAACCCATTATATCTGAAAGGTTTTGTTTTTTAAACACGTGACTCATAGCTGTCGAGAGTTTTCAAAGTTAAGCGTCTGGCAATCCAAAAAATGGCTCTTTCGTATGGCAAGCTATAAGGTTTGGGACATTTCTTCGCCTTCCTCAAAAATAGTTTAAAAATGGCGTTGAAGGTCCTAAAATGAGAGACAGCAAAGTTATAATCTATAAAACATGTAGCAACAAGAAACAAGATTCTATTTTCTTTACACTCTCATAATATGTGTGTTTAAGACAGTTTATTCTGTGAGCGTGATTTACATAATAAATGCGTGTGACACGCGTAATTCGTGTGACTTGACAGGTATGCGTGACTTTCTGTGTGTACAAACAGTAACGAAGTAGTGGCTACTGGTAACCCAAAGCACCGTGGTGCTTAACTAAAAATGAAATTGGTCCTCTTTGAGCTTTGTAGGCAAAACTTTTATATACTTTATCTCTTGGTAAGTATTTTATGTAACTCCTAGTAGCAGAAGAGCAGTCAAGGGGCCCACCCTACCGACAACTAGTAGATAAATATATATAAAGGAGACGATATTCTCCTTGCGCGGCGACAGACCCGTCAAAAAAATTTAAACATGCTTTAACTTATGCTGGGCCAAATTGCCAATTACTGCCCGGTTATTTCGCGACATACTATTGTTAAAGACTCCATTTCTATGGACATAATATGACACTATTCACATGCATTTCAGCTTCTTATCCACAGGTACTAATTTCTTTGATATTTTTTCTATCAAATGTTGAGTTAATGAGCACCCTGAAGATTTGTATCAAAACTTAATAGTTTTCATTGAGTATAAGCTCTTGGGTCCAGATTTTAACCTTACGTATCACGCTTACTTAATGGTTTTCTTTTTTTCTTTAATTCCCCCTTTAATTGCGATTTTACATGTGATATTTTATTTTAAATACTATGTAGTTTATGCACCATTTCATTCATGACTGGGGGACCGTCTACATAAAGATACTGTTTTTCATTTTAATTATTGTATACCCATTATTATATTAAGAAATATCCCCATTATGTAAGAAAATGTGGTGACGCCAACTGTTTCCGTGTTTTATACATGCTCGGATTTGTATGTAACTTTATATTATCACACTGTACATAGAATATACTGTTGGACAGAGAAAGTATTTTGTCGCGATATCACTGTACAGAACATTATTATCATCTTTACGTGTTACAAAATTTCATTTCAGATATAAAATTAATTGCTAAAGTAAAAGAAATAACCCTGGCACGTTTCGTGGTTATGAGCATATAACAAACAATCAAGTGCACGAGAAAAAACTTATTTCTGCAAGTGAACTGACAAACACTAAGATCTACCCGAGTGGGATTCGAGCATAGGCGTTGAGAGGCACCGTGATCCATTAGCGCACACTTTAGATTTAAACCGTTTTGACCCGACAGTCACTGGAGTTAAAGTTACTATTATCTAAATGATTACCTATTGTTACATGTATTTGTGTACCTTATCGGTCAAATAATAACAGAAAAAAAAATAAGTAAACAAATAAAATAAATAAGTAAACAAATAAATAATATTTGAAAAAAAATTTAAAAAACATAAATAAATAAACAAATGAAATAAGGGTTTAAACAAACTGATGGAAGTACAGATACTACACAAATCAATTTTTTTTACAATTATTGAACATAATTATTGCGAGATCGACAAATAACAATAGTCGGAGGTGGCTTGCAATAATGATTTGATGATAATCTTTTACGGGTAATTTTGGCCATTTTTTTAGAGATATGTCATACATCATTTTCTAAATGTATTTCACGATATTTTTAATGCTTTATGACAGATATAAGTGGTATTTTTATTTTCATTTTGATTTTATTTTAATATATATGTTCCAAACTACTTAAAAAAAGTTAGAAAAGGAAGGGATGGAAATCAAAAAAATTTTCGTTAAAGAAAGTGGAAAATTTAATATGCCATTGTTTTTATTAAAAACGTCTTCTTAAAGGGTACCTGTAACGATTTTCAGTTTTGACATATTTTATTCGTCGTACTTAAATATGACTGTAGCGAAAATTTCATAAAATTCCATTCCATAATAAGGTAGATATCGGGTTTTTTTGATACATCTCTAGAAATCAAAATCAAAAAGGTCGATATCGAAGCTCCCGTGTTGTGACGTCATACCAGTAACATACCTCCACAGAATATTATTTACCAACTACTAAAATAAGTCAAATACGAACTCGTAGTTTAACTTTCTATGATTATTTTTCGGTAAAACTATTTAATGAAGTGGAATTAACATCCGTTTGACATGTACCGATAATTACGATTATTATTAATCCTTTTGTTTATTAGACACATTCCTTAGATTTAGACCCACACCTGTAATTAACAGGATGTCACTTATAATTTGCATAATTGATTTGCAGGTTGATAAAGTTATCTTACGACCTGTAATATACAATAATATATTTACATTTCGATTAAAGTAAAATAGTTTTATTTGGTAAACGTTATTTGTCATATACAGTATAAAGATTTCACTCCGGAAAAAATGGATATTTCATTTGTAAATTTTAAAAAAGTAAGAAAAGGAATTCTTTTTTAGTTTTCATGTCAATAATAATAATAATAATAATAATAATAATAATAATAATAATAATAATAATAATAATAATAATAATAAAAATAATAATAATAATAATAATAATAATAATAATAATAATAATAATAATAATAATAATAATAATAATAATTATTTTAATTATAAAATACAACTTTTATGCAAAATAAAAACTAAAAAATTGACGACCAGAATAGTCCATTTAAAACGTTTATTGATCTACTTACAGCATTTGATTTTATTAGATTTTAGTTTTCACTTTTCCTTGGGCATACATTTAGCTATGATATTTTAAAATTCTTTATTCTATATATACAAATTCATAAAAATATTATTATTATTATTATTATTATTATTATTATTATTATTATTTTTTTTTTTTTATCTCGTTTTTTTTTAAAATGTGGTCTCATTCTAAAATCCGTGTCATTTCATTTTAAACAATTATAATATATTTCGCGTAAAATAATTTGAGAAGGAATATCTTTTTTTTTCTTTTTTATTATCCCAACATTAATTAACCATCGGACAGTTGAAAAGAACTATGTTACAAACTTTAATTGTGTGAACATTTTCCAATTATCGAGGAAATGTGATGCCGCCAGACTCTACATCACGGTCAATTAATTTCAACTGTCAATAAACATTGCACAAAAGAACATAGGCGATTGGATTTTTATGTATTGATTTTACCCGGTGCCACTGTCATGTGCTGATTTTGAATTTTTATTAAAATAATGCATTCAAAATTTTGAATGCATTATTTTAATAGAAATTCAAAATCAGCACATGACACCACAGTAAGTTCCATAATATTCATCCGGTAGTCTGTCCAGTCCGACTTGATATTTCATTCATTTTAAAATGTCAACAATAAAATTATTTTAACGTATATTTGACTAGTTAAAACTAATCGCGTATCTTTTGTTATAGCTATGCAACTTATCGTAATTCTCGAGTCTGTCCAGTCCGACTTCATAAAATTATTTATTTTCTTAAGTCAAAAATATAATCATTTTTCGTGTTATTGACAAGTTAACAGTCGTCAAGTATTTTTCAACAGCTATGCAACCAAACGCAGTTCGGGACTCGACTCTATATGTTCATCAGATTCGTCGGTTTCTGGTTCGAATAAATAACGGTTTTACTCCAAATTCATCACTGATAAGATTGTCTACTGCTTCCCGAAATAATGACGAACTATTTGACATAAATAAGTACACGTCAGAGTCGTTACTTTCTTCTACATACATCAATATATCATCATTGTTACTAATGTCTTTTATGTTAGACACTACTTTTAGTACTGCAATGACGTCACACGTTTATAACTCAAAACGAGGCGTTTCACTTTTCGATAAAGAGAAAGTTATAAAATGTGGATTTCAAACCGCTATAACTTTTTTATTTTGTCACTAATTTTGATGCGGTTTTCAATATAGTTATATTTAAATAATTAACAAAACAATTGTGATGAAAAAAATTTTGGTTACAGGTACCCTTTAAATTGCATGAATATTTGTTGTGTGTGTGTGATATTGCTTTTACCTTATATATTTCTTTATTAAAGATGGCAAGATAATGGAAGGGCCTCGCTATCATTGAAAAGGGGTTCCCTTATTATGTACATGTCGGGAATCACCCAGAAAAAAAACGCAAGTTAATCAAATATTTCTTTTTTTTATCCATTTATCTAATTTATATCCTGTTATTTTTTTATTATTATCATCATAATTATTATTATTATTATTATTTTGTTATTGTTGTTGTTGTTGTTAGTAGTAGTAATAGTAGTTATAGTAGTATTGGAAATAGTAGTAGAAATGCTTTTGGAAAACAATACTTCTGAAACTCACACGGTTAGGGAGCGTCAAGATTTTTGTTTTCAAATGCTCTGAAAGATATTTTACTTAAAGATTTTATAAATTCAAACCGGAGAAGGTAAGCTATTTGGTTAACATTTTAATTTAAAAAACATTCTTAATCAATTTGAACATTGAATGTTATTTCTTTTCATGTTTTTATTTCAAAAGAATATGATTATTATACACCATTAATTCTTTTACATACGGAAAATCAGAATATTTTCGCGTCAGTTAAATTTTGCGTGAAACGTCATTTCAGGATTTTTTACGTAGTTTAAATTTCGTGTCATATATTGATTGACATTTTAAATAAATTGAAATAAATTTATTTATTTATCTATTTTGTTTTGTTTTGTTTTATTTGTTTTAATTTATTTTATTTTAGTTTAGTTTAGTTAAGTTTAGTTTAGTTTAGTATAGTTTTGTTTAGTTTAGTTTATTTATTTTATTTTATTTTATTTTATTTTATTTTATTTTGTTTTGTGTTGTTTTGTTTTGTTTTGTTTTGTTTTGTTTTATTTTATTTTATTTTATTTTATTTTATTTCATTTCATTTTATTTTATTTCATTCCATTTCATTTCATTTCATTTCATTTCATTCCATTTCTTTTCATTTCATTTCATTTCATTTCATTTCATTTTATTTTATTTTATTTTATTTTATTTTATTTTGAAATTTTTATCTTTTCTAATTAATTAATTTATTTATTTTTGTTTGTTTGCGTCATATTACTCTCTCAAATTAAGTAAAAAATGAAACGAACTCGATTTTTTCCGATTTGCCACATGAAACTCTTGTGAAGGGACGTGTTGTATGGTCATTCAATCATTATGGCAATACACTAATAATTATACCTTTGTTACAAAAAGTGACCAGTTTCACATGTTTTAATTAAACAAAGTTTGCCTTCATGAAGGTTAACCTCGTACAATACATGAATTGAAATCAGTTTCAACACCTGTTTGTTTTTTAAATCAACACATATATAAGAGAACGAACAGACCATTTGTTAATCTTTAAACGCTGAGCTGCAGCATTTTTGGAATTTCACCGAAAGAAGGAAAATGTTGTTCAGATTTGCTCTGGTATACTGTTGCCTAATGGGTAAGAATCTTTTATATTATATAACAGAATGAGAGAAATTTCTGCTTTGTCACTAACTTAAGAGATCTTTTATCATTGAATAATTGTTACGAAGAGTCGACACGATTTTGTTAAATATCGCATGCTCACGCAAAAGTTGTTGCAACTTTAAAAAAAAACTATTGCCTTCTTGCCAATTACCACTGCCTGCTTAACCGAAAGTTATCACTTTTGCGTACACATGCGTTAAAAAAATCGTGTCATCTCTGTACCCCAATAGGAAATACTTTTTTGGCATTAAGAAAAAACTTTTCTGTATTTTTTTATTTTAAATATATTACTCTTGTAAAACAGTTATATATTATCTCAGAAAAGGCTAAATTCTGCCTGAGTCACTCTGCCTGTTACATTGACTATTGTAAAACTTTCAAAGAAAATCCAATTTATTTGAATTGTTAGGTATTTTTCACTTACTTGAGTTTAGTCGTTACTAGAAACGGCTATGCGCATCCGCGATAATATTTGCGCTGTGTGGCCAATCATATGACCGATACAGATTCTATTGAATGATATAAGCTGTAACTTGCATCTTTATTGGACAATACTAGACGACAAAATAGTATCAATATGAATTTATAATGTTTTAAAACTTTATCAAATTATGCATCTTTAATTTCAATAATTACAAAAAAAATATAAATAATAAAAAATTTTAAAAAATGAAAATAAATAAAATTAGTTACATTTGGGTCAGAAATTATTTTTTCTTTTATATTTTATAACATCGTTTCTTGGCGTTTTCCAAAACAAAAAACATTTGATTAACCAATTTTAGTCAAAATATTATCTATTTTCATTAAAAAACTTTTCATTAGTTTTTTGGTCAAAAGCATGAAATAGTCGATAATATATAAAATAAAAAGTTTTAAATTTTAAAAAGGTTTAGTCATCACTGTCCTATTACTTTGTTTGCAAAAAAGAAACCATAAAGTAAACTTTAGTTTCGGGGAATGAGTGGTCTAAAAGATCCAAGTGTTTCTCCCCGCCTAGGTTCGAATCTTTGTCGGGCAGATCCTAGTGTAAGAATGTACATCTGTTCACATGCTGAAGATTGGTGTTTTTATATCATCTCAGAACAGTACATACAATTTAAGTGAAAGAATCTTGAACGAGGCGTTTAACAACTTAAGTAAAATCGATCCGATCAACCTGTACACAAATCCACTGATTTCTGGTTAAACTATTTGCATCATTTCCTTAAGCTTACAAATAAAGCTTTTTTTTTCAAATCCATGGAAAAAATATGAAATTAGAACTGAGATGATAATTTCATTTTTTGGTTAAAATTTTGTAAATTATTCCGAAACTAAATGAGTGCAATAAGACCATTAAAATTCTGCAGATTAATAAATACTCAAGTCCGATTTCCTCTGAAAATGAAATGAGACGGCGTTCATCCCGACACCAGTTGGTATCGTTAAATCCCGGGGTTTTTAATAAACAAATTGTTCTTACACTAAACACAGAGCAAGGCATCAAAAGTGTTTGGGCCAAAGAACTGTTTAAATTTGGACTTTAAACACTCATACTATTGTTCTTTAAATTAATATTTAGGCTGTTTTAGTTCACCTTTGGGTAATGCTGGATATCGTAGTCTCAGTTCGTTGTTTCAAAATGGATATGACCCTGGCATTTCCGGTAACGGAGGCAACATAGGCACTAACAATTTATTTGATGGCACGTTTGGCTCTGGTATTTCTTGTAGTTCCTTTTCAACAGGAGACAGTAATAGTTATACCGGAACAGGATATGGCATTGGCACTTCCGGTAACGGAGGTAGTTCTTTTTCAACAGGAGGCGGTAATAGTTATACCGGAACAGGATATGGCAACAGCTCCCATGGAACTGTCTTCTCACCAGGAAGCCCTCTTGGAGGTTATATATGGGAATAGCTATTCGAGCAAAAGCGATTCTACTGTAAGGGCTCATTTTCAAAGAAATGGAATTAATGGTTTCTTAAACGTTTCTTGAAAGTTTTCTGGTCCACTTTAAACTGAACTTATACCCCGAGACATCAGTTAACACTTAAGTGCTATCATTTTATATTAAAGTGTAGACTCAATGATGTAATCAAATGTCTTTTGTTTTGATATCGGTATATAATTATATACCGACATTATATTTACTACTCAGTTAACCACGTGAACTTCCGCTTTAGAACCGAGGCCATAGTCTCCGGAAGAGTAAGCAATTATAAATTTTAAAAAAATCTTCGTAATACAGATAATCTTTAATATCACAAGAAAAAATTACACTTCAGTATTATCCAAATTGTCAAACTATGGTCGTGGGTTCCCAAAATTGAAAAACAATAAAGGTGTGCCATAAATTGTGAAAATCGTTACTGATTTTGAACTTAAAACTAATAGTAACAAATAGCTAGAGTTTAGACATTTATATGTAGAATCCTTAACACAAGTAGTATTTAATGCGCACAAATCTTGATTATAGCGTTTTTAATAAGGAAACTGTTTAATGATGTCAAATAATAATAATAATAATAATAATAATAGCATTTATAAATATTATAAAGCTTTAAAAAGATATAGAACTCGTAAACGATAAGAATACATGTAAGATTGCTTGGTAAGGCTGTTGTTTTATGTCGCATCAAAGATTTTCAGATTTCGCAACGAAAGCAACAAAACTTTGGGATTAATCTTAGAACTTCTTCGTGTATACGCAACATGCAAGTGTGTATCATGGTCTGTCTTGTGCTAGCGCGCACATAGAGCGACGTTTTGTTAATGTGCTTACTCACGGAATCAGCATGCCACAAACAAAAATTCCACTACCTAGGTCACGTTTTAGCTTCACTTGATTAACTAATTTATATTCTACCTCCTACTACGAAGCTCCAGATAAATCTTATGTTGAACTGTCATATTTTATTACCCGGCCGGGGTTCGAACCTGATACCTCCCACTTTCGAGTCGGACGTTATACCACAAAGCCACTTAGGAGGTGAGTATATATTTAAATGGCAAAATCACTAGAAAAAACGTAGCACTTCATTTGCTCATATATTGTTTTAGTGACCTAAAACGAGTCTAAAATTATGTATAACCCGTATCTGACGTGATGATAAACCTGAGATATTTTAGATCTAGCATCTTTTCGACAAGTATTATTTCATATGCGTAATTCTGGAGGTGAAGCAACAATAGTTGAATCTTGTTGTATATTAATGATGTACAACCAATATACCGAAATCAGTCCTAATATATTTCATTTAATGGATCTTTTGAACAATGTAGTATACTTGTTTATAGGTTACTAGGTTAAAACGAAAAACCGAAAAATTACTTTCTTTATATTTAAAAAAAATCAAACCTGATTAATGTCAAATTGGTGGATGTTAGATAATTTAGTTGCAGCAAATAAAAGATAAGCATTATTTTATTTAATTGTGGAATCACATAGGACTATATCAAGTCCTAAAAGTTAAAAACTATTCATACATATTATGCCTGTTTTGTTATACAATAAATATACCCTATATATCATAGATGCATCATATTTTATTAAACTTGATAAGGCCTTTCATCTAGTCAAAAAAATCTTTTCAGAAAAGTTTCGGACAGAAGTGCTGATTTGAAGTAACCATAACCATCAAAAAAGCAAAAGTTTAATTTCAGATATGCTAGTTGTTGTTTCCGACAGTCTTGTAGTTATCCAAAAGGTCTGAATAAATTAAATCGTCAAGTATCAGATATAATAATAAAAATGAGTGAGAAAGAACTATGCTGAACCAAAATCAAGATTCCTTTACTTATATTGGAGTTGAGTTCCGGGATAATAAAGTAAACCCATATTCGTCTGACAATATGTCACACGAGGATATGACACATTGGGATTCTGAACTAGGCGGTGACAGGCACTGTTATCTGTAAGATAGATAAGAAAGATAATCCAAGAAATTCCAAAATTGAGAAATCCAATCTTTCAAAATTATATGAACCCAAGTCCAACTTAGGAATTCTTTGCAAGAGGAAACAAACCTTAGTTTTAAATAAATTTTGCCACAAGGTACCTTTTCTGACAGCAAAAAGTTCTGCCTACTGAGTTATTGGTACCTTTGGGGAGTTTTAACACCACCAGCAGCGGTATCTGCTAAGGGGTAGTACATATTTAACAAAATACCTGTTTAATTTTTGATGTGCCATTTGTTCACATTTCGTAAATTCATAACCCATTAGTGACGTATAAGCTGTTATGATCAGAATTGTAATATTTTATGGCTTGGCCTTTCTAAATAGAATTAATTTTTAGTTTATTGTTTTCAAAATTAACAAATTTTATAAACCATCTGTCACAGTAATTTGTCTTTACATACGTTTATATGGATCTTTTTCGTTTGGTTTTGCCTCCAGCTCTTTGTTTTTTTCTTGTCTTCGTCTTGTTTGGCTAGTTTTGAACTGTGTCGTGTTTGTGTTTGAATTGTCCGTTGCTAAGTGCATGTTTTTATCAGTTAAAATATGTATCTTTTATTTCATCAACATATCACGATTTTCAATTTTAAACAAGTAAAAATACTAGATTGTTCGTGTCATATTTTTGCGATTTGTCATCAGACGTAATTTTTTCTAATATGTAATAATCAAAATTAAAAAACAAAACTTTACAGTGTTTTCTTACATTTTAATTAATAAATTTAACTTCTAGGAAGTAATTATTAATAGTTTTGTGAAAAATACTTTAACTATCAAAAAAAGAAAGTTTTGTAATTGATTGTCATTTTAACCATGTTGGTCGGGATTCTATAAATAGCACTGAAAAATTCTTTCAGTATCAGTCTCAAGTCAGAAAGTTAAAACCTATGGTCCTCATTTGTGTCGGTTTTTTTTCTTGGTTGTATTGGCCGTTGCAAAGGACATGTTTTACAGTTAAAACGTTCTTCTGAATAATTTGATTATGTTTTCAGTTTGCTTTGCGGCAGTTAATGGAAACTACTATGGCTATGGTATCTATGGATATGGTAACTATGGCTACGGTAAAGGCTACGGTTACGGCAGTAACTATGGTACTGGTGATTTTAATGGTGGATACAAGAAAAGTCTCTTGCGTAGAGCTATTTTTGGTAATGCCTATGGAAAATATTAGTATAGAGCAATTTTTTAACGTTATTAAGGTAATGGACACTGTGGTCGAGATGAATATTTTCTTAATAAAACTCGTATAATTCAAATGCGTGGTGTCACTTTACTGCAAACATGTCGGGTTAAGATAAAAAACTAGCTAAGACTCAAGTAATATTTAAGTTGTTTTTTAACTGATTTAGATGTATGTGTCATCGAAAGTGTTTTAAGATGTTTTAAGGACCAAAAGACCCTCCCCCATTAATGAAAACAAATAAATAAATAACTGGAAAGACTGAACCTGCCTATTTCCACGTAGTCTTCAAAACTTTTCCCATTTGGAATACTCTGAATGTTCTTTTCTGCCGATTTTTGTTTTTCGCTCAAGATTTTTAGAGGCTTACATTACATATTGTCATTGTATATCAGACATTTGTACAATTTTTAAAATAAAATTGCTTGCAGAACATTTTCCATATATATTTTTAACTATGAAAATACACGTACTTTCAATAGTTTTCGCAGTTTGAAAATATTTAACATACTAGATATATTTTGTCCGCTAGATTATGAATAATATGCGGCATTTCTATTTTATCAAGCTGCGATTTGTACGTTACTTTATGTAAAGCTCTTCCCTGAGTAACGTTACTAATGACTTACTTCGTTTTATTGTCACTATAAAGTCACGATCTTAACAAGTATTATTGACTTTAACTAATACTGGCGTAGTAGCAGCGCACGACTTAAGATTATACGCCCGAACAACATACAGTGTTGATCCATTATATCCCATAGGTTTTGTTTGTGACACGTGACACATAGCTGTCGAGAGTTTTCAAAGTAAAGGGTATGACAATCCAAAGAATGGCTTTTTCGTATACCTAGCTATGAGGTTTGGGACATGCCTCCTCCTTCTCCGAAAATTTTTTTAGAAAATGGCGTAAAATCGTGCATTCGAGATCCTAAAATGAGAGACAGCGACAACAACAGCGTTGTCATCTACAAAACATGCAACAAGAAACAAGAATGTTACTTGATCTACGCTAAAATTAAAAGAAAATTTTTAATTATGTATAACTCTATGTCGCCAGATTTTATTTTCTAGATATTTTGATAATGCCTGTGTTTGAGAAAATTTAGCACATTAGCATGACTTATATATAAACTGTGCATGACACATGCGCAATTCGTGTGACTTGACAGGTATGCGTAACTTTATGTGTGTTTCTAGAGTAACGAAGTTATTGGTCAGTGGTAACCCAAAGGCACCGAAACAGTGGTGCTTAACTAAAAATGAAATTGTAAACTCTTTTGAGCTGTAGTGTCAAAACGTTTTATACTTTATCGCTTGATAAGCATTTGACCAAACCCCTAGTTTCAGGAAAGCAGTCAAATGGCTCACCTTCCTGAGTGCTAGTAGATGATGCGCGAAAGACCCGTCAACAAAAAGTGAACATGCATGAACTTATGCTGGGTCAAATTGCCAAAGTCTCCCTCGTTATTTCGCGAAATACTATTAACATGACAACATCTGGCAGACAATTCGCACAGGACGGAATGTCATCTATAAGCCACCTATAAGCCATGCTTATAGGAGCTTATAGATTGGCTTATAGGAGCTTATAGGTTGATTAAAGGGAGCTTATAGCACGTCTGTCTATAAGCCTCCTATAAGCCACCTATAAGCATGGCTTATTGGCATTCAAAATATAAGCCATCTATAAGCCATTCTTATAGATGACTTATAGGTGGATATATATATATTTTTTTTAATAGTGCAATTTTAAAATGGACTTAATATACAGGCGGACTTTATAAAGAGGGTAATCTTTTTGAGTGAGAAAACTTATAATGTTACTATCGAAAAAAGAACTAAAAGTATGTAGTTCCTATTAAATGCATATCTAATATATATTTATAAATTATTTTCAGTGCATTTTCATCTTTAGGCATTTAGTAAAGTTCTTAATGACTTTCTAGCCATACGCTATCTATACGCCATCTTTAAGTAATAACACAAAGTTTTGGAAAATGATGTTTTGTATAAACTTTGTAATTTACACGTTTCATAGTGATTCTAGAAAAATAATTGCATTTATACGTAAATGGAAATTCATCTTTTTGCTAACTTTAAGCAGTCGGTATGAGCCTTTGATCTACCAACTATAAAGTGTACCCCGTCCTATGACAAAATATTTTATTAAGATGACACTTCCGCAAGTGTTTGTTTTTAAAAATTCTCTTTTATTACAAAGATCTATTTAGCTAAATACTGATCATTCCGGACATTTCAAGTAAAAGAGTTGTTAGCCTCCTTAGATACTGTAAATACAAACTGCTCAATAGCAAAATAAATAGAACGAATGCACTATCATTTATTTAATTGAGTGTGCTTTTTAGATTTAACTAAAATTGTAGTCATAACTAATGAAAATTTGATTATTTGACTAAAATGAATGAAAAAATTATTCCTATAACAAAAGACATGTCTGTTTGTCAGTGTACAATTTGTTGAACTTTTCCAGTATTAATAGCACTAGAAATGTGAGTGAATTTAAGTTTATTAAAGAATTTCAATGATTTAATAACAATTTTGTTAAATAAGAACATCTAGATTTAAATCAATTTAAATTTAAGCAAAAGTAATATTATTTCGTCAGCAAGTCGGGTCGGTTCTAGGATTAATCGTTTCAAGTCAATCTGGTATTAATTTGATATTTTTATATTGTACAACAGTTCTTTCCACATATTTTGTAAACATCCCAAAATAAAAATTACATATTACATTGACAAGTTTATTACTGTATTGATACCTGTCAATCAATTTAGCAAATTACATGGTAAGATCCTGATGATTACAGGTGATGGAATGTGTCTAATAAACAGGATGTTCACCGACTCAGATTATTGATAATCTTTTAATTACTCGCATGTTAGATTATTTTGTAAATTCAGTGTACAGAAAATGTCAAATGGATGAAATGTTATAATTTTATTTCAAATAATAAACTGAATGACACGAGAATTACAATACAGTAAGTACTATTAAATGTAAAAAAATTATTATTATTATTATTTTATAATAATAATAATAATAATATAATTATTATTATTATTAATGCCATGTGAGACATATTTTTGAATGTTGTGAAGATCATAAAAAGCAAAGAAATGTTCATATTAATAGTTACACAAATATTTTAAATTCGATAGTCATTTTATTTATTTATTTATTTATTTATTTATTTATTTATTATTTATTTTACTTACTTATTTATTTAATTATTCATTTATTTTATTTATTTATCTATTACTGAAAAAGTATTATTTATCTATTACTGAAAAAGTATAATTTATCTATTTACATTTTATTTATTTATTTATTTATTTATTTATTTATTTATTTATTTATTTATTTATTTATTTATTCATCCATTAAACCAATACAATTATCATTTTTAATTGATTAACACTAACTTGATAATTTTTGTTAGAAGTCCAAACATTTTACCTCCTTTTTAGTTCACTGGTCATATCTAAAAGTATATTTTGAAATCAGACACTAGATCAAGGATGAGGTATAATATATTGTAAATTGTTGATATAATTGTTAAGGTATCATATATCTGATTTTAAGATTTGAATTTATTTTATG
>CM056607.1:18192480-18429459 GCA_029721355.1 Tegillarca granosa
CCAACACCTGTCATCAAACTTTTGATTTAGAAAAAAGTCGTCTAAAACGCTGCAGAAACTTGTTCACTGACACTGTTGATATATAATTATTATCTTCTCTACTAATTTTCCTACTAATCTCTCTTTGACTATTCCGGAGTAAGATGATCTTACAATTTTCTCTCTAAAATATGCGGCGATATACGCGTAACTGCAGGCATGTTTAATGAACTGATGTTTTCTAGATAACGATCAAAGGGTCGAGTGGCCGAAAAAGTGCCGAGGAGTCGAGCGACCGAAAAGGTGCCGAGCAGCCGAAAAAGTGCCGAGCAGTCAAAAAGTGGCCGAAAAACGGCCGAGCGATGGACAGTAGCTGCCGAAAAAGGTTGTCGAGCTGTTGATTACTATTGGCCGAGACATAACTGCCGAGGGGCCGAGACGAGCTGCCGAGTCGGCACTAATTCGGCACTAAAGTGTTTAACTTTCGACAGACCTGTATTATATATATATATATATATATATATATATATATATATATAAAAGCAAACGACATATTTTATTTTATTTTGTAAATGATAAATGAACGACAATAAAAGTTTATGTAATGCAATATGTATTACAACATAGATTCCAACAAAAATGATATAATTCTCCATTTCACGAACAGTATATTGATTCATCGTCCTTGAAAAAACAGAAACATGATTCATACAATCCGTTGGCTACATTATTTGTCTGAAGTGCACCTTCGTTAACATTACAGGGAGCTTGTATTGTCATTCTGTGCTACGTTGATATCTCCTACACCTAGGCAAAAGAAACACATACTATTAGTAACATGCGAAAAAAATGTTTCAGGAATAACTGGTGTTTAACAAATTTATTGAGTCATAACCTGAAAACAAAAGGTGTGCACACTTCATAGCGCGCTACTCTACACTTTTTAAAAACAAGTTATTCCATATATTTCAGTTTTAAACAATAAACTTAAAATATCAATCAATATTTTGTTTCATTTTACTTGATTTTATTTATAAATCAAATAGAATTTCTTTCGCGTTGGAACTGTCATCAACAAACTATTTTAGCCAATATAATGGAACGAGATATAAGCCACGTTTAGCATTGCTATAGTTGCGTAGTTTATTTGAGTATAGCGTGAAAAAACGATTGCGTGAGTTTACGTTAAGAAAGAAATAAATACCTGGAAATACACTTTTTTGTTAAAACCTATACACTAGCATTTTAATTTCTTTTGAATAAATTATAAGTTCATTTATTCCATGGAAAAAAGCTTAAGGATTTTTTCTTTTGGAAAAAAATCTTTCGCGAAATAATCTGAAAAAATGTCATAGAAAAAATAGTTGTTTGGAAAGAATTGCATCAAAATGAAAGTTGGATAGTTGAGTATGATGAGTTTTAATATAGGGTCTTTCGAACCTTAACTATGCTTAGCTCTTGAATTGTAAGTGGGAGGTCATGGGTTCGAACTCTCACCGGGTTTTGACTCAAGACTTTAAAGTGGGTAGTGACTGTTCTTTCGCCAGCACTCGGCATTACAAAATGAAAGTCAAAGATCTTTCAGATGGGAACTTTAAAATAACGAGGATCCGTGTCACGGTTTTGCGCGCGACGATAAAGAACCCTGCTGTATAATGCATTCATCACAACGCCCAGGCTAAATTTCTGCACATTTGCCTATAGCTGGCGACGTCTCAATATAAGTGAAATATTCTTGACTGGGGACGTTAAACACCATTACTCGTCTCTTCTTATTATTGCATTGTATTTGGTTCTATCTTATCTATCGATACAAAAGCAAAATAGATATGTGTACGGTGTGTATATATACACATATGTATTTAAAGTAAACAATGGTTTTAAGGTATCACTATTTCCTTTGTCAAAAAAAAAATATTGGTTTTTTTTTAATTAAGATTTCAAATTAAATTTTTAGTTTTTATTTTCTAATAACTAAGAATGGGATTTTAATTTTGTTTTTCTTAAATGTTCCAGTTTTAAAGCAGAATTTATCCCCAATCTTTAATAAAACGAATTAAAATTTCAGTAATTTGCTCATAAATGTATTTTCGAACTAATGTAATTAACATTTTTCTAAACGATTGTTTGAATAATTTATAGAAAGGAAGGTATTCCGTCTTACCTCAGAAGCAATCGCAATATCTATCATTGCAACTGCCTTGTCTGAAAAACGGCGATGGCGGGAATAATGTACATTTGTTTTCGTAGCAAAACTGTGCACATTTAAAGTCTGCTCCTCTGTCGTTTGGATCACATTCTTCCCAATAGCAATTACTGAAATCGACCGGTTCTCTTTTCTGTGGAGCTTGTGTAGTTGTGGTTCTGACAGGTGGTTGGCCAGCAACAGGTGGTAGTGCGCGTCCTCCGGCAGGTGGTAATACCCGACCACGTGGTGCTACAGGTGGAAGTTGTGGTGGAGGAGGTGCTTGCGTTGGTGGTGGGTATTGTGGGAAGAGCAACGGAATCAATGCTGGATCAACCCAAAATCCTTGAACAGTCGATAGGGCCAAAACCCCTAAAGAATTTAAACAGTATAAAACAATATAATCTAAGCATAAAGATACGTATACTTTGAAAAGTTTTGTTTTCACAAAGCGGGGAAAAAGGAATTTTGCAACATTAATTTAAAGGGTTCTTTATACATCATGACATCATCGATATGATATTTTACTTTCGCGTCATTAAATTTTGAAATTCAAACGCGCACGTCTTTTACCGCCAAAAAATACTCGCCTAAAGCGCCAGTCAGGATCTTGAAAAGAAGAAAAAAAATTGCTGTGATATTTTTAAAACGGAAAAGTGGTTTTTGATAAATGTTATTCTTAATTACAAATTTTGATTAGTGCTATGAAAATTAAATATTGTTTAGCTTTACGTTTAATTTTTTCGATTTAAAATTTAAAGATATCATTTCAAAATAATACTATATATTTTCAGTATTCTTGGTCCAAAGTGTAGCAATTTTTTTGGCAGAAACACCTCTAAATTGAATTTATAAAGTTTACATGTATATTAAAAGATGTGGTTTGAATTTTTTTTTCATTTTAAAGTAATTTTTCATGAATTTTTTAGCGAAAATAATAAATCATTTAAAAAAAGAATTGAAAGATATAATGCTTGATATTATCAAACATTTAATTTTTTTAAAATGTTGAATTAAAAATTTCCAAATACAAGGAGATGCATAAGTTATGCTTTTATAACTGAAAATTTGAAATACACATTTATTGAACAAAAATAATGTATTCAGACTTCTTTGAATATTCATTTAAAATATAGACCAATGAAACGTATCAGAATTTATTTTAAATTATTGACCAATGAAACGTATCAGAATCTATTTTAAATAGACATTATTACTTACCCAATACCGCAACGGCAAATAGAGTTTTATCGTGCATTCTGGTCTATCAGCCTGGATCTCTGAAATACCCAATACACCAAGGACAAACAACCAAAATGTCTGTTGTCTGGTTTGCGTTTTTTCAGCATACATTGGGTTTTTATAGGTAACGTGACGTAAACAATTGTGTAAATTTGTTACCATAATTGGCTGTAGAAACTGAAAAATGACAGGGTGAAGGTTAAAAATTATTTAAGATGACAAGTACATTGCCAAAAATGTGATGTTTATGAAATGTATAATGTCGTTAACGAAAATAAAGGTAAAAATAACACGGATTTTTTTAAAACAACAATTATGCCATGTAGATGAACACATTAATACAGTTTTTAAAAAACAGTAATTAGGCGTTGAATACTAAGTGATATCACATTATTCATATATGTCATTTTTGTGTTTATCATTAGTTTTTATTATCATTTGTATGTTATAATTGTACAAAACAAACTAAAGGTTAACATTATACAACAACTCTCGTCTAACAATAGTATGGCCTTTGGCACTTAATTAATAGAAAGTGGGAGGTCTTGAGTGAGAATTCCGGCCGGGTAATACATGACTTTAAAATTTGAGATATTGTTTCCTGGCTTGGTGCTCGCCTGTCTCACACCGAACACGGTTGGGCACACGGTTCCAATACGGTATACTCGGTTATACACGGATTGACTGGTACGAGTATTCAGTTCCAACCGTGCCTAGGGATGAGTTGGTACGATTTAGACTGGAATGTAGCACGAGTATGTACGAACAAAGCACGGATATACTCGGTCAAGCAAGGTTTCTAACGGTTTAAATACGAGTTGCAAACGATTTTGATACGATTGTTGTAAGGTTCAAAGTACGATCTAGTACGGTCTGTTACGGCCTAGTACGATTAAACACGACTTTTACTCGATTAACTAGACATTTACAGGGTTTACATACGATCCCACCGACTTTTGTTCGAGTTTTGCTCGAATTATCACACTTTCGTGTATAGATTTATATACGATATTGACTAGGTTGAGCTCACTCGTGGAGTGAACTTCATGTGCGGTTGTATATACGGTCTCATACGGTCTCACACAGTCTCTCACGGTCTTTCACGGTCTTGTACGATCGCTAATACGATCATACATGGACATGGCACCCGTGCCAGTTTTTTTTTTTAAATTTTAAAAAATCATACACAGCTTTCACGGATATACTCGAATGGCCCGAGTGTAACTCGGATAAGGCCACGGTTGATTCGATTGTATGTACGGTTTACACGGGTGGCCAACCGTATAAGCCGTGTGTTCTGTGTGAGACAGGCTTAAGACAGAGTATCGATTTATGCACCCGATACCAGAATTATAGACTGTTGAGTAGTATGTTTGTCTACGGCATAAAGACTTCATAAGATTGCACCTTATCAAAAAGTATATTAATCAATTCAGATTAATTACCTTGCTCTTGTCTAGAATAGCTGAAAAATGCTGATTCGACGTTGAACAACATCACAACGACCACAATAATAACCAAATTAATAAACAATTTTTTTCGCGAATTATGAAAAACTCATCATTACAACAGTTATAAAAATATGAACCTGAATGACAACTAGTAATGAAGACCACATGGCATTCCATTTCCATTTGCTTACTGATATTTATCCTGTCGGTAACTTTGAAATCTTCAAATCATCTGAATGCAGTATATGATAAGCTACTGCATTTCTCTCGCCTTGTCATTTTAGCAGGATTAAAGGCAAAAATAGAATTCATGAAACTGTACTGAAAATCTTCTCATAATTAACTGAAGACAAGGCAGAAATATAAAAATTAAAAGTCCTAACTATTGTTTGATGGACCTATTGGTTATATTCATCTAGTCGGTACCTATGAATCATTCAATTCATACGCACATTTTATCAAAAGAAATTAGTGGGATGAACAACTCAGCCACTATGATCTAAATTCTGCTGTTGACAGTTTAATAATAAAGCTGAACTAGTTGGCTACTGCGAACTAAATTCTGCTGTTGGCAGGAAAATAAAAAGGATGTCCTAAAGCCGAACTACTCGGCCGCCGAAAACTAAATTACACTGTTGGCAGTTCAGTAAAATTAGATTTCCTGAAGCTGAACTACTCGGCCACTGCGACCTAAGTTCTACTATTGGCAGTTCAGTAAAATTGGATGTTTTGAAGCTGAACTATTTGGCCACTATTGCCTTAATTCTTCTGTTGACAGTTTAGTAAAATTAGATCTCCTGAAGAAATACTTGACCATTGCGACCTAAAGTCTACTTTAAAAAATTGGTACAATTTGATGTCCTGAAGCTGAAGTACTTGGTTATTGCGATCTAAATTTAACTGTTGAAAGTTTAGTTAAATTTGGTGTACCGAAGCCACTGCGACCTTAATCCTACTTTTGACAGTTTATTTTGGATGTCCTGAAGCTGAACCTTTAATTTCCACATTTGTCAGTTTAGTGAAATTGAATGTCCTAAATGTGAACTACTCGGCCACTGCGATCTAAACTCTACTGTTGGCACTTTAGTAAAATTAAATGTCCTAAAGCTGAAATATTCGGCCACTGCGATCTAAATTCTGCTGTTGGCAGTTTGGTAGAATTGGATTTCCTGGAAAGTTTTAACTTTTTTATTCTGTTGCTGCAAAGAATGACTTTTAGAAATATTATTCAAACAATATCGATCGTATTTTATTTATTTATTTTTCATTTTGTGTTTAAACGGGATATATAGACACAACTGTTTTTCGTTTTAGAATGTAGAAGCTTTCGAAGCTTTCTCTATATTCTTTACAGAGACCTTGATAATTTATTTTCACAATAAATCTTATTAAATGATTGAATGCATACATTTACACTCTGATGCAAAAATTAATTATATGAGACATAAATAGGGCAACGGGATTATGATCACAAAATTATTATACTCTTAAGTGCATGGTGTTATGATATTCTGTAGTATGATAGGTCAAAATGAGCTTTTCTTGTTTGAGTTATAGACTGCACTGAAATAAATCAGTTTAAAGAAGTCGTTCTTTAAAACATAACGTAACTAAAGGCTACTATTTAATAATTCAGCAAATTTTGTACACAGAACTGTCAATCGATTAAACTATTCCATTCCGTAATATATGGGGATATTTAAAAAATGGTACCGAAACATCTTTTTTTCAAAATCGTCAAAAGCATGGCAACTCGCGTACAAGAAGAAAAACAATTGTAAAAGTATATAACTGCGAATTTAAAAAATAAATTAATTGTCTCAGAGTATATTTTATTTAAATATATGAATGGAAATCGAAGTATAATTTTTAATTTTTTTTAAAGATTTCGACATAGTACAGTGCTCGCTTCTTTTCACAATATGCCTTTTTTATTTAATCGGTTTTTTTAAAATTTTATTATTTAATTTATTTATTTTGTTTTTAAACGTGAAGGGTGTAGCTAGTTAGACAGGGAGTGCTTACTCGTCCTGTGCACCCAGCCTCACTTCCTTGATGGATGTTCAAATGTATAACTGAATTAGTAAGTTTTCAAGGTTTTTACTTTGTTTTTGAGGCTTTTGATTTGGACATAGACTGGTATGTTTGTGTTATATTTATATCTTGAATATGCTTTACTTCCTTGATGGAAGTTCACGTGTATAACTAATTTTGCCAGCTTTAGAAGTTTTTACTTTTTTATTTATTTATTTATTTATTTATTTTTTTTTTTTGGATTGTGGTTTGGACAAGAACTGGTATGTTTGTTTTATTTATATATAATAAAGATACTGATTTGGCAATTTCTTTCCTTTCATCGTTTTCGTACGTTAATTATATTTTTATGACTCATGTTTCAACCATGTTAAATTTGTTCAGGTGTAACTAAACATAATTATTAGTAGTGGGATTTTTTTCCTTATTCGAAATCAAATAAAGTGACCTTGAAGAATTCTTAAGAAAGTTCTTTTCCTTTTTCTTTCTTTAGTTCTTTTTTTCTTTCTTTTTTGCACAACAGATTGGCTTGATCTTCATTCATTGCTAAAATTTACTTGCTTGTTTTTGTCATGTAAAGAAATGCCTAAAAATTCAGTCAAAAAATAAAGCAAATTCGTTGACTTTTAAGGCGTATTTCCCCTCTTGTTGATTTTATAATGTAGTTTTATGATATGTTTTGATATTTTTTTGTCTCAAAATTTACATACAAGTGTTGAGGTCTTTTCTACAGAAATAAATTACAATCGTTATTTTTTATGTCCTTATTTGCATATTGTGTAAAATGAACAAAACAAAATCATCAATTACAGAGAAAAGTAAAATTTGTCAAGTTGTGGGGAAAATAAATATTTCCAAAAAAATAAGTTGAATTTGTAATCGACTTAGATTGACGTTGTTACAAACCGTATAATCAGTTCATGTTTTGTTAACGTTGTAGCTGACAGTTTAATGGTTTATTCCGGCGTCCATAATTTGTCATAGTGTAATAATAACATCAAGGGTTCCCGGTCATTGACATAACTCATTAAAGTGTCCTCGGATTGGTAATTTTTCTATGAGTAATAGAGTCCATTTCAAAGATCCTATGTTAAGAAATATATTTTTATCTCTTTTTGTAATTTATTATTACGCGAGTATGGATTTTTAAAGTACAGCGAAATTTACTGCATCAGTACACTCATGCCGGTCCATGTCCAAATCACAATACTGAAGCAAAGTAAAAACTTTTAAAAACTGGCTAATTCAATTGAACACGTAAACTACCACCAGGAAAGAAAAGCGAGTGCTCCGGAAGGGTAAGCACCTCTTGTCTAGCTAGCTATTTAAAAAATATACTCTATGTGTTTCAGTCTCCAATAATTCTCTGCTGAAACATATTCTTATATATAACAAACTAGACGATGAATAAATATCGCCGATTGTATTGAGTAAAACTGAGATATTAATGAAACATGTTTGAAGAACAAGGGTCATGGCTTATGATATCAACGTATAAGATTATAATATATATGGTTTTATTTCAGGTGTTCATCTACTCGGTCTCTATGTAAACTTTATTTCACATACATGTAAGTGCATTTCTATCGAAAGTGTCAAATTTTCTTCTTCTTACTCACTATGAAGATTTTAAAGAATTCAACACATTTTTATTGTAAGTAAATAAACACAAGTTTACAGAATTAAAAAAAAAAAAAAAAAAAAAAAAAAAAAAGATTAAAGAAAATAGAAAACTAAACATTTAAATACAATGGATGTATTTTTAAACCAAATTTCAAAACATCGCGTTTTATAATTTGACCAGCTCTAAATGTTTTGTGTATCGTATTGATTTCATTTCGTTTTTGTAAAACTAATCTTTCAATTTTACTAAAGAAAGTAGTAATTACAACACATTTTGAAGCTCAAGTTTGAAATAAATTATTATTTATTTTTTTATTTTAAATTTATATTTTTGTTTATTTAAATGAACTTAAAATTACATCATGCAAAATGATTTTTTTTCTACGTTCTATAGTGAATGAAAAATTGAAATCGCTCCTCAGATGAGTTTTAATGAAAGGGGAATTATTCAAGTGGAATAAGAAATAAAAGATGAATAAAACCCTGTTACTTGTCAGGTTTTTATTTCGTAAAAATATTTTAATTATCCAGCTACGTCGAAAGTAAATTATCATTTTATTTTTAAAAGTATAAATGCCGCGTTTTATTATTTTATAAAGACTATAAAATATGTGTTAATTTTTAATATTTCTTTATAATATATAAACTATCTCTTTCCATATGAAATAAAATTCATCAAGCTAAGTTATAGTGGTCGTGTAGAATAATATAAGATAGTAATAACTGTTTTGTTATACTTAAAATAGTGGGAGGCAATATATGCAACGAAATCTTTTTTTTTAAAGCACGGAAACAATATTAATGACACGATAGAGAAAAACATACTGTGCGAGTTCGTTGCTGTTTAAAGCTTTATCAGCAATACGCAGCTATCCGCGGCTAGAAAATCAATAGTTGAAAATACAATTAAAGGTAAAATAATAAGAGAAAGTTGTATAATAGTCAAGTTTTACATTGGACACTGGAAAACAGAAAATAAATCAATTTTTGAAATATGTTTATTTCCCAAAACGAGTTTTAAATGCTGTTTCTTCTGACACTGCTGAAATGTTGCGTAAAAGAAGCAGTCCAAAGGCAACACAATTCTGCAAAGTATGTTGTATTGCTAACGGTGAAAAGGGAAACATTTGACATATTTAAAGACGTTGGCCGATACTACAGCGCGAAAGAACAATACCGTGTCGGTCATTTCTATTCTTCTGGGATAAATGTATAAGATTCAGACAGCTCTAAAATTAATACAGCTTATTGTGTTGTTGACTATTTGACCATTTATTGTTATTGTATTTCATTGGTTAGAATAAAAAAGTAAAACATGTTTATAAAACACCATGGGACCTATTGATTTCATAGACAGGTTTTCTTAATGTAAAGGGACTTTTGTTTGAATTGCGATGTGAAGAAAAAGGCTTTATAACGCTGATCGTAGTGGGAATGATATATTGTTGCGATAGCAATTTTATTGTGGTTGTTGTCATAGCAAATTTTATTGTATATTACAATTAAATAATAAACAAATCTGCAAATAATGTCTAATGTGTACTTGTTTACATATAGCGTGTACTGTATTATAATTTTAATTTTGCGACAAATAGTCTAAATTTGTTATTTTAGGCCGCCATTAAAGATATACAGCCTTAAATAACATTTTACAAGACTGATAAATCCTGATGCTGGTTGAAGGAACTTATACAACCATCAGGATTAATTTCCGTTTTCCATCAGGAACAACATGAATGCTATAGCTACAGCTATTTCAGAACTATTTAAGCAAAAATAAAAACAATAGATATAAATTGTAATGTTTTTATTAATTACAATAATTCGTTCTGTAAAAGGTTGAAACATAGTGAAATAAAACTGCACTTGTTATGACGGGTTTCTTGCTGTATATAAAGATAACATTGGCTACAATTTTGAAATTTATTTAAAACTAAGGTCTATTCTCTCATGCAAAGCATTCCTTAGCTGGATTTGGATTTATATAACTTTGGAACGTTAGATTCATTAATTTCTAAATGTTTGGTTTATGTTTTTATCTATCAAACTTTTAGGTCTTAGTGTCACTGATGAGGAATGAATTTCCGAAATGTGCACATCTGGCACATCACAATTTAACTGGTATTTGTATTATATATCTACAACTGAAGAAAACTGTACTAATACAAAAGCCGTATCGTCCTATATTTGTAGTGCAAAAGCTGTAGGTTTAGATGTTGTGTCAAATTGAAATTTGTCAAATTTATGAATGAAATATTTTTGTAGACACAAATTACACTTTCATTAATAAAATAATAATACGACTGTTGGGTTTTCACATTGCTTTTGTAATGCTGTATCAAATAAATAATTTAAATGTGTCAAAGTATCAACTTTTGTCTTGGCCATATACCTACATTTCTTTTTTATAATTTTCTCTTAAAATTGCAAAATATATTAATAATACCTTTTTTCACTCTTTTACATTTTATGATGCATAAGAAACTAAAAGTCACATATTTATAGATATGCCAAAGAAGACAGTAAATAATTGGAATCTAATGCAAATTAAAAACAATCAAAACGGAATGAATACCAATGAATATGCAATATGATGAAAATAACTATATATGTTAAACATCCATCTTAATGTATTGTAATTACTCAGAAATAAGTTACAAAAAGGTGCGAAGTAATTTGTCACAATGAATGAAAACAAGAATTGTTATGCGCAAAAATATGAAAATGTCAAAAAACATTTCTGTTAATGACCACTGATATACATATATATATATATATATATATATATATATATATATATATATATATATATATATATATATATATATGTGTGTGTGTGTGTGTGTGTGTGTGTGTGTGTGTGTGTGTGTGTGTGTGACTTTTACTGCAAAATGTAGACTTAAGCTAATAACTCATCAGTACGAAATGCGATTTTAATGCTGGTTGAAATTATTATTTAAATAAATCATAAAAGATTTATAAATTTTTTTTGAAACATAACGAAAAATCGAAACTAATGATAAAATTTAAATAAAAATGAAATAATTAATCAAAAACACACCAGTCTATGACCAAATCACACAAAAAACGAAGTAGAAACTTTTAAAACTGGACAATTTAGTTATAAACAAAACCATCAATCAAGGAATTGAGACGGGGTGCTCCAAAAGAGTAAGAATCCTCTGTCTAGCTAGCTTCATCCGTCACGTGCAAATCAGATTTCAGAATAAGAAAAGCATGGAAATATATAAGGTTGCATTCTGCGATTTTACATTAATAAACAATATTGTTTTGACGAACAGAAATCTTTTTAAGGGCCTTGATTAGCCTAGGCTTGCAATATTCTTGATTTTACAATTTAATTATAACCATCTTGCTTCGTTGAAAGTAAGTCTCTGTAGTGGGAACAAGCTCTACCATTTAACAAAATTTAAAGTATTATTTAAAACGTAAAGTATTTAGAATATCAGAATAATTCATCTGAAATTTTGTTTTTTGAATATCATCCAAAACAATTTTAAGGCAAAATCATTCTACAACGAAATAAAACTTTTCCCATAAATTACCTGCTTTCTGCTGCTGTCTTCAAGTCGCCAAGATGGTGGTAATGACGTCAAATTTGCAGCTAAGATTTTCAAAAATGGAAACTGAAAGTTATTCATCTTATTATAATTATGTCATGAAAGAAATATTGCACAATAAAAGTGCTTTAGAAAGAATGAAAAATAATGGTTTAAACTTGAAGAATATGTCAAAATAGACGTACAGTGCAATAAATACTAATTGTATATACATTCAAGGTAAAATTATATAATTTAAATAAAACCTTTTTAGTCACATTTTTCATGGAGGTCCATGTGAAAATATGTGAAAAGCATCACTAATGAAAATTTCCCTTGTATTTCGTGAAAATTTGTTCCTGCATCAAAGATTGGCGATTTAACTGCCCTTTATACGAGGGTTGTTCAATATGTAATGTGTATTGAAAAAAATAATAAGGAGTAATCCCGCTTTTTTACCTTTGGTAATAAAGTTTAGACATTTCTTGTTTGATTAGTGAATGTAAGAGGAATTTTATTTAAAGAAAATAGATCACGCTAGCAAAATAAGAAAAAGGTATATCCAGGTCGAGTAAAATATTGAAAACTTGTTCCAAATTTTAACAAGTAAGTCAAGCATTTCTGTGTCTTGTACTTGTGACAACATGAGTTGCATTTTTATGATTTTGAAAATCATTAAATGAACATCAAGGCAGTTTAGAAATTACGGTTTGTAATTGGTTTATGTAAATTTCTGGATGTATTTTTAATTTCATTGAAGAGTTCCTCAAACGTGGAAGAGTGAAAAAATTAAAACCCTTAGAAAAAAATTATTCTGACCATAGGAAATACAGACGCTGTTATTATTAAACATTTTTACTAAACATTTAATAACCTTATTTTAACTTCGTTTTCTTAATTAAGTAGATTCGTTTCATTTATTCTGTTTTGATTGTAATGGTCCAGTTATCATTTATATTTCTTCAACATTTGCACTTTTAAAAGATTTTGTTAAATTTTTCTTGATGTCAAGAATTCTGGTTCTACCATGTTGAAAACATTAAAAAATTAATAAAAATATTGTAGAACTTTATTTATCCTTGAAACTTTTCTTAATTTTTTTTTCATATTCAATAAGTGACATCTGTAATTCAACGCTTTTCTTAAATGAAATAATTGGCAGTAAAATACTGTTTTTAACAATTACATTTGATCAGAAACTGTTCACAATACGGATAATTATTAAAATAGTTATTTATATCAATTGAATTAAAAGAATTTAATGATTTATAATTTGATTCACACACACACACACACACACACACACACACACACACACACACACACACACATTAAAAATCCTGAATTCTAAAATTCCAAGAAAAATTAAGACCAGTAAATATTTTTTCTTCAAGCAAAATAGATCAGCAAAACGACGAAAATCGTTTTTGATAAAGGGAGTTGCAAACATATGATGTTTAAAAAGGTGGTATTCCAATGAATGTACCTTATCTTCTTGTGGTAAATAAATGTTTTATATCTATGTAAATTTTACAAAGGCATTTAGGTCTTCTATATTTTTTTGAAAAAAAAATGTACATACATGTATATCATGACAACAATGGTAGCAAAGAAAACCATGACGGACATTAAAAAGTTAAACAATACATAACATATGTATGTTTTATGGTTTTTATTTCATAAGGTTGAATTTTAGGTATTTTAAAACTTTGGTATTTAATGTAAGACTTCATGTAACAATTGTACAACCAGGTTAACAGTTTACCACCATTGTTTTTGTTTGGCGCGTAGTAAATGCACTTTTTATGAAATAATTATCTAACTGGCATTAGCATTGTTAAAAGAAGAGCGATGTTCAAGTTGCTTGGGCGTCAACCAGTAATATTGTAGGAAGTCACAGCGATATTTATGCCCCAGTAACAATTTTTTGCTTGTGTAACTGAATTAGCCATTTTTTAAAAATTTTACCTTGATTTTGTGATAGTGATGTGGATAAGAACCGGTATTGTGATTGTTTTTTTCGGTATTGTGATTGGTTGATTCGAGGAAATCAGTTCTGGGATTACCTAAAATAGTAGATTAACCACACTACTGTACATCGACTGACATTAACTCTATTACCCGAAGAAAATTTTAGGTTTTGTCAAAGTTTTTAATCGGAGATAAGAATTTATTCACGATTTCTCATCACGTTTGTCTTTTTGATGTCATTTGCTTTCATCGGTAATGTTAGTGACTTTGTTTGCAGTTGCAAATTATGTTTTGGGAAGACAAATTTCTATAGTTAATTTCAAAACGAACAAATAATACGATGGCAATCTTTACGTGCTGGATAGTTTGTTTAAATCTTTTTAAGGTTTTCTCTATGGGCTTGGTTGTTAACAAAATAATATAATGAGAAAAATGGTAAAGATACAATTAAAATATAATTTCTGCTCAATTTCACGTATTTTTGTCATTATATGTGTTGAACGTCCATTGTCAGGAATTTTGTTTTCAATTTTGTTTTTCAAAATTTCCTTATTGCATTTAAATTGAAAATCACATATGTGGAAGTATCGGTATTCCAGTCTTTATATATAACGAAGATTTGCCGTTCAAGAAGAACAAAAATGTTGCTATTTTACAGATTGTATTAGTAAAAAAATTAAAAATAAAATTTTTGTATTTTTTACATAAGAAATAAAGAATGTTTAAATGTCATACGTTATGCAAAACTTTGACAATGAGGTTGACCAATATGAATTACACAGTAGTAACAGTTAGCTCGACGTAAATATTTATTAAAATTACGGCGGTAAATATCATTATTCAAAACTTTTAGCTTTGGACATTAAAATGTATTAAACACTTAAGAAATGAAAAAGCAACTGTTTCCGTCTTTTACCGAAGGTTTTATAAGATTTTAAATCGTTACCATATTAAGAAACAATCAGAGTTTATTTAGACAAAAAGGTTTATAACCATCGCCCGACATCACTTTGTAATTAAATCTAGTTTTCGTCCAAAGTATAAAATTTAATCAAAAGTCTGTATAATATTTTTGGCTTGTTCGTTCCTGTCTGTACAGATTTGTTTTTTGTCCGTTTAAATATTTTAGAATAATTATCCAGAATTTACTTCATAAGGAATTTTCATATCCCAAAAATTCTTGTCCACAGAAGTTTATTCAAAAACATATATTAAAAAACATGCTTTTAAAATCAACAAAGACCTAAATACACAAGTTATGTAATAAAGATTTACCCAATTTTTTTATCTATAATTATTTTTATTTATTTATTTATTTATTTATTTATTTATTTGTTTTTTTTAGTTTTCAAATTCTTATTACATATATATATATATATATATATATATATATATATATATATATATATATATATATATATATATATAGTTTCCAAATTTGATGTAAAGTAATCATGATTGAAGATTTATCCACATTATCATTAATAAACCTGCACGGTTATTACAAAAAGCTTCAGGCGGAGGATACAAATTTATTCAAATTGCTTGCTTTTTAAGATAAAAAATTTCTTCTTTTACATTGATTCATATGTCAAATATTTTATTTTTATAAGACATTACTGTTGATAAGTGACAAGCAACAGAAAATTTCCAAACTTCCCTATGAAATTATAGAATTTTTTTCTGCATAGCTAGACATTAATTGTTAATCAAATAGAGTTACAAACATTTTAACATAGGGCTCTTTCAAAATATAACAAATGAGGTGACGACAATCTAAAAACATGTTTTGTATTATATCTTAATGCTTTGAAGGTTTTTGTTTACTTTTAATGATAGTTTTTATGTATTTGGTACTTTTTGTATATCCTTTGGTTAATTATTTAAATTTTTCATTTTACTCATATCCTATGTATCACGATAATTTTTAGGTCACATATTCAAAAAGTGGGGGAGATTGTAATGTTGTCAGTGTCACAATCAGTTATCTAAAAAAAGGTTGCATAATTAAAGCCAATTCTTTTTCACAAATATTTGGCAACACCCATATAATAAATCTGTTTTTGTGAGTAGTGAAGGTTAAAAACAGTTCTGTTATTAGAATTGTTCGTTAATTTTGGGTGTTTTCCCCTTTTAAACGTTTTTGGATACTAATTTTAATTTCAAGATATTTTATAGAAATAAATAATTTTGTGAAACATTTTCATTAAAACCTTTTTTGAGAATTTCGAAGGAAAATAACAGATTTTTGAAAAGCTGCAATAAAACAAGCATTATAGACATTCTTGTTACCAGATTTTTGTACATGCATATCCACAGATTAATGACAACAATGAGGATCAAGAATTGTTTCTAGAATAAGAGTTATCTGTATGAATAATATGACAAAGATCTCAAAATGTATTTGTAAAACAAACATACCAGTCCTTGTCCATATCACAATCCCAAAAACAAAGTAAAAACTTTGCAAACTGGCAAAATAGGTGATACACGTGAACTTCCATCAAGGAAGTGAGGCCGGTGAAACCAAAATTTTATAGTAACTTTCTTAAACAACAATCTGTCTGAATAAAATTTGAACCGAGGTGATAAAGATATTATATATTCGTTAACCTCCATCATTCTGTGGCCCAAACACGCTAAGAAATAAAGCAAAATCATAGCCATTATTTTTAAATTTTGGAAGTATGTGAAATTAAATGTAAAGCTTATTCAGATACTTGTAATTTAAAGCGTATATATCTTTATCGATACACATATACATACATTTCCACTATTTAAATGAACGGCCATCTTTTGTCGACGTATACCTGCGTATCCTAAGAGTTTTTGTCCTCACTGGGTTTATCCACAAAGAACCATTTTATCATTTCTGATGCGGGTAGACTTATTGTAATCAATTTTTAGAATGTTAAAATTTGCTTACAGTGTATTTAAAATTACACGTTTCCTGAAAAAAAAAATCACGAACTGGTTAAGAAATCGTCTGTGATTTTAATAACAAATTTAGAAAATATATCAAACAAAACAGTGCTTTGCATCATTGAAGTGTAAAAACATACAAAAAATCTTAAAATATAGAAATGTAAGTAAATAGATAAAATTGACCAGCATCCGATTTCAAGCATTTTCTGTTCAAACGGAATCGACTTCATTTCAATAACCAATAAACAAGCGAGTGAGTGAATTCATATTTTAAGCCGGCAAGCGACTTATCCATTGCAAAAATCTAGAACATTTAACAGTGCAAAATAATACATTCTAAATAATTATATATTTAGATAGATAGATATATGTAATGGTATTAGCATAATATATAGGTAATCAACATTTTTCAATCATTTTTATGTGTATACTTGATATTTCAAATCGAAACATCTGCGTTATGCTTGAAGCTTGTAAAGCTTTAAAATTTGTATCCTTTTAACAAAATATTGACAATGTACAGATGTTTCGTGCCCTGTTTTCGTTATACTCATATCATACTTATGCATTTAAGCAGAGCCAGAAAACAGTTTTGTGCACATGAATGAAACGTTTATAATTTCATTGTAAGCTGATTTAAAATTTACAAATCTATATAGCTAACAGCATATTTAACTTGTAATAAGTTTTCTTAAACATGGCTCTAATAAAAATATAAAACAAGTGAAACCTGACTATAAAGGCCACTCAGGGGATGCGGCCAAAATGACCTTTATAGACAGTTGGCCTTAAAAGACAAGTTCTATCGAGGATCATCAAAAATTATTATCAAAACCATTCATTCTTATTCATTTTAGTACCCGAATTAAACATATCACACTCTTGCTAATTCAGACTTCAAAGAAAGATGTTACATAATGAATTACACGGTTTAATGATCAGAGCAATGATTATTTGTGTCATATATAACTGTCAAATTTACTGTTTACATAACGTTATTAAAAAAAATATTAATTTTTTTATATAACATTCGTACATAAACATGACATAAATAATAAAAACACTTCTAGTGCCGAATTTTATCGTAGTCGGTGCCGAATTAAATTGATATCGGTGCCAAAAATATGTCATTGACTTTTTTAGTTTTTAGACTGGTGCCTCTTGAAATGGTTTTAATGTGTATTTGCCTATCACCGTAACGCCTATCAGCAAATGTTAATTTATTCAAGTCTGCAATTTATGGACATTTTTTAGATACAATACCACTTGATAGGTCAGGGTTCAGTAGACAGCATAGTTATTATTTCCTAAATTTTTGTCTCACTTAAAACAAATAACTGTTTATGTGATAGGTAAAACATTTTTATTTTTTGATTGATGTTTCAAAAGCAAAACATTGTCAGAAAACCCTAAAAAAATAATAACGTAAAATTTAGCTTATAGTTAGGGAGATATCGGGCAGATACTTCTTGAAAGTGTTATTTAATTTTTTGACAGCAAAGCTCTGCTATGATATTTGTTTCCATTACGTGAAAAGTTTTTTAATTTAAGAAAATTGAAGGAATTAAAACGATTCTGTATGTTTTGTGGAAATAAAATTAAAGGTTTGCTTGTGGTCAGTTGCCTGAGCATTTTGTTTCTATAAGATAATTAGTGTATGACCTGTAATTTTTCCAAAATACATTTACTTATTGTTATTATTTATTTTATTTTATTTTATGTTATTTATTTTTTATTTTTTGTTAATGGTGAGACTAGTCTTTAATACAACAAATATTTAAAAGACTTTAAAGGTAATCTTTGGAGGTATTTTGTGGTTTTCAAAGTATACAAAATGATATAAAAATGCAAAATGAGAAAATTAAAAAAAAACCCGCACGTCGCTTTAAATAGAATATTGTAAAAAGGAATGACAAAGGAAATGAAATTGGAAAGTCTTAATAGAAATATGCACTTTATAACTTTGTTAGATCTATTTTGATTTTTATTAGGAAAAAGTTAGTTGCACAATTTTCGCACAATTATTCATTTTATTTATTTTAATCGTCTTTTTAGTTTTTAGATAATAACATTCATTACGAGTCCACGATTTAAATTTAAATCAATAAATGTCTTGGTGTCAGAATTCCGTTGTTTTACTAAAAAGCATTTTTTCTTTGGTTATTAAGTCTCGGTAAGGATTAAAAAAAACAACATACAAACAATATATATATATGTATGTATGTATGTATGTATGTATAAAATAAATAATAAATAGATAAATAAATGAAATATGTAAATAAACTGACTACTTTTAATACTGAAAATATATTTGAAAGCATCATAAAACATGAACTGAAATATAATAAATTGAGAGAAAAATAACAGTTATTCTTAGCAAAATCAAATCAAAAACAGTCTCTTGCTTTTTAAATAGAATTTAAAGGTATTTAAATTTTTCAGTCGTCTAAAATTTGAGATTTATATAAAACTAAGGTTTGTTCCCTCATGCATCCTTAGCTGGATTTGGATTTATATAACTTTGAAACTTTAGATTCATTATTTTCAACTGTTTGGCACATCAAAATTTAACTCGTATGTGTATTATATATTTACTACCCATGAGCGGGTACCGCTGCTGGTGGAGTAAAATTCCCCGAGGGTATCCATAACTCAGTAGGCAGTACGTTGTGCTGTCAGATAATGTACCATTTAGCAAAAATTTCAGTCGTCTAAAATTTGAGATTTATTTAAAACTAAGGTTTGTTCCCTCATGCATCCTTATCTGAATTTGGATTTATATAATTTTGAAACTTTAGATTCATTATTTTTAACTGTTTGGCTTATATATTTTTATGTATCAAACTTTTCGGTCTTAGTGTCACTGATGAGGAATGAGTTTCCGAAATGTGCACATCTGGCACATCAAAATTCAACTGGTATGTGTATTATATATTTACTACCCCTGAGCGGGTACCGCTGCTGGTGGAGTAAAACTCCCCGAGGGTATCCATAACTCAGTAGGCAGTACTTTGTGCTGTCAGAAAATGTACCATTTAGCAAAAATTTCAGTCGTCTAAAATTTGAGATTTATTTAAAACTAAGGTTTGTTCCCTCATGCATTCTTAGCTGGATTTGGATTTATATAATTTAGAAACTCTAGATTCATTATTTTCAACTGTTTGGCTTATATATATTTTTATGTATCAAACTTTCCGGTCTTAGTGTCACTGATGAGGAATTAATTTCCGAAACGTGCACATCTGGCACATCAAAATTCAACGGTTATGTGTATTATATATATTATATGAAAAATGATGTTAAGAATATTAATCTACGATACATAAACATTTAGACTCATTACGACATTTTCAAAAAGAAATTTTTTTAATAAATTACCATTAAATAAAGCAGTTGTACATGACAACCCAATATTTAATTTATCTAAATTTTGACTATGATTCATTCCTCATTTTTAAATCTCGACTCAGATTTATTCCTCATTTGATGCAAATAACTGTAAATATTCAACTTAAAATCTTCGTAACGTTGCGCAGTTTTTTTTTTTCTAAATGAAGAATTATTTTTGATATAGAGAATCCACCGACATTAGATTAAAGAAATATTGTAACTGATTAAAACTCCTTGTACATTTTTATTGTTTCGTTCTAAAAAAACGTTAGTGATATCTTAAAAGAGAAACCTTTTTACAAATTTTAATTTAAATAAATGTCACTTTGTGGACAAAGTTTCACGCTCTAGATTCATGATTGAAGTTTGGTGTCTAATCTCATTATGGGACAATTGCAAAGTCATAAGGATTTTTGTATACTAGAAGACATTTAAAAAATAAATTAATTAACAGCTTTCTACAGCAACCTATTTCTTAGTATGAATTTGTTTGGCTATTCAAAAGCGTTGAACTTGAAGATCAGTGTCATTTCTAATTTAACATGTTTTTAAAGCATTTTGTCACTACATATTATGAACTTTTAAAATACGTTTAACAAAATACCTGTTAACTTTGATGTGCCATATGTTTAACTAAAATACCCGTTGAATTAAATTTGCATATGTGCACATTT
Organism: Tegillarca granosa; assembly: GCA_029721355.1. Classification (NCBI taxonomy): domain Eukaryota; kingdom Metazoa; phylum Mollusca; class Bivalvia; order Arcoida; family Arcidae; genus Tegillarca; species Tegillarca granosa. The sequence goes on from CM056607.1 coordinate 18,213,515, forward strand.
GAGAAATTCATTCCTAATAGTGACACTAGGGGCAAAAAGGTCAATTTATAAAAACCTGAGTCAAAAAGTTGAGAAATAATAAATCGAAAGTTACAAAATTATATGAATCCAATCCCAGCTTAGAAATGCTTTGCATGAGGCTATAAATCTTAGTTTTAGTCATGTATCAAAAATTAAAATGACAGAAAGTTTTGCAACATGGTTTACATTTTCTCAGAAAGCTTTAACTTTTAGAACTAATACCGTTAAACACGCAATCTTACCTTAATGACCGTTTATTATATACAAGAGTACATGTATTTTATATTACAACCAACACACTCTCGTTAATACGGATTGAACTAAATAAACTATAGTGTATGATTCTTGGTGTATTTACAATATACAATATTTATTGTAGGATTAAGTGCATACCGTTATTCCACCGTTTTAAAATTATTAAAATTTTATATTATTAAGACGCAAAGCGTGTCCATATTTGTGTTTTCTACGAAAAAGATTTGAGAAGAAAAGAAAGCAACAAGAGTAAAACAAATCTAAATGGCATTTCCAAAAACAGTTTTATTATTCTGTTTCTTGCGAAAACCTTGCGTAGGCCAAGAAAAAAGAGTAGATACTTCTTCCCCACAATCCACCAATGTAACTTAGTTTAAACAATATTTTTTTTTTGAACAATCAGAGTTATGGAATTACATCAAGATGGTTTTTTACAAGTCAGGATCCTGGAACAAGAGTAAAACTCTTATATTAATCAGTTTCCTGGACATCTATAATATTACAATTTATACAACATGGCATTTGATACAACATACAAATAAGTATAGCATTCAGTAGAACATTATGAACGAGAGAGAGAGAGAGAGAGAGAGAGAGAGAGAGAGAGAGAGAGAGAGAGCGAGCGAGCGAGCGAGCGAGAGAGAGAGAGAGAGAGAGAGAGATGCATACATACGAAAAATATACTATAGATACTTATTCAGTAAAATCGTTTAGATTGACGAATAAATTCATGAACATGTAAAAACACTTCGGCATTTTGCGCTGGTGTCAGTGAACTGTTTCCGTATAACAATATATTTAGATCATAATGACAATTCAATGTTCCTATAGTACGACGTCGAATATCACAATACAATGGACAGTGTAATAAAAATGTTCCGTATTCTCAGTTTGACCACATAAACAATTGGGTTCCCTGTAAGATTTTTATGAAAGAGATGGAAATTTATTGAACTACATTCCAAGCGCAATCGACAATGATGTATTTGTTCAGTACGATTACCAATATTAAAGTAGCAAGGAATCTGAGTTTGATTATTAAGAAATGCTTTGAATTGAAAAATAGAACTTTCACGAATATGTCTAGGTAGATCTTTCTAGTCTCTTATTACAGAAGGTAAGAAGGATTTAAAGTAATTATCCGTTTTGCATAAAAATGTTTCTAAATTACTAGATGTCCGTGTATTGTGGGAGTGTCTTTGGGAAATTGTTGAGGGTACCAAATCGTTTAGGTATGAAGAAGAAAACCGTGGTACATTTTATACAATTGTATCATTTTATGTCTTTTAAGACGGTATTCTAATGTTTCCCAACCAACTTCTTGATATAATAAAGACAAACTAGATAATTTGGTGGCTCCGCAGACAATACGGGCCGCTTCAATGTTGATTTTTTTCTAATTTATTAATATATTCATGAGTGAGGTTATCCCAGAGAAAGTCACCGTATTCAAGTAATGACCAAATGAAGGTGAAGTATATTTTTCAAGGGATTTTCGATCAAGTTTAAATTTTAATTTCTTGAGAATAGCTAATCTAGAATAAACTTTTTTGATTAAGTCGTCAACATGAGCTTTCCATGTACCATCACTTGACAATATAACACCAAGATGTTTGTGGTAATCGACTTCGATTATTAATGAATTGTCTAAGTATATTGCTGGATGAAATGGTTTTGTTAGTTTACGTGAAAAAATCATAGATTCTGTTTTTTGAGAATTAAAAGATACAAGCCATTAGAATGACCAGTTGTGGATAGTTTCCAGATCGTTATTTAATGAGATTGACGCATCAGATGGATCATCAACAGTTACATAAAGGGATGTGTCATCAGCAAAAAGCCTTATATTACTCCTTATATTTTCGACAATGTCGTTTATGTAGATTATAAAAAGTATAGGTCCAAGAATTGAACCCTGTGGAACCCCAGCAGTAACAGGCAACATATATGAACAATTGTGTTTGATAACTACCCTTTGATTTCTATTGCAAAGATAACTTTCAAACCATTCCAGTAGATTTCCTTTAATACCTATGTTTTTTAGTTTGTGCAAAAGACCAGCGTGCCATACTCTGTCGAAAGCTTTGCTTATATCGCAAAAAACCATTCTTACTTCCTTACCCATATCTAATGCCCTCCCGATTTCATTAGAAACATATAAAAGTTGATTAATAGTTGAGTCACCCTTTCTAAAGCCTGATTGAAATTTTGTTACAATTTGAAACTCATCTAGATAAATCGATATATATTTCAAGACGCATCGTTCCATGGTTTTACCCAAGGCAGACAGTAGGGATATAGGTCTATAGTTTTTAACCTCTGAGGGATCACCTTTCTTGAAGATAGGAATAACATTAGCCGTTTTCCATCACATTGGAAAAGAGTTAGAGCGTAGAAGTCTATTATAAAATTTTGACAGGGGATGTGATAATTCCTGAGCTGCTGCTTTAAGTTGTCTTGGGTGTATTGTGTCGGGGCCTGGGGATTTATCCTGGTCTAAAGAACATAGTACGCCCTTAACGTCGGATGGAGTAATTTCTATGTTATCAATACCGTGGGGTGGTGTACGTAGTTCTGGTAAGGTGGCATGTCTATCATCAAGCGTTGATTGGTCAGTAAAGTATTTGTTTAATGCATTAACTTTTTCTTGGTCTTCGAATTATATTTTGTCATTATCGGAAAGTGCAGGTATTGTAGTATTAGATGTTCCAGTCATAAAGTACTTAGCTATCTGCCACCACTGCTTGGCCGGGACTTTGTTTGATATGAGTTTATTTGAAAGATGTTTTATGTAGTCACTTTAAGCATTTCTTATTACTGTAACACAGATGTTTCTTATTCGTCTGAAATCGGTCCAGTGTTGAGGTGAATTGGATTTTTTTGCAATTTTGTGAAGTCTTTTCTTTTACGAATTAAGCGTCTTATGTCATTTCTCATCCAAGGTTTGTCTGTCTGTCTGATAGTTACAGTTTTATTTAAAATAGTGCTACCTGCATGTTCTAAAATTTTATCAGAAAATTTTATGGCGGCTTCGTTATCGTCTTTAATGTTTGAAATAATATCCCAGTCCTGATCAGCTAGTTTTTGTTTAAAAAGGTCGTAATTTCCCTTATCATAAGCCCAGATCCGTCTTTTGTATCATTTAGTCGAAGATTTTGTGAAGCGTAGAGTTAGTGAGATAGGACAGTGGTAGCGAACTTTAACATCATAGAATGTGTCTACAACCCCAGAGTGTTGGACAATATTTGTGTCAGAAATAAGAAAAAGATCTATGAGAGATGCTGAGTTTTCTGTAAAGTGTGTAGATTCATTAATAAGTTGCTTTAAGTTGAAAGTGTCTGCAATGTCCTTTATCTTTCTATTGGTACATTTGTGTTGATCCTTGTTAAAATCTCCAGTTATTATTAAGTAGTCGTCATTGCTGTCCGTAGCAAGGTCTAACGTGTGTTCAATCTTGTCCCAAACATCTTGGCCCGAGTTTGGGGGTCTGTAAATAGCACCAAATAAAATAGTCTTTCCTTTGTAGTAAAGTTCAGTCCATACACATTCAAGTCCGTCTGTCTGTAAGTCAGTCCGTTTTTTAGTATATATGTAGTCTTTTATTTATAGTATGAGGCCCCCGCCTGAACGGTATTGTCTGTCACAGCGTAGGGGTGTATGGTAGGTGTCAATGAGTAAGTTATCGTCGTCGTAGTGGGGATCTAGCCAGCTCTCTGTAAAGGCAATAACATCGTTAGATGACAGCTCTACTCGCACTAGGTCAAGTTTAGGAAGTAGACTTTGAATTTTTAAGTGACAGAAGCTCAAATTGTTTCCAGTTAGGAGATCAGTCGTTATGGTGGAGCTATTCGAAGAAGTACTACTTGCAGTTAGTAATGGGCCAGGGTTCATTTCAACATCACCGGACATGCAGAGCAAGTAATGAATAACAAAAGCTAGATGAAAACAGTAAAGAATGTCGGACACTATATTATGTAAGACAGCATGAGAACTAACGAAGTATAAATGGACATGTCTTGAGTAAGTGAAAACGTTATATAGAATGACTGAACAGATCAAGTATAAATTGTAACAACAATTGTAAAATGTGTTTTTAAATACAATAATAGTAGTTACAACAGAAAATTCAATGGAAATGTTAAGCAATATATTTAAACAAATTACACAAAAAGTAATTATAAACAACAAAATAAAAAGTATCAACACGTGTAACATCAAACAAAAAATTGGGTTAACTACTAGATTGGGTTTGTAACAACAAAAATGTGAACCAATATAAAAAGTACCAGTCCTGACTCTATGTGACTGTGCAGAAACTGGCATAGTTAAGTAATGCCAGAAGGATAATATACATAATATGATAGAGTACTGGGACTGGATTCGTAATAACAACGCACATAAATTCCTAAAGAACAAAAATATAAGTATGCATCAGAATATGTTAGAAAGGGAAAATGAAAAAGAAATGGAAAAAATTAAACATATTTACAGAAGACAAATATATATATATATATATATATATATATATAAACAAGGATAGAGAAGCCTGGTTAGAAATAATGAGATAATAAGCAACAAGAAAAACAACAGCAACAGTATAATAATAATAATTATAATTAATAATAATAATAGATGGTCAAAATAATCTATAGATAGAATGGTTTCGGATTAATTATTATTATAATCGGAATAAGTAAGTTTGGAGTTAAATCAATAACTTGGCATGGTAGATAAGCATGCTGATAAATGAAGGAATGAATTTGACATATTATTGGGACTAATACTGTAATTCGTCTACATTATATACAGTAACTGTAATTGTGCTTACACAGAAGAATACTGACTCGTGTTTATGCACGTAATCATATAGCCATGTATCCATGGAGGATAATGATGTTGGTAACAAACTTATATTTATACATAAAAAGATGGATTTATGAAATGTTGTAAAATAACCAATACTTAATAGTAATTAAAAATCATTTACTGTTACTAAATATTTGGTTAACCTGAGTTGTTAACCTCAAAAGTGGATAGAAGGCCCTAGAGATAAAAGTTTCTAGGAGTACCATGTATGGTACGTCCCACTACAACACTTATGGTATATTAAGTACTTTTGATGGTATTGTCAAAACACATTAGTATTGGTTGTTATTATGTAGTACTGGTTTGCATAGGGTTCCTGTAACGGTCGAGGTCTTCCAGTTTATCAATACGGAACTTCACTTTACTGTGGTCTGTCAAGAATATTTTGCCATCCCATGTCCAAACCTTGGAGATTTTACCATCAAGATAAAGTTTGCGCGCACTTTGGTAGATGGATTGTCGGCGTTTGGTAAGGTCCTCGTTAATATACACATTTCGTAGTGATGGTTTACTTTTCAAAATGGAACGTGATTTCAGGATTTTATGTTTAGTATGGAAGTTGGTAAACTTTACTAATATTTGCCGGTTACGTCCCGTTATTGGTTTTCAAGTTCTGTGGGAACGGTCAATATCAATATCTGTTAGTTCAATACCCATTTCTCGCGATACCTGTTTAACTAGCTCATCGGTATTTTCTTCAGCTGATTCAGAAACGCCTGATATACGAATTGTGTTCCTACGCGAATATTGTTCGAGATCGTCAACTTTTACACGCAGAGAATCGTTTTCGGATTTAAGCATTTGGTTTTCCTTCTTAAGCGAATTTATTTCAATTTTTAAGTCATCAACAATAGTTTTTGAAGTATCTATCAATAACTTTTTCATTTCACTAAGCAATTCGGAGTGTAAGCTAGTTCGTACAACTGATGCAATTTTATCGAGATCAGTATCTGATAGTGTAATGCCCATCTGCATTGGCATTGACATTGGCATTTGCATTTGCATTGGGTGACCTGGAGATGCTATAGGCGTCGAGAAGTATGGCACTGCCGTATGAGTACCTTTGGGTGAATTCATGGTCGCGATAATTTGTGATGCTTGATTACCAAGATCAGAAGAATCATTGAACGTCTTATGATCAGTAAAGCGCCTCTGCCGTTTGAAATTTGGTAATACACTATGTGTGCTATCTAAGCTGCATATAGTTTCATTACTCATAATAATTCAGTCATAACATATAGTATATACGCTGTTAGCAGCATGTAAACAGTAGTACATAAGGGTTATATACGTACACGGATGAGTGGACTTGAATTGTACTCAGTAATATATAAAAGGTCATTGAAATTCATCAAAAACTCCAGTATTCTTGTAAAAATTTCAAAATTGTTTGTACATTTCAATTCTGTATATAGTTGCTTACATGTCAGTAGTTTAACAATACTGTACGGCTCCTCAAAGATAGTGAATTAGTACATTATGTATTGAGGTGATCTACCGTGTGTGTTGACATGGCCATGTCTCTCTTCTTAATGTAACTTAAGCATTGTACTTTTAAAACAAATGTGTTGCGAAGCATTTAAAAGTTAAAAGGCATATTATTATTTTGTGCGTGTGCTCGTTAGCATAAGTAATAGCCATGATTATAACAAACTTGTAATTTTTTTAAATCGCCAAACCGATTAACATTTTTGCTAACGTTACCTGATAACGATTTTTCAGTTTGTAATAACAAATAACGGTATCATCATTATAATAAGTAAGATCGCTTAATGACATACAATATCGTTATATTGTAATAAATGGAATATTCTAAAGGGATATAACGACATATATTTGTAAAATCGTTACAATGATATACATAATCGTTATTTAATGTAGTTTTAATATATCGGTACATCGATTTAGTATATCGTTAAAATGATTTTTCATACATTAAAAGCAAGCTAGATATTATAAATATATTCTGTTTGCCACCTGCTTTCTATATATGCCGTCTTAATATTTTAACTGATTTTAACAAACAAACCATATAGAAATCACCAGGCGTTTACAGATTTGCAACTAGAAAATGAGGTTTTTGGCGGTAATCTTTGCTTTTGGTAAGTTCTTTCAAGTAAAACTAGAGCTTCTTTTAAATTTTTTTAATTTATACGGTTTTTTTTTTCTCAAATTACTTATAACTTCGAAAGACGTATTTCATCATTTAGCAGTTAAAATTAAAAGATATAACGACCAACTTAAATGCATAAAAGTTATAAAGGTAAGTCTTTTATATTTATCATGGTTGTTTTTGTTACGTCATTGTTTTTTGATATTATGGCATTTGGATTAACAAGTTTCGTTATCTGACCAGTATAAGAAAAACGAAATTATAAGAAAAACCGTGTAAAATACATCATAAATTGAATACTGGTTTGACATTGTCGATGCCAACGTCTGTTCTCCTACGCCAAATTGCAAGAAAGCTCTCTTATCTTTATATACAATCAAACATAAAACGATTCTTACTCACCTTATTGATAAGCTTCAAGATAATAATGCTGAATTTTGCTTTGAAAACATAACATACTTTAAACGAAGTTTTAATTGACGTTAGCTATATAGTAATATGCGTTTTCATAATTGGAATATATACTTAGTAGACATGTGTTTTGAAAATGAAAAAAAAAAATAATAATAATAATAAGAAATTGAAAGTTTAAAATTTGCCAAGGTAAACAGAATATATTCAATGTAATGTTTCAAACATTTACATTATTAATATAAATGACGCTTACTGTTTGACTTTGCAGAGGGGATTGGGTTTTCTAAATTGGTGATTTGAACAGTAAGTGTAAACGGGAAAAATATAACAACTTTTGCGACCATACTTTAAATTGTGTTTTTATTTGTCGCTGAAAAAAAATAAATAAAACAATTTCATTTTATAATGACAATGTCAAAACAGAAAAACCTATTTTATAAAGGAATCTTGCCATAATTTTCTAAATTAAGAACCAATACAAAGCATTTTATATCTAAATCAATATTCTACTCCTTACTCTAGTTTCAGTTTATTTCTAACTCAACCTAAGGTCTAACCCTTCAACTATTATAACTTTTCGTACTTAAATTACAAAACATTTCAGTAATGAGTACGAATACTCAACCATTGTGTTTTATCAACCTGCCCGACAAAAGTCCTTAGTTTGCACTTGCTATTCAAGGATGTTGAAAAAAAACCCAAAAATTTGAATTGAACGATCTTTTATTTAATAATATTTTATTCTGAATTTTTATACTCGTTAACTAATAATTTGAATAAAAGTATGAATTGAATTTAATATATTTATTTCTAATAACGCTTCGTCGGCAATAATATTTGCCACGAATATGAGACAACAATAGCACACAAGAAATAAAACAATTATTTAATGAATTCTCAGCTTTGGATGGTGACGGGACAAATTAGGTAAAATAGTGTTATTTAATGTTTAACAAATACTTTTCTACCATTTAAGTAACATGTGGATTTGTAAACAGTCGAATCCTTGATCACAGACGTGAAGAACATGGTGTATGTCGTCAACCAGCTGATATCAAACTTTGCTACAGATCGAATGAATGCAATTCTTCGCTCTGTCATGAAGGTTGTTTACCACTCTGTTTCTATGGTATCTGCAAGTGTCATGGTCAACCCGACAGGGAAACGTGCAAAAAATATACTGACTGCTCAAAAGTCTGTCCTGATGGTGAAACATCTTATTGTCACTCTGGCTTGTGCCACTGTCATGAAGCTGTTGAATGCGATAGTTCAAAAGATTGTACTTGTCCTGATAAAAACCAAACACCTGAATGCGAAGCCGATCCAGATAACACTAGTCAAAAACACTGTCACTGTATAGAAAACAACGCCAAAGAATGCAGTTCAGCTGCCGACTGCACCACGGCCTGTCACGACGGAGAAACATTTTATTGTCACTCTGGCTCGTGCCATTGTCATGAAACTGTTGAATGCAAGACTTCAGACGATTGTACTTGTCCTGATGAAAACCAGACACCTGAATGCGAAGCCGATCCAGATAACACTAGTCAAAAACACTGTCACTGTAATTAATAGGGTCAATACAATATTTTTAATACATTTCATCTACCGTTCATACATTCTTTAGTACAAAACCTAAATATTCTCAAAGAATCATTTGCCCAAAAGTTAGTTTGTTAAAAGTATCTTATAACTTATTTAATCGCAAAATGACAAAAAAAGTTACAACTTTGCTACAGGAAATCAGTGTCATGTATAAATGAAGCAATGAATCATAAATAAATAAAGGTTTTTATTGACCATATCTTATAGTGTGAATAATTGCCTACCATTTTAGTTTGTTAGGAGATGCATGTAATGAAACTAGGCATCCGTATTTTACAAAATACTTATTCTAATTTTACTTTATCACAAATAAAAATTGAGTTATTGAATACAGCAAATATGTGTATTATTATTATGCATCAATGAAACTTTATAGAAGATAAATAAATAAAGCATTAAATAATTGAATGGAATGTCTGAATATACACGTGTATAATCAGATATTTTAGTAAGCATCTGAGTTATATTAAAGATATTTCGGTCATTTTTAAATGAAATTAAAAAATAAGAATTGTTTGTCTGTGGTCATGTCTAAGTGAGTAGATATTTACTTTTGAAAATGAACGACATTGCGGTTTTGAACTGCCATTAAAGATTGATAAACACATAATTAAAACACTACCTTCTCGTGCGATGAAAAAGGTAAAGTAGTATAAATACGCACTTGTTTGCAAATAATGTAGATCTAAGCACAACAATTATCATTTATTTCTATATAAAAAGAAAGGTAACGTATTCCATATCCTAGATTTAACCTGAATGTGGTAAAATAAATAAAATAAGACATTAGAATTTAAAAAAAAAACGTTCAAATCACGTGACTAAGAAATGTTAAGTGAGTTGAGTTGAGTAATGGTGTTTTACGTCCCAGTCAAGAATATTTCACTTATTTTGAGACGTCGCCAGCTATGGGCGAAAATGCAGAAATTTTGCCTGTGCGTTGCGCTGATGGCATTATACAGCAGGGTTCTTTATCGTGCCACGCCTGCCGTGACACGGGACCTCGTTTATTTTAAGTTCCCATCCGAAAGAACCGTGACTTTCATTTCGTAATGCCGAGTACTTGGCGAAAGAACAGTTACCACCCACTTTCAAGTCTTGGGTCAGACCCGGCCGGGGTTCGAACCCACGACCTTTCACTTATGGAGCGGGCACTCTACCAACTGAGCTACCGCAGTGGTCAAATGTTGAGTGAAATAATCAGAATAAACGAATGTACAAATATATGTGTGTTGTGTGTTGAACCAAATTGCTTACATTAATCAAAATTCATAGGCATCTGGTATCTACTTTTAAATATTGAGACGAATTAAATTACAAATAATAAACTTGAGTCTATATTATAAATGGCGTGTTATTAAAGCTTTTAAAACATTAATCAATTGGAAAACTTTGATTCCTTTTTTGGATTGAACTTTTTTTTTCTTTTTTCCCCTTTTTTAACTATCTTTTAATTAAATCGTGTTATTTCAATAATGTATAGTTAAGAGCGATCTTTTTAAACCTTAAAAGGCTGAGTTTTAATGGACATAGAGTTTATAACTCTTCGGACATGTTTGTTTTGATTCATGAAATGATGATTAAACTAAACTGGTTTTTATTTTTGATTAAAAAGCGTTTGACAACATGTATACCAACATTTGAACAAATGCATATCTACCTAGCCTTATCGTTCTACTTATCATTTACTGAATTTGTATCTATAATTGTAAACTGATCTCAAAACTTGGGACGTTTTCCCATTGTGCAACAATGTCAATGCGAAGGAAACCAAACTATAACATCAAACTATAACATAGATGTTTTACAGAGAAAATTGTTACTTGTAATGACAGAGATAAAATATGGAAGAACTCGCTGGAAACATCTTATTTTTACATCTTTGTGAAAAAGATTTTGTTGATAGTTTATGAATAAAACTTTAGTTGCACCAATTCAACATACCTCTCTGTAAGTGATTAATTAGTGTTCTAGAGAATTAGCATCCAGGATTAAACAAGATAAAGATAATAACAACATGCATGCAACAGGCAATTTTCAAAATCAGCAAAAACACAAAATTTTTATGTGGGATCAACGTTTTCGCGGTGTCTAATTTTCATGTGGTCTGAAAGATACATTTTTTGTTCAGTGGTTTATTCGTGGTTTAGGCGAAAGCGATATACAGTACTTTTCAGCAATTCATTACTTTACATTAGTTGATAATTTATTTCGTTGACATGCATGCAAAACAGTATGTAAGAGCGACAACGAAACAACCGAGACACGTGATGAATGGAACATTTTACATGTACATTTCATTAAAACAATAAAAACAATTAAAACAAAAATGAAAGAAGAATTATTATAAACTCCCCGACTTTGTAAAAGTATTGGATCTTTTATAAAAAAAACCCTCTCAACTTTGTACATGTACTGGATATAAAATCGTATAGATAATTTGAAAAAACAGGTTTATTTAATAAAAAGACATAGGAATGTTGTGAGGGAAACCACTCAAAATTCTCATAATTTTTTAGTATCTGTAAAAAAGTAGCCCCATTTATACATCCTTCTGGTAATTTTTTATACCTTGAAAAAGGAATGGTTAAAGGGAAACTACTCAAAATTATCAACATGTATTTTCAAATACAAATATAATGCTTAAATTGCATAAAAATAATTGCATTCTTTAATCTTTTAACTACTCGGGTGGCTTAGTTTCAAAACGACATAATTTATATAAATTAAGTTGCAATCAACGTGGTTAAGACAAGTTCACTTACCTATCTAGATTATCTAATTGTCACTGATAAACGTTTAACACACCTTGATTTATTAATTAGCGAACAGTTAATTTACTATGACCATAGCAATTTCATAACAGTTTATACCAATCGTTAAATTTTACATAAAAATTCCGATTTGATTTGCAATGTATCCAATTTTATTTAGAATGTTAAAATTTTTGAGGAAAATATGATTATTTTGAAAAAAAGGTTTATTACACAAAACAATTTATTTCAAATATTCCTGTCAAAATTTTGAAACTTAAATTGTTATATAATGGAAGATATCAATTTCTTTAATACTGTCAAGGTTATCCCTGAATGACGTCGCACTGTACAATCGCCGATTACTCTTATGGCAGGAGACGCAATTTATTGGAAGGGCCTAATTGGGTATAAACTAAGTAAATTGTATATTGTTAATGTTAGAATGGAATGACAACTGAGATAATTGACACAGACTGAAAACCCGCGAATGTGTTTCTTGTTGGTTAATTGGAAGTCATTGTTATAACAAAAGTTATTCTAGTGTATTTTTTCTGGTAGAGTTTGTGCGATTGAATACATAAAAAAGTCATACTGAAAAGTTTCCTTTAAATATATATGATTATAATTTCATAACGTCTAACTTCTTTAAATAATATAAGCAGTTTGATTTGAAAACTTTGTAAAAAATTTTAAAAATATTAAATAAACATATAAATAAAAATATTCGGCATATCTATTCTACTTTAGTAAGTATTTTACTTCCAATATGTGTAATTTTCCATCAGGTATGAATCAAAATTCATGACAGGGAACAAGGAACGATGGACGTCTAAAAGTCTGATAAAAATTATAATTTGGATAAGGCGATATTATACGAATTAACAATACTGTTATGAAAGTCATAAAACTTTCTGATAAGCCTAAGCTTGCAATAACCCCGAGTCAATATATTTTTTGAAAGGTATTTCCTTCGTTGTATAAAATTTTCGTTGTGAGAACAAACTTCAACATACCGTAATCATTGTAAAACAAATACTTTAAAATCACAAATATTCGTGGGGGATTCAATTTCGTTATTTTTGGGGGGTACCGAAAACCACAAAATTAAATTTCATTGAAAATTTTTAATTACTATTGACCTCAATTGGATTTATTTTCACAAAACTCAATTCCATGAAATTTCTACCAACAGAATTTTAAAAAAAAGCAAAACCGCGAAATTTTAACCCAACGAATATTAATGATTCTACATTACTTCATAAGCAGACACAGATATATTTCTGTATAAAATGGACGATTAAAAATAGAAAGTTTAAAATAAAGTCATTGCGTTTGTCATATAGCTTCAAATGGTAGCCTTTGGTGGGTTTCACAAACGACATACAAATGTAATAATAATAATAATAATAATAATAATAATAATAATAATTATAATAATAATTAAGTTTTCTTGGATAAACAGTATTCACAAATTTTTCAAATATGAGATATTTAAGAAATAAAACCTTATCTATTTATCTGTAAAACATTTAGAGTCGGTCATCTATCCAGATTCAACGAGGCTCTGCATTAAATTATATTTCATAAGAACAAAGAAATAAATTTAGATAGCAATGATGCACGATTTGTGATCATGGGCATACCGATTGTATACCGATTTTATAAAATTTGAATACTTTCACGAAAATATCCAAACATAGAAATTATTCATTAAACTAGTATTTATACATTTCAAGAAATATTATAAAAACTAAAAATGTTAGATAAATAAACTATGCATAATTTGATGGAAAATATATAATTTTAACGTACAGTGATTATTTTTATATTCATAACACTTCGTAAGGTCTTACTATTTAGTTAAAGGGGCAGAAATACTTCCCCGCATATATTTTAAGACCACGGGAGTTATCTGAAATACATAAACCTGTCTCTTAACCGTACGTCAAATTAATTATTTGACATAAAATGTGACATATTTCGTGAACCGTGTAAGTACGCATTTGTTCACATTCAACTTGACTTCTAAAGGTCTCACTTTGTGTCACAACAGTCATACAATGTATATCTTCAGGTGCAAATGTAATTTTAACATATAATTTATCCCTAAGTAAGTATGCAGTTTATAAATGATTATGTGAGATAAAAAAGACGTTATATGGTTTCTTATTTAAATGTTTTGTTTTTATAATGGAGTTTGGTATGATAAATTGTTGCTTAAGAAAACAAAATGTAATACCTATGCATCATTTGAAAATATAATAAAAGATAGCGTTAATGGAATATAAGAAAAAAGAAAACAAAAAAGTTAAAGACAGGTGGCGAAGGAACATGTTTCGATTTTTCACATTATAGTGTAGTTTTACAAATGTTGCTAAATACATAAAAACAAAAAATACAAATGTTAAAAATATAGGGTTACGCTTTCAAACAAAAAAAAAAAAATAATAATAATAATAATAAATTACGGACAAATTAAATACATTAATCTGCAAAGTACATTTTTTGTGCATTTAATGTTGATAATGGAGAGAAGATTGAATCACATGTTTTCCATAATTATTCTTACACATTGCTTTACGTTTAAGTAAAATAATAATGGATTTTTTTTAATTTTAAGTCTTAATTTTGGATATTAATATAAACCTGTAATGTGAAAGACATTCAGGTAACTTGTTTCAATGCTTTCTTAAACAAAGTGAAAACATTAAAATACTGCATAGAATAAAAATGACATATATTCCTACTTAAATGAGTAATAGAGAATATATTCTTTAAGTTTCAGGGAATTAATTCATTATATCCTTCTTGATGCAATGCGATGCTTATCAAGAAAGAACGTAGATGGTTGTTATTCCGTTATAATTAAATGTTTTAAATTATCATTTGTCACATTCCTGAAGACGTAGTAAACGTTAACTTCTCAAATGTTTGTCAAGTTGATCATTTTCCATTTTGTACGTAACATAAAATTCCCAGGTTCTTTGTCAAAGTTATATTTTTCCCTCATTGTTAACGACTGGTTGCAAAATAGATACAATTATGCTATTATTTATGTTATTAGCGACAAGTCAAGGGATGACTGAAACAGTATCTAAAATAACATAAAAATAATGTATATTAATACAATAATTTAAGAATGTGCTGTACTTTTTCTCAAACTTGTGATTTTACAGGATCAATTTTTAGATAAATTTTTGTAAGATAAAAATGTTTAAAACGGAACAAAACAAACTTTTTCAATGCTTTTTGGGGGTGGTTATATTCCATATTATTAAAACATACAGGTTTAAAACTTTTGGAGATAGATAGCTAATAATAATAATAATAATAATAATAATAATAATAATAATAATAATAATAATAAGAAGAAGAAGAAGAAGAAGAAGAAGAAGAAGAATAAGAAGAAGAGGAAGAAAAAGAAGAAGTATATGAAACATTCAATTAAATTTTAAGTAAATTTTAAAAGAAATAACTAACATTCGGACCTATTTCCTGGACAGTATTCAGAAGCTATTGTGAAATTGCAGAAATAGGTAGTTTTGCAATTCGTTGCTATAAAATAAAAGAAAACAATTCGTATAGCGTGAAATTAAAAATAAGGTAAAATAGCATAAAACATGTACTTTTCGATAACCAAATGAAATAGTAATGGACGAGGTATTACAAATTTATTAATAGAATTGTAATTTTTCACAATTCGACAAATTGCAATTAAATAGTAATGGACGAAAAGTTACAAATTTATGAATTCAATTGTACTTTTTCACAATTTGACAAATTACAATTAATACTGATCACTTTTTAAAATTTATATAACTGCTTAATTTTCTATAAAAAATATAATATATGGTTTCGTGACACGATGTTTAAAAGGACCGGACAAACCGGACGTTAGTGATGGCGGGTTGTCTCAAATATGTTAAAACATGCATATACATGCATGTAATTGAACATCTTTACTTTTTCACAACGTTATTATTAAACGCTTAATTTGCAGAAATTAATTCATAAAGCATATAATTGCCTTAACTATAGCAATGCATTAAAATGACATTTATACTGATTGTTGGAGTATGACTAACGGCCTTACTGAACTGTTTTACATATCTTTGCCATTTTGACACAAAACTATCTTTTGTATTAAACACTTTTGAAAAAATACGAAGAAATAGTAGGAGCACGTGGCTGTCAGTTGCTTCACCATAATATTATTAATCAACTTATAACAATATAACTTATTCAAGACAATCTACTTTAAAGTAATTAATCCGGAGTTTTTTTTTCTAAAATGTCAGTTTCTTACAGCAATATTTACATACGGCTGTCAGTCTGGATACTAACTTTCTCTCCACAAAAGATCGAGATGCGTTTTACTTGTAAGAACATTGAATTTTGTCATGAAATGCATGTTTAACGTGTTATATATATATATATATATATATATATAATGTCACAGGAAACAATAGATTTAGTTAAGAGCAATGTACTCCAGCAGTTGTCCGGACAAACTCGAATTGAAAAAAGTTCAATTTTTTTACGGCATGGGAAAAATATTCATTTGGTAAAAATGTTGAAATTATCTAAGTAGTATCAATATATGTATACATAGAGTGCGCTCACAATTCGGCCGATACCAATTCAGGAAGAGCAATATCAGCCTTATCAATTCTCTTGTTACTTGTTAAAACATTTTTTGTACTGAAAAATTCATTGAATTGTTTATTATATTTTTTAAAAGGGAGACTTTTAATTTTAAAACAGTTTTCTTAAAATGAACTAATGTATTCTTACAGATTTTTTAGAATTAAAAATTGCCTTAGGAAGCTCCAGAGTTTTATAAGATTATTCTTAATTTACTTTAGAAATACTAAGATAAACTTTTTAAAAACGCATAAACGAAGACCCTGATTTTTATTTTATTGATGGGCTTTTATCGCACATTTTCCAGTCAACTTAAAACATCATTTTCTGAAATGAATAAAATGACAATGCTCTCGGCATTGGGCACTCAAAGCAAGCACACACACACACACACACACACACACACACACACACACCATCATCATCATCATCATGCTTGTACATTAGTAGAGACAAATACAAAATTTAAATATTTGAACCATTTGTAAGAGCCTTATTTTTATAATACATGTACCTGTTTTTACACGTTAATTTTGTGAACCCATGTTTTATAAAAAGTTCCTCCAATTATTTTAAAATATTATTTGGCTATAATGTGCAAAAAATCAAAAAGCAGAATAATGAATTTATATAAATATATATGTGTGTGTATATATGTTTACCTTACCATTTAGCAAAGTTTTTCAGCCGTCTTAATATTTTAAACACATTTCAAACTAAGTTTTTTTTCCTCACGCAAAGCATTCTTTAGCTGGATTTGGATTAATATAATTTTGGTAATTTAGGTTCATAAATTTTCAAATATATAGATTCTTTTTTATCAACTTTTTCGGTCCCTAGTGTCACTGAAGAGGTATGGTTTTCCGAATTGTGCATACGGTACCTGAATGGCCAAAGACATTCAGTATCTGTCCTACTCGGGACAGTCCATTCTACAACTTTTTATTATGTTCGATCGCAGAAGTTAGTTAAGCATGTGCAACATTTAAAATATTGCATATGTGATTTACAGTTTGGAAATTATAATAACTAATCTTATTATTAAAGTTCAATTTTTTATAAAAAAATATAACAACTTATAATCTTTTCGAAGCTGGAAACAAAAGGTTATGGTTTTAAGTGGACAGAACTTATAATACGTCATCGTTACATAAATTCCGAATGTCAAGTGATTTTTAAAAAAAGCAAAACAATAACTTAAACTCATCCCGTTACATCAGTGTTACATGTTTAATACATATTCTGACAAACATATCACCTTCAACATCAGCTTTTTATATCTTAAACAAAAAAAAAAAATTACGAAAATTTAAATAAACTCAAATAGCTTATAATCTCCAGTTGAATTAATTCGATTTAAACTATATAGATAGAAATCATGTACTTGCTAATGTATCACATGCAATGTTTGAACATGATATATAAACCTACAAAACCTTTTGATGTAAACTGATAATTAGCATATTTAAAACAGATGTTCAATAGTGTGGTTAACTTACTTTTTTGGGAACCAAAATCACATCAAAAATTTTTAAAGTCTTATCGCTACATCTGCATTTTGCGTCCAAAAAAATTTCCGTCTACACTCAAAATACAGTAGGTTTCTCTTTCCAATATCTTATAATGCCAAGATTATTAAAAATCGATGGGCGATTAACAGTTTATGAAATTAACAAAATAGTTAACCAAGTTAATAGATCATGTGATCAGGTGATATTTGGTTACAATAACGAAAATAGCAAAACATTCAAATTTAAACCTAACCCCGTATATGTTCAAACTTTGACTTTATTCATTAGATTAGTTTTTTGGAAACAAAATTAATATTTTGTCAAAGTTGCATAATTTTACACAATTTGTAATATTTCTTAATTATGTAAATGAGAATTCTGGTCAAAACTTTAATAAAATTGCGTAATAAAGAGCCACACTATTGGTATTGATAATGACAGTAATTAAAACACAAATATGTAAATGAAACAAGAATAAAGATGAAGGGACAGCTTTATTGCAATTTCCGCATCAAACATAGCTTATAAAAGGAACACTGAAATTGAACTTTGATATCTTCAGCAAGATTGCAGGACATTGGACGTACAGAATCAGCTCAACATAACCAAAAGACCTCGTCAAAATGTTTCTGAGAATCTTGGCTTTAGTTTTGGTTTTGAGTATGTATTTAATATTCTTTATTATTACTTTGTCAAAAGCATTGCAAAGACATTGCAGGAATGGGGAGGAAATTGAAAAAAAAATAACTATTTCGATTTTAAAGGCTTTCTGTTTAAGAACCATCATATATTTATACATGGAATCAGCGCAAAGGAATAACGAATATTTAAATTATAAAAAATGATGCATTTACGAAATACTTCTTAATATTTCTTTTGTTTGTTGGAGTTTTTTATTTTGTTTTTTTTGTTTTTGTTTTTTTTTTTTTTTTTTTTTTTTAATATTTTATGCTTTTTAGCTTTCCTTTTCTTACATAATTTTTACAAACACATGATAAAATTGAGGGAGTAAACGTGTCATTCCGATATTCCTTATAATACTTTTTTCAGGTTTCATTAGTTAAATTGCTAAAACAGGATCTACATGTCATTTGGTCTTATTGTAAAGCAGTTAATTCTTTGAGCTTTTAAATAAATGTTATTTTCTTTAATTGCTTGTCGTCTTAAACTTTCAAGTTTTAATATTTTGTACAGCGGTAGTAACAACCAAGTGTCAAAGAGGCTTAGATGCCGTTTGAACGCTAATACGCTAATTTTTTATTGACTAACGTGGCTTCTACGCTCCTGATAGTAATGTCATTTGAAAGGCAATCGGTTATTTTATTTTATAATTTTTTTTTGCAAACTTTTAATTAATTAGATTGTTGGTAAAATTGTGTTTTATGCCCGAATCAAGATCTTTTCATTTAAACTGAGGCGTTCAATTCGGAGATGGAGGAAAAAAGCGCTCGGAGAAACAACCGGCTTCGGCAAGCAAACGGACAAATTTCCCATGCTAGCAATTGCCCGAGAGGGAGATCTTGTATCTTTGGCCATCAAGCAGACACTTTGTATAGTATAACGTCTTTGAAACACAATGAAAAAAAAAATATGAACGATAAAAAAGTGCATTCACGTTCATTTATATTTCAATATGTTACATGTCATCTTACATGTCAGCTAAGTTTATTCGTTAACTAATACGCAATGTCATTACTGTTTAGCCATTTCCTGCAGCGAAGGATTCTGGGACTACAAGGACTACAAATACTGCGATAAGGGGGCAAATGACTTCAACTACATTGTAAGTCCACACAACCCCAATGAGATAGTACATGACCCTCAAAGTTGCGACGATAACCGAGACTGTATAGAGTGGTGCCGTAAAAAAGCTGGAATAAAGAGTGGATGTTGTAATGTCAATGCACAACCTGATGGGGCTTATGGCGGGTTTAAAAAACTCTGCTATTGTAAAGATTCTTAAATTATGTGAGTACATTATATTGTAATTTTTTAAGGTTTTTAAAAATTAATTTCGTGTATTAATGTATTATTCGTAAAATATGTTCGGAGTCCTGCAATAACGCTTTAACCGTATTGCTGTAGAATTGTTCCAATAAACGTTCAAAAACAATTTTTATATATCTGTCCACGTTTGTTTTTTAAATTTTTTCCTCTTTCACCCTTTACTATTGTAAAATAAGTTCGGACTCCTGCAATAACGGTTGAACCGTATTGCTATAGAATTGTTCCAATTAACGTTCAAAAACAATTTTATATATCTGTTCACGTTTAATTTTCATTTTTGTTTCCTCTTTCACCCTTTACTAATATCTTGTGGTTGTTCTTAATCCGCCCTAGGGTAGGTAACTAACGGACTTGGCCTACTCCGACCTCTGCCTACTTACCCCATGGCAAGTGACCTTGTTGGCGATCAAGGTTTGGCTGTTTCAGTGATTATATTCCTTCAGTTGTAAAAATTATTTCTTCCTTTTTCAATCAACTGGCTACAGTCAAGTGAGTTACAGGGATGCGATGTTTATCTCTAAACTCTAATTGCATCGTTTTCTTTTAAAATACCATGTCATTTGAAACCAAATTGTGTCACTAAGCTAAAGCTTGTTCTTTGCGATCAATCCGGGTATTTAAAATTACAGTTGTAAATATGAAAGAAGACAATATTTATACATGTACTTAATAACAAAAAAAAAGTATGTATATGTAAATAAGGTGCTGCCTAACTTGTTTTTTTTAAATTTAATTTTCCACTAAATAAACACCTGTTTGAACCTTTATTGCAAAATGTGCGAGGAATCTGATTATTTTAACTAGTTTTGGAAGTCGTTCGCCGTTTAAAAACTTAAAAACTTGAAACTTGATACTCTTTTTCGTCTCAACAAATTGAATCATTGTGTAAATGTCTAAAAATGTAAGTTATTGATCTTCTGATTATTATTTTTAGTTTTATGAAATAAGATTTATTTGTTTCTAGGGGATAATTATCAGAGGCAAAATACCCCCCTTCTGAAGAGTATCGGTCGGATATTAATAGAAGAATTTTTATTTAATAACTTCATTCAATAATTTATTTCTACAATATCCGTCTTCCTCTTTCTGTTTTCTGTAAATAATAAATAAATAAATAAACGAAAAAGAAATAAAATAAATGAAAAATAAATAAACGAAAAAGGAATAAATTAATACATCTAAACGAAAAAGAAATAAATAAACGAACAGGAAATAAATAAGTGAATTATAAATAAGATAAACGAATTAAAAATAAACAAGTAAAAAATAAATGAAAAAGAAATACCTTTAATTTGTTAAAGTAACAAATGACTTTCTTTCTTTTTTTAAAATTTTTGTTGTTTTCTTTTTTCAGATATATCGACTGAAACAAGAACTCGAACGGCTCAAGTGATGTATTAGATAATCTCAGACATCGATGATATTTTATTTCTTTTTACTGTGCAAGGTCTCCCCGCTATGAATAAAACTTTAAAAACTTTAAGTTGTTTGTTCATTTATTTTTTTATAAACCTAATAAAAAAACTAATTTCTTCTAAGATCGATTAATGATTGATTTTTTGGGTTTCATGTCCCGGTCAAGAATATTTCACTTATATCCTGATGTCACCAGTTATAGGTGAAGTGGCAGAAAGTTTAACCTTTGAAGAGCGCTTGGATCAATGTGCAGGAAGAATTCTTTAACGTGCCACGCCTGCCGCGACACGAGGCATCGGTATTTAAGGAATCATTCCATGGACCCAATGACTTTCATTTCTAAATGCTAAGGGTTTGGCAAAAGAGTTATTGCCTTCTTTAAGTCTTGATCAGACTCGGTCGGTGTTCGAAACTCCGATCTACCATTTACGAAACAAGCACTCTACCAACTGAGCTACAGTTTTGGTGAGTACTTCTAAGAGCATGCAGAAAAAAAATACCATTGTTCAACAACTACGGATCTTGAATTGTTTTGGTTTTGCTAACAGTTACTATACCTTCAAAGATACTGCGATATTTAAAAATCCATTTTCTAGAACTTGACGAATATTCAAACAATTTACACTCCATGTTATTTGAAGAGACAACAGATGTTTTGCTCATTTAAAAGTTTGTTGTTGATTATAAGTAAAGTGCGATACTTCCTTGTTATAAAAATTGGAATCAAAGAAATTACACAAATAACTAGCTCTGATCAATCATGCAAAATTGTATACTACATTTTATATACAAAGATTGGTAACTCTTATTTCATAATTTTTGTTGTCATAGAATGTATATGGTTACGCGTTTTCTCTCAAACTAATAGAAGAAAACATTGATAAGATTCAATATAAATTATTCGACAAGCTTTTGACGGGAAGGCGCTAAGTTTAAATGTATAACGCACAATGGGAATCCAAATGCACACGACTAAATGATTAAAAAATTAGTTTGATTCGTTTATCTACATTTTTTCTTTTCGGTTTAAATGTATTATATTTCTTAACATTTTTCTCAAATACTACCTTACGATGAAAAAAACCAATACATAAAAATGAATAATAATAATAATAAAATAAATATATAAATTTAAAAATAAATAGATAAATAACATTAATATTGTTATTCCGATTTTTCTCTTTTTTAAATTAGCAAATAAGTAAGGAATATGGAAATTAAAAAATGACATAACATATTATAATAAATTAGTATTCAGTTCCATTAGCAAAAGAAACTTTTTTGTCACCAATTATGAATATACTTCGCAATAATTTTTTTTAATTGCCGAAATTGTCTCGTAAAACACAAAAAATGGCATTTATAATAACTTTTCATTAATTTTATGGCAGTATATAATTGTGGACGACAATATCAGAAAAACTTTCTCCGTAAAACCAGGACCGATTAGCTACATACTCTTAAACAGAAGTTTTAGTTTCGAGAAGAAATCACACCATGTCTGTCAAAGTCGTTCTTCTTCTAGCTGCTCTAGGTAAGTTTTTGACATGTTTAGAGCCATATATGACGGCTTTTGCTTCATAATTCCAAAGTCACTATTAGAAATCATATATCACTAAACTAAATGGCGACAAAGAGCAATACCTTACAAGCAAATGCAGTAAAATAAGTGTGTGTGTGTGTGTGTGTGTGTGTGTGTGTGTGCTTTCTATAATAATAAAATTATTTCTGAACACAATTACGCGGAAACGGTGATTGTAAAACTTCTATATAGGGAGTTAAGACATCTAAATATTATTACGTGTTCATATATCACTTTTAGATCGCCTTTTGCTTTTAATCAAACAAATATAAACAGAGGATGGTCCATCCTACTGTTTTCCCGGTCGGAACGGTTATGACAATACTAAGTTTATTAAATTATGCTCCAGAAAGCCATTTTTGACAATGTCCAGTGCCCCGTACAAAGCAGGAAGATTTGCAACCTGCAGCCTGCTTATTCTCATTGCTTTGGCTGTTCCTAAGTGCATTTTAGTAACAAATTTCTCTAATTTGATTTATTCAAAAAGTTTGACTATGGTCGGCCACTAAAAGAAAATAATAAAAGTTTATAATTTCTGTTAATTTTTTAATAGTTTCGGTTGCCGTAGCCAACATGGTATGCTTTAAAGGCCCAGGAGACTTTAGCTATTACCAAAATGGAGAGGGCCCGAGGGAATGTGATGATAACAACGATTGTCGGGATTTTTGTGCTCCGTCCGGCAAAAATTATTACTGTTGCAACAGGGTCGCAATGCCACTTGGTTACAATGTCTATGCTTCACGATGTTACTGCTTCGATGATTAGGTAAAATTCTATGTTTATTTTATGTTTCATATAATGTAATCTAATAAAATATATGTTCAATCTTGATCTCCTAGTCTTATCTCAACATAAAGTTACTTGTGTGTTTGTTAGTTGTAATGGTGTTTAACGTCGCATCAGCATTTTTCAGCCATTTACAACGAGAGTAATGTAATTTATTTCTGAAAAAAATAAGTTCATGTATGTATGCGACGCACAGGTGTGTATAATGTTTTTTCTTGTACAAGCGCGCACTTAGCATACCGCCTCCCTAGTCACATTTTCCTGGTACTAGATGTTCTTGTTCTTCAGATGCATTACCTCAAAATTTAAAGTCCTATGTATGACCGAAAGTTCGTTACTGAGGTGAACTCTCTACTAATGGGTTACAGAGACGTTAATTTCTCCAGTAGTATGTATAACATTTCATTTACTTTTGAAAACCGATAAAAAAAATTGATTTAGAAGTGTTACTTTAAAATAAAAATTTCTCCTGATTTTTACCTTTTTTATGATAATGCATAGAATTTATTACTTACAGATATTTCTTAGAGCTTATTTTTACACATTCGTATAAAAAAGCAGTGTGGCTTGGATACGCACGACAAAGTGGCCGCATTGCTCTTGAATACTTGCTGTTTTGCTGTATTGGTTGATGTTTCCTAGTTTTCTATAAAGAATTACGTATTCAATGCTCTTAACTAAAATCTTTGATAGATCAAACTGGCAGTGGGATTTCCCGTGAAGGTCAGCGTAAGTAAATGTTTTATCATTGAGCAAAGTATTACATTTTTCTTGAGAGGCAAAATTACGAAAAATAAGCCGTTTATACATTGTGCATGGGAAAACGTAATGCAGCTTTAAGGAACAAATTACTTGCAATTTTTTAATTTTTTGTTGTTGTCTTTTTTTCAGATATATCGACAGAAACAAGAACTCGAACGGCTCAAGTGATGTATTAGATAATCTCAGACATCGATGATATTTTATTTCTTTTTACTGTGCAAGGTCTCCCCGCTATGAATTAAACTTAAAAAACTTGAAGTTGTTTGTTTATTTTATGCGAAGATTTCTGTAAAAGTTACAGAATATTTTCTCTCACATTCTTTCTTTAGGTTCATGATGAAAAGTGCTTTTATTTAGCACTTTTGGATTTTTTATGACTAATACATTTAAAACAATATGATTAATATTTTATAGCACTTTTTAAAGTATGAGTTAAAACATTTTAAAAAGTCTACATGATAGTGCGTATATATAAATGTATATATTATTTATTAAACTACGGACTTATTTGGTTTTGCAAACTTTACCTTCAAAGTACAATTTCCATAATCTAAAAACCCTTTTTCTAGAACTTGACGAATATTCATTCAATTTACAATGCATGCCGTTTGAATAGACTACTGATGTTTTAATTACATATTTTAATATTTGCTGTTGGTTATAATTAAGTTGCGATACTCTCGTGTAAAAAACGTGTTGGAACTAAAGGAAGAACAAAAATAATTTTTTTTTGTATTTGGTTTCAACAGGCAAAATTATATATGCATTTTATAAACAAAGTTTGGTAACTCTTATTTTATAATTTGTGTTATGATAGAGTGTATATGGTTACGCGTTTTTTTTCTTAATCTGATGAAAAAACATTTATAAAATTAAATTTAAAAATATAAAAAAAAAAAAACAATAAATAAATAAAAATTTTAAAAAATTAAAAAAAAAAGAAAAGAAAAATCAATGTTACCATTCTAAAATATAGTTCATGATTTGAATGCGACTGTATAGGAATTCATTAACATTTTTATCCTGTCGGTTGCTATAAATATATAAAATACAAATTCATACGTTATTTCCAACTAAGCAGGTAGACGATAATAGCCTTTTGAGAAAAGTAGAACAATTATCGAAACATAAAAAGAATTATCCATGCATAATAATAATAATAAAATTAATAATAATAATAAATTTCATAATTTTTTAACAGTTTCGTTGTTTTCTTTATTTTAAGAGAATTTGTATTGTACTTAAAATTAAAATATACAAGACGACTTCTGAGTTAGGATGCTTTTTCTTTAATACTGTTACGCGTAAAGTTGAAAATGGTATCAACTTGTTCAATCAACTCCAAAAGTTTTAGTATAAATTCAGTAATCTGTAAGTCGTAATATACGAGTTAAAGTGTTGGTTCATTAATCGTTTTTAGCGATGTCGTTTCTGTTCTTCTTATTACTGATATTTTAGTTTTATATAAGTATATTTATATTTACATTGATTTTGTTCTACTAAACTTTTTAATGCAATCTTATTTACATCAGCTGTACATTCATTGTTAACGTGATTGTTTATGCGTGTGACGTCTTTTATCTGATTAGTTCATTATTTGCATATGAATGTCGTAATCGGTGGCGATTTCTTAAACGATTGAAATAGCAAATTAGAAAAAAAGAAAAATCACAATGTGAAATTAGAATCACTAACTGTCCATAAATGTTGTTTGTGATGCAATAATCCCCACTGATGTACAGCGCAAAATATTCATACCGTGCTAACGTTATTTCTTGACAGTTCAGTTGTGAATTGTTCTATTGATACTATTTATCATCACCATAGCTAAATCCTAATTTTTATCTAGGCATTTTTTTTCTTAAGGAAACAGTCCGAAATGCTATAGCGATTCACTTGCTATCGCCATCCGGTGGGGGGGATGTTCCCTCCGAATATTTTTAAGAAAAAATTTTTTAAATAGTGCATCTCAAGACCATTTCAGTTAATGATTTCTTATTATAAATGCGTATATTCTGTTTTGACTTAATGAACAGTTTTTGCAATGACTGACTGAATGAACATCAATTAATAAAACCTATCATTATTTTACCATCAGGTAGAAGTAGTAAGTATTATTATTGGTGAATTTTTTACCCAGGCAAATGTCTAGGTTGCCTCAAAGATAGCTACGGTAATGTTTACCCTGTAAGTTTTCTTACCCTGCAGTAATGTATATAGTGCATTTAAAAAAATATTCACTAGCTGACGTTATGATATACCCAGATTATCACAGAAACGTATAAGCAATTTCGTTTACATGTAATCAAACACAAACATACCGGTCTATGTCCAAATCACAAGCCCAAAAGCAAAGTAAAAACTTTCAAAACTGCCTAATTCTTTTAAAAACGCGAACTTCCGCCAGCGAAATGAGACAAAAAAACCAGGGATGTTAAGTATAAGATGGAAAACAAAATGTATTGCTAACATTTTAATCACATGCATCATCTTAAAAATACACATTTACATTGTTCATTTTAATCTTTCATACACATAAAGTCCAAATACTGATTCAAAACATTCTACTATACTTCTAGTATAGACGTTAATCACGAAAATCGTTTGAGAACAAAGTAGCGTAGGTCAAGGTAAGGTCAGTCAAAAGTTCAAAGGTCATTCCAAATAATCACTACAATCACATGGACTAGAACGATCACAGTTTGGCCCTTGAATACGCAAGATACATTGATTAAAACAGCAATGGTCATCGACTAAGGTACTAAACTTGTGAAGGTGATGAAATATCAAATCCCATTTCCCTTTCGCTGCTGCTTTTCTAAGTAGCTTATTTATATGGAAAATGTCACTTAATTCGGCCTTATTATGATCTACAAAATTATCAACAGCTTGGTCAATGGCATCCTTTATTGCATCGTCGAGCCTTGAAATGAGTCCATCGGTTGATGTTGTTGAATTTGTAGTCGGCGTCGTCGTTGTAGTTGAGTTTTGGATTGCGATTTCATCGGCTTTCACGAATGCAAAGACAGCAAATGCTTTGAAAAAAAAAACCAACGTAATGTTTAAAAATGTTGTCATTACCAGATTTTATTAAATAGTAATTAATAGATCAGGTTGCTTAATGTAAACTGGATTACGTAGATATTAATAAAGTATGTATTAAAAAGTAAGATAACCGTATAATTAATGAAAAATCAGATTACTTTTTAGAGATTACAGAGAGCTGTATTTGATTTACTAAAAACAAACAAATATCCGCATGAAATAAGAAGTTATACAATTACAAAGATGAACCATCATTGAAACTACGGTATGAAAAATTTCAATTTTGGGGGGTAGTTAACAAGGAAGTCGAACAAAAACATCTGAATTCTGGCAAACGGACTGGCAAACAAACTATATACCACTAATAAGGCGAGGTATCCGGAATAAAGCCTTGAGCCATAAACCGGAGCAGTTAACCACTTCTTCAACATGTACACGTATTTATTGTGTTATAAATGTCGGTAGATAGGTATTAACATTAATAAATGAAATGAACAAGTGCATAAAACTGTAATCCACAACAAACAACAAACATTTCTGGAGTACACTTACTCTGATATGTTGCAAATACATAGATACAATATCAAAACTAAATAGATTTAAAACACAGAAATATGTAACATGTATAAAAATATTACAATTTTGACATAAGGTAATCATAAAATAACTTACCCAGTAATAACGAAATTACTAAATTCTTCATATTAAAATATTATCGATGTTTCCAAAAACTGAGAAGTAATGTTGCATAAACCTATGTAAATGTCGAAGAATCCTTTATTCTGCTTTTATATCAGTCATTTATTTTTTAAACTATTTAAGTTTGATTATTAAAGAGTGAATCATGTACAAATCGTGTTGAGAAGCACCTGGTATTTTGTCATGAAATGTTATTCTATGTGGAAGTAAATACAGGAAGACAATTGTACACACCTGCTTTAAAGGAAAGTAATCTTATTTTATGAAAACTGAATGTAAACTTTTGAAATAACTATGAAGATGTGAGGCGGAAGTGGAAAAACCATGCGGCAAAATAAATAAAAATATTGTCGTTAATTCAACTAGATAACTAGATTTATGTCTTTTATCGAATAGTTTTGACGAATTTTTATTTTACTGCGATGTATAGATCACACCAAGGTACTTTAGTGGAGTTGCGGGCCATTTATTCGATGGTGGAGAAAACCAGATTACTATATAAATATAACATTCATAAGAGGGTGATATTACATATTTTCACGCTGAGGAACCATTGTCAACCAGGGCTATACAATATCACCCTCTTATGAATGTAATATTTATTTTATTATGCCAAATGTCTTTCTCCAGATATTCTCTTTAACTGAGATTCTCTGTTACTTGAAAAAAAAAAGATTACTATCTCAGGCTGGCCATTCACGGTTGTCGTCTGTCGTCTGATGACAGGTAGTCTTGATCAAGGAAACGCTTACATATGAATAATGTATAAATAAAAAAAAAATAAAACAAACATACCAGTCCTTGTCCATATCACAATCCCAAAAACAAAGTAAAAACTTTGCAAACTGGCAAAATAGGTGATACACGTGAACTTCCATCAAGGAAGTGAGGCCGGGTGCTCCGGAAGGATAAGCACCTCCTGTTTAGCTAGCTACACCCGTCACGTGTAAGTCAATTTTGAGAATGAAAGGAACAAAGACCTATGGTAAGTCAAATATATCCAGTATAAGTTGGGATACAGTGACTACATACTTATCAACAATATTGTGATGACGGCCATAAAACTTTTTAAGGGCCCTGATTAGCCTAGGCTTGCAATATCCTTGTGTCAACAATTTAATTGTAAGTAATTTGCTTCGTTGCAGAAAGTTCCCATAGTGGGAACAAGCTCTACCGTACCGTATTAACTGTGAAACATATACACCATACGCAGGAGAAGCAGGGATATTACTGCAAAGAAACGGAAAGTTGACAATAGAAAAATTGAAGTCATCACGTTTGTCGTATATTAATAAAAGATCGTATCGATCAAACGTTAAGCTGCTTGTGATCAAAATGCATTCGGTTGTGTGATTTAGGATTCCTTTTGCTTATGTGATATTTTTTGTAATATTACCCGTTACCATAACTCCTCAACTAATGTTACCCTGAAGCATGCGCGCCATTCTTTATTCTTAGTAAATCTAAGGGTGATATTATTTTATTTTCAAATAGTTAGTTATCCAATCAAATTACTTGAAAATTACATGAGGTATAATAACTTGAAATATCGCAGTCCTTTGGCAAGCGAACTGACAAACTTTCATACACTTGGATCTGCGCGATTGAGGTTTAAATCTAGGCGTTGAGAGGCATTGCGATCTTTAAGCGCACGTTGTAGACTGCACGATCACCGAATCCACAAATAAAAATACATGAACTATACTAGTGTTTAATGGTTTACAGTATCATTAGCCTTATAGCGGGTGCTCTTATATTATTATTATTATTATTATTATTATTATTATTATTATTATTATTATTATGTTGCTTGTTCTTTTGGCTTTCTCAGAAACAGCTTTTCAGATTCGATTACCTTTTTAGTTTTTGGCGTCCTCGGTAGCAGATTTTCAGATTATAGCTTATTTTTTAGGCTTTAGGCTTGTTCTTTTTGCTCCATTGGAATCAGATTTTCAAGCTTCCTTTAACTTGTTCAGAAGAAGGTTTTTATATTTGATTGCTGGATGCCATGCCGATCTGAAAATATCAGTATTCCTTATAGTATTTAATTTGTTTAAAAAAAAAAACAACACACAAATGCCGAAGTTAGTCAAAACAAAACTACCGGATAGACATTAAGATTGACTGAAAAAAAGCCGTTAAGGTTTTCAGTTAAAGAAGGACCATAATTTTTAGATTGAAGTGAAGTGTGTATAGCTCAAGTCAGATTTTTTCTCCTTATAACGGGAGAGTAAGCAGTAAGTTCTGGGATGTTGAAGAAAACCGGATGATCAACAACAAAAACAAAAAAAAAATAAAATAAAATAAATAAATAAATAAATTAATTAATCAATTAATAATAATAATAATAATAATAATAATAATAATAATAATAATAATAACACCAACAATTGGCAAGCGAACAGACCAACTTTTTCACTCTGGGATGTTTACAAATGTCATTTTAACATAAGCGGTAGGAAGCAATGTTATCCGTTATTGAGAAAAAATAATTATGATTCAAATTGATTGATTAAAATGAATCGGGAATGACACTAATTGTAAAGGCGAGGAATAATACACAGGTTTTTCCTGAAAAGTCGGGCTTACTAATGAGCACCTATGAAAATAAGAAAAGTCTGGTAGAAATATTTATAATAAAAAACATTAAGATAATAATGTCTAAAATGTAACAATTGAAGAAAAAGATATCAGGTAATTTAAAAAAAAAGGTTCTCTAAAAAACACCTTAAATGTATTTAATAAGAAATGTTAGTTGGTTGGCTGTTTGGTTGTAATGTTGTTCAATGTTGCATCAGAAATTTTGCGACGAGAACGAGATTATTAATTTATCTCTAATAATGAATCGAAGAACAAGTTGATGTGCTAGTGTGTGTTGTAGTCTTCTTTGTACTAGTGCGTACCTAGCTCACCAAGTCAGTATCCCGTAAACAAGCATTGCACTCCGCAAGTCGCATTACATTAACACCGGAATAAATCGATACTTAGCTGCCCTCCCTTATGCCGAGCGCCAGTAATTGCAGAAGTATATCTTTTTTAAAGTCATATTTTTATAACCAGGCCAAATTTCCAATCCCTGAACTCCCGACATTGTTGCGCGTGCTCTATCACAAATCCACTAGGGCAGTAAAATAAGAAAACCATTTTAAGAGTTTTAAGACATCTGTGTCCAAAACAAATTAATTACAAAAACTAAGACCAGTCAGAAAACTTGTGAAATGTACATTAATCTCTACACCCGTTTTATGACATGCTAACAAAAAAGTACACAGAATCCATAAATAATGAATTTGTAAACAAATTTTAGATTGTTTCCAGGTGTTGACACCTGGATTAGAAGTTAACTAAAATCTGTCTGTTTATTTTTTTTATTTTTTATTATTGTATAAGATTGAAATAACTGAAATAAAAATGTTTGATTTTTAATTGTAAAGGTGCAAATAATACCAATACAAGAAATATTGCAATGTTTCATAGTTACATAAATAAACGGCATTTTTAATACACTGATAAGCTGTAAAAAAGTAATGACTTTCCGAAATGTGTCCATCAAAATAAAAGTGTGATTTTATTATTATTATTAAACTGTTTGTAATTGGAGGAGCGAGAGGTTTCCAGTCTTGTTCTGCTATAATAATCAGAAAAATGACTGTCATTTTGTAACTAATGACGCCTCTGTTTCATGTTCTCGTTTCACTAAATGCATGTACATGTATCTTATTGTGTTTAATATACGAATAGTCTTTCTTATTTACAAAAGAAGCATTCTGATTTTTGATAATAATATTCCAGACAAGAATGGAACTGGAAATAATGTTTTCATGATAGTTAATAGAAAACCTCGATACCAAGAATGTATTCTGCATTAAAGGCAAACATAACACCTATGGCGTTGTTAAAACTACAAGAAAAATGCGCAAAAAGGAAAATAAATATGATTTTATGAATATGTCACTATGGTTACACAGTTTTCAGAACAAAACGTGATTTAATTTAGTTTTTAGAATTAACTTACTAAGTAATTGATTATTTTTAAAGTCGCATCAGCACTTTTGCAGCTATTTGTGGCATAAATATATTAATGCAATGAAATAAGATATATACATGTAATATAAAACAACATTAAACTTATATAATAAACGGTATTATATAAGATGCTGGAGAATAAAAACAATACATAGATTTTCGAAACAATAACAATAACAAATAATAATAATAATAATAATAATAATTATTATTATTATTATTATTTGTACAATGTCATACACTTGGTTGTGTTGGCTGTTTCAAAGTACAAATTATGTCATAATCTTTTTTCTGTCATGCGCACAAGAATTTTCCAAATGAAATATCAATAATCCTTGTCTTTTTTATTAATTAGGTATACATATATTATTGATAATTTTTTTTTTAAATCCGTTGATGGTCAGGCTCTAGGTATAATGATGTGATTAAATAACTTTATATTAGCTAAAATGAATCAACCTAAAATGGATCTGTATCTAAAAAAACAAAATGAATAAATAAATAAATAAATAAATAAATAATAGATGTATAGATATATAGATAGATAGATAGATAAATAGATAGATAGATAATTAGATAATAAATAAATAAATAAATTAATTAATTAATAGGAATAAAAAATATGAAAAATTAAAATACGTTTTATTTTACCTTAAAATGAGACAAAAATACGGTAGATTTAATTTGTTTTGCCGCTAAAGGTCAATAGTCACATAATTATATCTTCAGTTAAGAACAAATAAAAAAGTACTAAAAAAACACCTGTGAATAAATACAGCTGGTGCTAATATATTTCAATACAATCATATAATAAAATGTTAACACCATATGCATTTCAAATGTTAAAATTTAAAAAGCTTGAATTTTTTTCCTCAATACATAAAATATGAGGGAAAAATGATACTTTAATTATTAATTATCATATAATCTTATTAAACGTTGCCTATTACGATTTTATTACTTTAAAAAAAATTCATAAAAATAATGCGTTTTATCAATTTTGTGTCATATTGCTGCTAAAAAGGAAGTTCAATGGGCATTTTCTTTTTACAAAAACACTTTTATTATCATAATTTTACGCAATTAAATCACAATTGTCTTCTTTTGTTTTCTATATTGTGTTATGTATAATTAGCAAATAAGTCGTAATTTATAATTTAATCACGAAAATAAAAATTTACCAATGAACGGTCAGTTTGTTAATTACTTCTGTTTTGAAGCAAGGTACTTCCGGTTTTTCAGATGTTTATTTCCTACAGGTGAGTGTATAACGACAATACTTTTTTTACGCTTAAAAAGGAACATAAATTAGACATGCCCCCAATTTTTTGCTATTCGATGATTTTTGTATAAATATTTGTGGGTTTTGAAGTTTTCTTCAGATTGACACAAAACTTAAACAAGAAAGCACACGAGTAAAGAAGAACAATACAATGGAATACTTATATTTGTTACCAATATTAGGTAAGATTTTTCATTGTTATTTTCAAATGAAACAAAAGCTATTTTTAGTTTTTCTCTTTGCAATAACGTGACAACAAAAGACCAAAAAAAATAAAAATTAAAAAAAATAAATTAAAAAAAAAATAGAAAAAATAACAAAGAGTAAAAATTAGGAGTAAACGATTGACAAGAAAAAAAAGACAGATAACAACAGAGGACACGACCAAATTAAAAATAAAAATAAAAATAAAAAATAAATAAATAAAAACTAAAAAAGAGTAAAAATTAGTCGTAAAAATTGAAAAAAATTGACAAGAAAAAGAAGACAGATTGAAGCCACATATGTTACAAAATTGATTGAAGACGTATTAATGACCTTTTATTAAAAGCAACAATTTAAATAGATTTCTATATTCACAGACTACTTTTCATTTATAAACATTTGTTAAAGTAACTTTCATTATTGTACATCTTATACTATTTTTTAATAATTATTTTTTATATAAATTTGATACTGGATCAAATTTGACTGTGGCAATTTTACTTCTTTCTTTAAGCAGGAGTACAGTTATTTGTGTTTTGTATTTTAAGTTTTTCATAAACTATATTTTATGCTATGAAATTATACTAAGCAAGATTTCTGTGAACTTGAAAATGTGTAAATTTCTTTAGTTGTCTATTATACACCCCCTCCGAAAAAAAAATGTGATAAAAAAACAAAATGCATGTAAAATAGAATAAAAATAAATAAATAAATAAATAAATAAATTAATAATAATAATAATAATAATAATAATAATAATAATAATAATAATAATAATAATAGTAATAATAATGTCCTCGACAACCGTTTGTCTTTCTGGTCAATGAATGGAATATTTTAACAGAAAAATATACACTTGACAATAGCCAGAGGAACCACAACAAGAAGAGAAACTTAACAGAAAAGATATGCAATAAGCTCGTAGCTATCTACTCTGTTTCTAACGTACCTACAAATTGCCCCATAACTACAGTCATATTTTACTGTAAATCAGCCAACTTACATGTTTTGCATTAAAATACATGTACAAATATATGTATTCATAATTTTCTTTTGATAACAAATTTATCGTTAGTAAAATGAAACAAAGCTAACTTTTTGAAGAAAAAAGTTAATTATAGAATTTTACAGAATAATAGTTATTTGAAAAATACCATTCTTTAGGTTTCTCCATTCATTTCTTTATTCTTTAAAATTGATGGTAAAGACGTTTTTATTTACATGAGTCATTGTCATTAAGCGTTTTGATACCTTTTACTAATCTCAAATAGAAAAAAAAGTGTCGTCGAAAAAAGCGTCCGCCTCAAGAGCGAGAGGTCGTTAATTCAAATCCCAACCGGGTCATACATAAGACATTTAAAATTTGCGATATTGCTTTCGCGCCTGGTGCTCGATATAAAGAAGGAAAAAGTATTTACTGGTTCGTCCGGTGCCAGTATAATAGACTGGGCGGAGTAGTATGATTGCCTGCGGCATACTGACTCGGTGAGCTAGCACTTTGCAAAAAGTCATTCTGAGTGCGCGCTAGCACAAGGCAGACCAAAAAAAAAAAAAAAAGAAAAAAAAGAAAAAAAAAAAAAAAAACACTTGCACATCTCACATGAATTTCTGAGAATAGTCTATGAAAATTAATATCCGTGCTCTCGTCGCGAATAGCTGAAAAATTGCTGATGGAAAGTTTAACAACATTAAAACCAACCAACCATTCATTGGAAAAAATGTAGACCATCGGAGATCTAATTTGAAAATAATTTTGTTTTAGAAACACACGAATTTGGAAAGCAATGTAATTGCTAAACAGGTGCAACGTCAAATAACATCAAATATATAGAGGCTTTTATGCGATTTGCTTAAAATCCTAAATATTCCCGAAATATCAATAACTCAGTAGTCAGTATTATGTGGTGACAGAAACTGTATCATGTAACAAAATATTCAGCCGACTGAATTTTTAAAACATGTTTAAAACTAAGGTTTGTTCCCTGATGAAAAGCACCCCTTAACTGGATTGGAAATCATATTTTTTTAAACTTTGTGTTAATTAATTTTCAACTGTTTGGATTATGTTTTTTTTCCTATTTAACATTTTTTTCTGCACCTTGTTTTACTGATAAGGAATGACTTTCCGAAATGTGCACATATGGCACATCAAAATTAAACACGTATTATTGTTAGAAATTATATAATGACTGGTCACAGGTAATCAAAATAGAATATTGATTATCTTTGTTTTTTTTGTTTCAGTTGTTATGATCAGCCAAGTAACGTCGCAATCACTTACGAGAAATTTATTAGCAGGAATAGATATACCAGACAGAATCAAAAGGTCAAGGTATGAGGACATGCTTGACAACAACATCCTAAACAGACTTCAAAATAATCAGAATTGGAACAACCTAAATTCCCTTAATTCTATACTCGGGATCCGAGGAAACAGTCTTGGAAATTCTCTAGATCTAGGCGACCTTGGAAATCGACTAGCAATATCATCAAACCCTTTACTTGCCAGATTAGGAGGACGAGTGAATGGATTGTTTCCGCCATCTCTAAATAATTTTGGCAATAGTTTGACAAACAGCATTTTGCCAGGCCGATTTAATTCATTAAATGCATTAAACTCAATGGACGATGACTGCATAATTAAATGCTTGGAAAGAAATACTTTGTCCATATCAACCCAATTAGCATGCGGTTGTTAATATTTTTAAAAAAATCAAATGTAATTTTTGTATGTTAATTTCACATTATTCATTTATCTTCAATAATCATTCAATGTTTGTGCCATGAACATACAAGAAGAGATTAACTTAAAGTCATTTGTAAATAAGACAGAATATTATATTTGCATATCTGCATCATACATTTATAGTAGCGCCGTGAAATATGTGCAATAATTTAGTTAAAATAAAGAATGGTAAAAAATCAACTTAAATTTTTTGTTTAGTTTTATATCTTATTGTTCATGAAATTACTACATTTGTCTATTTTCGAGATGACCAAATTTTCGTTGTTATCGTTGATAACTTCTCTCATGAACTTACGTAATATATATATATATATATATATATATATATGGCAGTGTGGTCTAAAGCTCACGGTACCACTCACCACTAAGCATCGAACTCGTAGTAGTAAACGTACTAATAGTAATAGAAATAGTAGTCCATTAAATATACTATACTTCTCAAACTGACATGGTTAGGGAGCGTCTAATCGCTTGTTTTCAAATGCCCTTAAAGATTTTCATACTGACCGACTAGATGAATATCTTCATTCACATCCGGAGAAGGTCAGCTTTTTGCATTGGTTTACATTTTCATCCATTTAATTGAATTAAGTTTGGTATTTTTTCACTTACTTGAGTCTAATCGTAATTAAAAACCGCCATGCGCATCCGCGATTACTGAAATCATTTCTGTTGAAAGAAAACTCTTGCAGCTTCGGGGATTTTAAATGTCAAAAATTGCCATGCTTACACCAGAAGTGAGGATTTACGTTATATGCGGAAAAGAATCCACCAATTTTTTTAAAATCCCTTTTGAACAAGAAACAAAAGAAAACAGAAGTGAATTTGGTCTCAATTTGTTTCGTATCTTCATTATACATTTTTGTGGTCTGGCCAATATAGCCGATACAGATTTTCTTGTATGTCAAAACCTGTAACGTGAATCTTTATTGAACAATACTAGACGACAAAATACTATCAATATGAATTTATAATGTTTTTAAATTATTTTTTCTTTTATATTTTAAGCATCCTTCTCTATCGTTTCTTGTTTAATTCCAAAAATAAATTTGAAAACCAATTTTACTGTCAAAATATTACTTTGAAAATAATATATAATTTTTTTTAATCACAAAAATCTCATTAGTTTTAAGGCCAAAAGCATGAAATAATTGATAATGTATCAAATAAAAAATTTTAAAAAAGGTTTAATCATTACTGTGCTATTTTTAATTTATTCTCTAATTCCACCAATCAATATGAAATCAGAACTATTATATTAATACCATTAGTTGGTTAAAATTTTGTAAATGATTCTGAAATTCCAATGAGTTGAATTGGATAATTAAAATTCTGCAAATTAATAAATATTCCAGTATTTTCTTTGACCCTTACAGACTGAGATGAAATGAGACCACGTTCCTTCCAGTTGGTATTGGTAAATCCTGGGGTATTTTGATAAAGAAATTATTCTGACACTAAACACAGCCGACAGGCTTCAAAGTCTTAGGGTCAGACGACAGTTTGAATTTGGACTTAAACACTCATGCTGTTGTTCTTTATATTTAAATTTGGGCTGTTTTGGTTTACCTTTGTGTAATAATGGATATAGTAGTTTAGATTCGTTGATTCAAAATGGTCATGACACTAGCAATTCCGGTGACGGAAGCACCGCAGATATGAACAATTTATTTGATGGAGCTTTTGGCTCTGGTATTTCCGGCGGTTCCTTATCAACAGGAGGCGATAATAGAAATACCGGAACAGGATATGGCATTGACGCTTCCGGTAACGGAGGCAGCTTTGACATCAACAATTTACTTAATGGAATGTTTGGCTCTGGTATTTCCGGCAGATCCTTAAACAACGTTTAATATTCCACTTCATACAAACTAACCCGAGACATTAGTTAACACTTAAGTGCTATTATTTAATATTAAAGTGCCGACACAATGTTATAATCAAATGTCTTTTGTTTTGATACTGGTATATAATTTATATTCTGGCATTATCGTTACTACCCATTTAAGGCAATAGTCAGATAAAATTGTTTTATCCTTCACAATTAGCTGTAGATTTACTGTATACTCATTATTCTTCTTGAAATTTCTTGGACAAATTTGATATTTTTTTGTAATTCAGTGTAAGTAAAGAAGTTTCACAATCACAAAAGTTATGGAGTTATGTCCAACATGGAATAAAAGAATAACAAATAAACACAAACCTACCAGTCCACATCTCAATTACAATAGTATACATTAACCAGGTAAACTTCCATTTAGAAGTGAGACCGGGTGCTCCGAAAAAGTAAGCAATTATAAATTTTTAAACAATCTTATTAATAAAAATTTCAATTGCAATACAGATGGTATTTCATATCACAAAAATAAGCATCAACAAGGTATCACTTCAATAGTAACTAAATAAATTAATTATTTGACTATGGTCGTGAGATCCAAAAACTAAGAAACTGTATAGGGTGCTATGGGTGCTATGAATTGTTAATATCGTAATTAATCAATAAACAATAGCTAGAGTTTAGACATTTATATGTAAAATCATGAAAGCAAGTAGTATTTAATGTGCACAAATCTTTATTATAGGGTTTTTTAATTAAGAAACTGTTCAGGGACCCCTTCAAATAATAGAAAAATATCATTAACCAAGATTTTAGCTATTTTAGGTGAAAACGCCTTAGGATATATTATATATTTTAACCAACCTTAGCTGTGAAGACTAAATACGTAAAATATCAGAAACTTTAAAAAACATATAGAACTCGTAAACAATAAAAAGACATGTAAGACTGGTTGGTAAGGCTGTTGTTTTATGTCTCATCAACAATTTTCAGAGTTGGCAACGAAAGCAACAAAACCTTGGGATTTATCTTAGAACTAGTTCGTGTTTACACTTAATGGAAGTGTGTAGCATTGTCTGTTTTTCACTAGCGCGCACTTAGAGCGACTTTTTGTTAAGTTGCTAGCGCAATGAATCAGCATGCCACAGACAAGCATCTCACTTCACCAGTCCCGTAATACTTTCACATCATGAACTAGTTAATATTGTGCCCTCCTAAATTAGTAGGACAGATTATTATTATATTTTAGTTATCCGTTTAAATTAAAGACTGGAAATTTCGTGGCGATCTAAAATAGGACGGTGTAAACAAAACAGTTATTTTAAATCTGTCATAAAGCAAAGTACTTCTCGCATCCAAAACAATAATTTATATTTTATTAATCATCTGTGTATATGGTAATCAACTACGTGTCGCGTTATGCTAACTGGTATTGAATGGAAACACGTGAACACCTCTCAAGATGTGATGATAAGCATATTATAGGCGACTAAGAATATGCATCCTACTAATTAGCGTTTCCGTTTCCGATCTCATCTCTGTTAATTGTTACCGAGAAACTTGATCACCAGTGAAAAATTGTTTTAATAAAACCACGAAAATGATCAGAAATTTTCATGCGTGCAGAAAAACCATTAAAGCTACCTTTTCTTCGTCCTGTCCGATTTTTACTCGTCCAGGACGCGCGGACCCGCTTACCCGGCCGGGGTTCGAATCGAACATAATACCTCCCACTTTCGAGTCTGACGTTCTACCACAAAGCCACAAAGGCGGTCACTTTATATTTAAGAGGTAAGAACACTGGAAAAAAGTAGCTCTTAATTTGCTTATATATTGTTTTAAATTATCTATCTGACTGAATGCTAAACCTGAGGTATTTCAGATCTAGCATCTTTTGGGCAAGTATTATTTCATACGCGTAATTCTTGTTGTAAGGCTACAATAGTTGAACCTTGTTGTATATTAACGATGTACAACCATTTAATGCATCTTTTGAAAAGATAATATATTTGTTTATTTGCACTTAACTTTGTAGGTTAAAACGAAAAGTTATAGAATGACTGTATTAATTAACATCAAACCTGACTAACGTACACTTGCAGGACCTCAGATATTTTAGGTGCAACATTCAGAAGTGAAGCATTATCTTTTTAATTATCTCAAAACAACAGGTGCTAGAAGTTTTAGTCTATTCATATATTCATGTTCGAATTGTTGTACATGATTTAGACCCTATATTTTGTAAATGTAACATCTTTTATTGAATTAAATTATTTTTATTCATCTAGTCAAAAAAAAAAAAAAAAAAAAGCTTTGGAGTAAAGGTTCCTGCAGAAATTTCGATTGCCGAATTTAAAGAATCATAACAAACCATTTGTCGGATTTATTTGTCTCTTCATACGTTTATATTGTTCTTTTTCCTCTGGTTGTAATCTCTTTTGTTTAATAGTACTCTAATTATTAAAAAAAGTTAATTGAATGCAACAACATAAATATGATGGTCGGGATTCTATAAATAGCACTATAAATTACTTTCAGTACCAGTCTTAAGTCGGAAGCGAAAACCAATGATCCTGTGTCGTTTTTCTTACAGCCCTTCTTGGTTGTATCAGCCGTTGCAAAGATAATATAGTAAAAACTTTTCTCTGAATAACCTATTTTTTCTTTTAGCTTGCTTAGCGACAGTTAATGGTAACTATGGATATTGAAACTATGGCTACGGTAAAGGCCTCGGTGGATATAACGGTAACTATGGTAACTATGGCTACGGTAAAGTCTACGATTACGGCAGTGACTATAGTAACCATGGCTACGGTAAAGGCTACGGTTACAGTAGTAACTATGGTACTGGAGATTATAATGGTGGAAAAGTGTCTTGCGTAGAGCTATATTTGATAATGCCTATGGAAAATACTAGTATAGAAGCATTTATGGA
The DNA here is from genome assembly GCA_029721355.1 of Tegillarca granosa. Taxonomy (NCBI): domain Eukaryota; kingdom Metazoa; phylum Mollusca; class Bivalvia; order Arcoida; family Arcidae; genus Tegillarca; species Tegillarca granosa. Next base: position 18,255,027 of record CM056607.1, read on the forward strand.
CTTTACAGAAGCGTAGGACACTGTGGTCGTGATGAAGAAATTTTAAATAAAAATTGTATTATTCAATTGCGTAATGTCACTTTACTGCAAATATGTCGAGTTAAGATAAAACGCCAGCTAAGATTCTAATCTTTTTAAGTTGTTTTTAAACCGATTTAGATGTATATGTCATCGAAAGTGTTTTAAGTTGCCTATCAAATAACCTTTCCACCATAAAAAATGAAAATAAATAAATAAATAACCGGAAAGACTGAATCTGCCTTTTTCCCATAGTCTTCAAAACTTTTCTTATTTTCAACATTTTGAATGTTCCTTTCTGCTGATTTTATTTTTCGCTCACAAAGATTTATAGAGGCCTACAGTACATAATTGTCATTGTATATCAGACATTTGTTAAATTGTAAAAATAAAATTCTTGCGGAACATTTTCCCTATAGCCACTGCTATTTCCGTGTTTTATACACGCTCCGATTTGTTTGTTACTTTATGTAAATTACTTTCTTGTGTAAAGTTACTATTGACTTACTACGTATTATTGTCACTTTGAAGGCACGATCCCAACAGATATTACTGAGTTAAATTAATATTTGTGTGGTGACAGCGTACGACACAAGATACAGTTTGTTTTAATCCATTATATCTGACAGGTTTTTGTTTTTTAAACACGTAACTCACAGCTGTCGAGATTTTTCAAAGTGATGACAATCCAAAAAATGGTGCAACTTTTTCGCATGAAACAGGTATGTTATTGGATCTACGCTAAAATTGTAAATAAACCAGATTTTATTTTCTGGATACCTTGGTAATGCGTGTGTTTGAGAAAATTAATAATTAATAATAATGGTAATTTACATAAAAAATGTGTGTGGCACACGCGCAATTCGTGTGACTTGACAGGTATGCGTGGCTCTCTGTGTGTAACTAGAGTGACAAAGTAATGGCCAGAGATAACCTAAAGGCACCGAACCTAAAATGAAACTTAATTTTTTTTTTAGCTATGGTGGTAAAACTTTTATATATTTTCATTTGAAAAGCATTTTACTGGACTCCTAGTTCCAGGAAAGTATTCAAGGGACTCACCTTACCGAGGACTAATAGATGAAGGAGAGGACATTTCCCTTGCGCGGGAAAATGAAACACTGAACTTATGCTGGACCAAATTGCCAATTTCTGTCCTGTTATTTTGCGGAATACTATTGTTAAAGGCTCCATTTTCATGGAAAACATATGAGACTATTTGCATGCATTTCGGCTTCTAATCGACAGGTTTTCATTTCTTGGAGTTTTCCTCTGCCAAATTTTGAGTTGATGAGCGTTCTGAAGATTTGTATCAAAACTTTATAGCTTCCATCGAGGATTATCTCTTGCGTCCGGATTTAAATCTTACGCATAACTTAATGCTTTTCTTTGTTTTTTTAATCCCCGTCCCTTTAATTGCGATTTTACCTGTAATTGTTTATGTTAAACACTGCGTAGTTTATGTAACAAATCATTCATGAGTGGGGGACAGTCTACATTAAGAAACTGATTTGAATCTAATCGTTACGTATTACAAAATTTTAAGTTCGGATTTAAAACTTAAATGCTAAAGTAAGAGAGATAACCTTGACACGTTTCGTGGTTATGAGTAGTATAAAACAATCTTTCATGCAATATTGGCCATTACAAGGACTTATGTCATACGTTGTCTATTAAGTGATGTAATCCCATTTGAGATTTTTCGCTTATATGGAGGCGGTAAGTTTTGGGATGATGAAGGAATAAAAGTGCAAAAAAAAAAAAAAAAAAAAAAGTATCAACAAGCTAACTGAAAACAAATTGCCTGACTGAGATTCGAACATAAGCGATGAGAGCACTATAGCCCTACCTTTTACGAGCATTGGAGTGCAAGTTTTTCGTAATGTTTGGACATGCATGTAAAAACTCACTTATAATTATGGATTGATTTTAATTGAAGAACATTGAAAAGAAGAGAAAAACAAGGTTTATGTAGAAGTTGCGATGAGTTTATTGCAGGTAAACATTTAAAAATTATGTGTCTAAATGACTATATATTATTATCCGTGATTGTGTACCTTATCGGTCAAATAATGACAATAAAAAAGTAAATAAATAAATAACTATAAAGAAACAATAATAATAAAATAACATTTTTAAAGAATCAAATAAATAATATAATTAAAATAAATAAATAAATAAATAAACCTTTATTATCCAAATCAATTTTTATTTTGTACAATTATTGAACAAAATTATTGCTAAAATGACAGGGAAGAATAGTCCGGGTGGTTTACAATAATGAATTGATGATTATTTTTTACGTTTTTCCCCAATTATTTATTAGAGATATGTCAAACAGAATTTTAAAAAGCTTTTTTCGTTAAAGAAAGTGGAAAATTGAACAGGCCATTTTGTTTTTACTAATTATTACATTCACAACGTCTTCTTGAAATGCGTAAATGCGTAAATCTTTTCAAACTTTCTTTACAGAAATAGAGAAAGGATAATTTAAACGTAATGAATGAGAAATTCGACAGGTGTGTGTGTGTGTGTGTGTGTGTGTGTGTGTGTGTGTGTGTGTGTGTGATATTGCTTTTGACCTTAAATATTTCTTTATAGAAGATACCAAGATAACGAAACGGCCTTTGTATCATTAAGAAGACGTTCGCTTATCATGTTTATGTCGGGAATCACCAAGAATAAAACGCAAGTTAATCAAACATTTCTTTTTTTTTTATTCATTTGTTTAATTTATATCCTATTATCATTATTATTATTATTATAGTACTAGAAGTAGTAGTTCTATTTGAATACAATACTACTCAAACTCACATTGTTAGGGAGCGTCTAATTGCTTGTTTTTAAATGTTCTTGAAGATTTTATACTTGAATATCTTATTAATTCCAACCGGAGAAATAAAGCTATTTGGATTACATTTTAAATTTCAAAAACATTCTTTATCAACTATAAGCATTTAATGTTATTTCTTCTTCATGTTTACATTTCAAAAGAATCTGATTATTATCAACCATTAATTCTTGTTCGTACGTCAGTTAAATTTCGCGTGAATCCTCATTTCAAGATATTTGCATAGTTTAATTTTCGTGTCGGCAATTGATGGACAGTGCAAAAAAAGTGAAATTTATATTTATTTATTTGTTTTGTTTTAATTTTATCTTATTTATTTGATTTCATTTTATTTTATTTTATTTTATTTTATTTTCTTTTATTTTATTTTTTGTTCTATTTATTTTATTTTTTGTTCTATTTATTTATATACTTATTTACTCATTAATTAATTGTTTATTAATTAATTTTTTATAAATTGATTAATTAATTGATTGTTTTTGTTTTGTTGGGTCTAATTACTTTCTCGAATTCAGTCAAAAATGAAACGAAAGCCATTTTTTCCGATTTGCCATATGGAACTATTGTGCCGGGGCTTGTTGTATGGTCATTAAATCAGCATAGCATTATACTTACAATTTTACCATTTTTACAAAAAGTGATCAGTGTCATATGTTTTAATAAAACAAAGTTTGCATTGATGGAGGTTGACCTCGTACAATAATTATATTGAAATAGGTTTCAACATCTGTTTTTTTTAAATTAACACATATATAAGAGAACGAACAGACCATTTGTCACTTCTTTTAACGCTGAGCTGCAGCATTTTCCGAATTTCACTGAAGAGGAGGAAATTGTTGTTCAGATTTGTTCTTGTATACTGTTGGGTAAGACTCCTTTATGTTATATCTCAGAATGAGAGAAATTCCTGCTTTGTCACTCACTTAAGAGTTTTTATTATCCATGAATAATTGCGGCACAGAGGTGACACGATTTTTTTTAAATATCGCATGCTCACACAAAAGTTGTTGCATGTTTACACAAAACCCATTTCCTACTCGCCAATAATTATTACCTTATCTTTTTTGCATACTCACGCTTTAAAAGAGATCGTTTCATATCTGTAACCCCGTACTAAATACTTTTTTGGCCATTGCGAAAAATCTTTTTCGTATTTTTCTATTGAAAATATATTACTCTTGTAAAATAGTTATATATTAATCTTAGAAAAGGCACTTAAATTCTGCCTGAGTCACGTGTTTGTTACAATGACTTTTGTAAAACTTTTAAAGAAAAATCCAATTTAATTGAATTAAGTTTGGTATTTTTCACTTACTTCAGTCGTTACTAAAAACCGCTATGCGCATCAGCGATTATCGTAAATCATTTCTGTAGAAAGTAAATTATTGCAGCTACGCGGATTTTAGCTGTCAAAAATGGCGATGCTCACACTGCAAATGACGAATTTCGAATTTCGTTATATGCGCAAAAAAATCCATCATTTTATCCTACAAGAAAACGAAAGAAAACACAAGAAGTAAATAGTCTCAATTTGTTTCGTATTTCCATTAAAAATTTCTGTTGAAAGATAAAAGCTGTAACATTCATCTTTATTGGACAATACTAGACGACAAAATAGTATCATAATGAATTAAAAATGTTTTTAAAATTTTATCAAATTATGTATTTTAAATTTTATTAATTACAAAAAATAAATAAAAGAAAATAAAAATAAAAAAAATAAATAAAAAAAAATAAGAATAAATAAAAATCAGTTTCATTCAGGTCCCATTTTATTTTTGCTTTTATATTTTATAACATCGCTTCATGGCTAATTCCAAAAATAACATTTTATTACCCAATTTTAGTCAAAAAATTATCTATTTTCGTTTGAAATTCTCATTAGGTTTTTTGTCAAAAGCATGAAATAGTCGAAAATATATAAAATAAAAATAAAAAAAATAAAAAAAGGTTTGATCATTACTGTGCTATTAGTTTGTTTGCAAAAAAGAAAGCCCAAAGTGAACTACAGTTTCGTTGAATGAATCGTCTAAAGGATTAAAGTGTTTCTCCCCGCCTAGGTTCGAATCTTGCTCGGGCAGATCCTAGTGTAAGTAGGTACATCTGTTCACTTGCGAAGGTTGGCGGGTTTCTACCACAGTACATTTAATTTAAATGAGAGAATTTTGACCGAGGCGTTAAAGAACTTAAGTAAAATCGATCCAAATCACCTGTGCACAAATCAATCTATTTTTGTTTTCTAATTCCATGACAAAAAATATGAAATCAGAACTTATATGATAATTCCATTTGTTGGTTAAAATTTTGTAAATGCTTCTGAAACAACTGAATGAGTGAAATAAGATAGTTAAAATTCTGCAGATTAATAAAAACTCAAGTCCGATTTCCTCTGACAATGAATGAGAGGGTGTTCATCCCGACACCAGTTGGTATTAGTAAGTCCTGGTTTTTTTTAAAGAAACAAAATGTTATGACACTAAACATAGCAGCCAAACATCAAACGTTTTAGGCTCAGAGGTATGTTTATATTTGGTCTTTAAACACTCATGCTATTGTTCTTTATATTAATATTTAGGCTGTTTTGGTTTACCTTTGGGTAATAATGGATATAGTAGTCTCAATTCGTTGTCTCAAAATGGATATAGCACTGGCACTTTCGGTAACGGAGGCAACGTAGGCACTAACAATTTATTTGATGAAGCTTTTGGTTCTGGTATTTCCGGCAGTTCCTTTTCAACAGGAGGCAGTAATAGTAATACCGGAACAGGATATGGAATTGACACTTCCGGTAACGGAGGCAGCGTAGGCACTAACAATTTACTTGATGGAATGTTTGGCTCTGGTATTTCCGGCAGTTCCTTTACAACAGGAGGCGGTAATAGTTATACCGGAACAGGATATGGCCTTAGATCTGCTGGCAATGTCCGCGCATCAAGAAGCACTCTCGGAGGTTATATATGGGAATAGCTCAGTAATGACGATTCTAATGTAAGCGCCGATACTAAAAGTTATGACATTAATGGTTTCTAAAACATTAAATATTCCACTTCATACAAACTGAACTTATAACCCAAAACATCAGTTAACACTTAAGGGCTATTATTAAATATTAAAGTGTAGACGCAATCTTCAAATGTCTTTTGTTTTGATATCGGTATATTATTATATACTGACATTATCTTTAATACTCAATTACGCAACATGGTCATATGATATTGATTAATGCATAAGGATTAGCTTTGTATTGACTGTATATTCTATATTCTCTAAAAGTTCTTGGAAAAATTTGATATATTTTTGTAATTCTGTGTAAATGAACAAGTTACACAATTTTGCAAATAATGGTGTTATGTCCGACATGGAATAAAACAATAATAGAAAAGCAAACACAAACATACCAGTCCATATTTAAATAACAATGCCAAACTATGAAAACTTGCATATTAAATTAACCAGGTGAACTTAGAAGTGAGACCGTTGGCTCCAGAAGAGTAAGCAATTATAAGTTTTCAACTTGTTAAGTAATAGAAATTAAAAGTGCAATACAGATGGTATTTAATATCACAAAAATAAGCATCAACAAGGTAACACTTCAATAGTAACTAAATTAATTAATTATTTGACTATGTTTTTGTTGAGAATCCAAAACTAAGAAACTGTATAGTGATCTGTGAATTGTAAATATCGTATGATCAATAAACAATAGCTAGAGTTTAGAAATTTATATGTAAAATCATTTAAGCAAGTAGTATAGGGTTTTTAATTAGGAAACTGTTAATGGACACCTTCAAATAATAGTAAAATATATTTAATCAAGATTTTAGCTATTTAGGTGAAAACTCCATTTAGGTGAAAATACTTTCACTTGATGAACTTGTTGTTCTAAATTAGTATGGCAGAATATTATTATATTTTAGTAATCCGTTAAATTAAAGGATGGAAATTTACTGCCGGTTCGCAGCGAGCTAAAAATAGGATGGTGTGAACAAAACAGTTATTTTAAATCTGTCATTAAGCAAAGTACTTCTCGCATCCGAAACAATTATTTTTATTTTATTAATTTTTTTTTTGTATATGGTTGTCAACTACGCGTCCCGGTATGCTAACTGGTATCGACTGGAGACATAATTTGAAGACGGACACGTGAAAACCTCTCAAGGTGTGATGATAAGCATATAACAAGCGACTAAGAATATGCCTCTTACTTATTAGCGTTTCCGTTATCGATCTCATCTTTGTTAGTTGTTACAGAGAAACTTGATCAACAGTGAAAAATTGTTTTAATAAAACCACGAAAATGATCAGAAGTTTCCATGTATGCAGAAAAACCACTATAGCTACCTTTTCTTCGTCCTGTTCGATTATTATAGGTGGACCCGCCTACCCGGCCCGGGTTCGAACCTAATACCTCACACTTTCAAGTCTGACGTTTTACCACAAAGCCACAAAAACGGTCAATATATATATTTAAGAGGTAAGAACACTGGCAAAAACGGAGCTCTTCATTGCTTATATATGATTTTAGTGACCTAAAACGAGTCGAAAGAAGATAAATTTTTAAATTATTTATCTGAATCAATGTTAAACCTGAGGTATTTTAGATCTAGCATCTTTATGGCAAGTATTACGTCATACTCGTTATTCTTGTTGTGAGGCTACAATAGTTTAATCTTGTTGTATATTAACGATGTACAACCATTTAATGCATCTTTTGAAAAAGATAATATATATATCTATTTGCACTTAACATTGTAGGTTAAAACGAAACGTTATAGAATGACTGTATAAATAAACATCAAACCAGACTAACGTACAAATGCAGGACCTCAGATATTTGAGGTGCATCATCCAAAGGAGAAGCATTATTTCATTTAATTGTGAGATCACAAACAACAGGTGCTAGAAGTAATAGTCTTTTTATATTCTCATTTCCGATCTGTTTTTTACATTATTTAGACCTTATTTTGTAGATGCATCATCTTTTATTTAATTTGATTATTTTTATTCATCTAGTCAAAAATACAAAGAGCTTTGAAGAAAAGTTTCTATCGCCGAATTTAAAGAACCATGACTCCAAAAATCGAGCAAAATTCGGATTCGAAATAAGCAAGTTGATGTTTCCTAAAAGGTCTTGTAATCACCTTTAAAGAACAATTCCAAGCTGTAAAAAACATTAAAATGTTCACTATATTGAACAAAAATACCTGTTAAATTTTGATGTAGCATATGTGCATATTTCAGAACTTCATTGCTCGTCAGTAACACAAGAGCCCGAAAAGTTGATAGATAAATAAGAAAATCGACACATTTAAAATTTAATGAAGACAAATTTCCAAATTCAAATGAATACAAATCCAGCTTAGTTTAAATCCGACCAATATGTAGATATGTTCATTATACGCGTTATATCTTCTTATAGGTGATCTTTGCAATAAGTTTCGTGAAAAAAAATGTTAAGGATTATTCCTCAATTATCCCCGAAATAAGTTGAATGGGCGGAAAAAGACTGTTAATTCTAAAACAATTAATACCCAATTTTCTTCGAAAATATGCATTATTTGTAAACAGTAACGTAAATGAATTACTTCTGTATATAATGATGGGTTATATCTTTTATGATTTGACCTCTGTTGAGAGCATTAGTTTTAATTTTTTTTTTCAAAATCAACAGAATTATAACAAACCATGTGTCGAATTTATTTGTCTTTACATACGTTTATATGGATCTTTATCGTTTGGTTGTAATCTCTTTTTTAATAATACTCTTATTATTAGTTTTGTAATTGCATGCAATAACATAATAATGATGGTCGACATTCTATAAATAGCACTACAAAAATTACTTTCAGTACCAGTCTAAAGTCGGAAGTGAAAACCTATGGTCCTCATTTGTGTCGTTTTTTTTCTTAGACTCAATCTTTTTTAAAAGTTGTCTTAAAATAATTTAGATGAGTGTCTTTGAAAGTGTTTTAAGTTGCCTATCAAAGACCCCGCCCCAATAAATAAATAAATAAATAAATAAATAAATAAATAAATAAATAAATAAATAAAACCAACCCGGAAATACTGAACCTGAATGTTCTTTTCTGCTGATTTTGTTTTACGCTCACAAAGATTTTTAGAGGCCTACATTATATAATAATGTCTTATACTGGTGTGTTGGCAGCGTAAGGCTTAAAATTCCATACACAAGATACAATTTGTGTAAACCCATTATATCTGAAAGGTTTTGTTTTTTAAACACGTGACTCATAGCTGTCGAGAGTTTTCAAAGTTAAGCGTCTGGCAATCCAAAAAATGGCTCTTTCGTATGGCAAGCTATAAGGTTTGGGACATTTCTTCGCCTTCCTCAAAAATAGTTTAAAAAAGGCGTTGAAGGTCCTAAAATGAGAGACAGCAAAGTTATAATCTATAAAACATGTAGCAACAAGAAACAAGATTCTATTTTCTTTACACTCTCATAATATGTGTGTTTAAGACAGTTTATTCTGTGAGCGTGATTTACATAATAAATGCGTGTGACACGCGTAATTCGTGTGACTTGACAGGTATGCGTGACTTTCTGTGTGTACAAACAGTAACGAAGTAGTGGCTACTGGTAACCCAAAGCACCGTGGTGCTTAACTAAAAATGAAATTGGTCCTCTTTGAGCTTTGTAGGCAAAACTTTTATATACTTTATCTCTTGGTAAGTATTTTATGTAACTCCTAGTAGCAGAAGAGCAGTCAAGGGGCCCACCCTTCCGACAACTAGTAGATAAATATATATAAAGGAGACGATATTCTCCTTGCGCGGCGACAGACCCGTCAAAAAAATTTAAACATGCTTTAACTTATGCTGGGCCAAATTGCCAATTACTGCCCGGTTATTTCGTGACATACTATTGTTAAAGACTCCATTTCTATGGACATAATATGACACTATTCACATGCATTTCGGCTTCTTATCCACAGGTACTAATTTCTTTGATATTTTTTCTATCAAATGTTGAGTTAATGAGCACCCTGAAGATTTGTATCAAAACTTAATAGTTTTCATTGAGTATAAGCTCTTGGGTCCAGATTTTAACCTTACGTATCACGCTTACTTAATGGTTTTCTTTTTTTCTTTAATTCCCCCTTTAATTGCGATTTTACATGTGATATTTTATTTTAAATACTATGTAGTTTATGCACCATTTCATTCATGACTGGGGGACCGTCTACATAAAGATACTGTTTTTCATTTTAATTATTGTATACCCATTATTATATTAAGAAATATCCCCATTATGTAAGAAAATGTGGTGACGCCAACTGTTTCCGTGTTTTATACATGCTCGGATTTGTATGTAACTTTATATTATCACACTGTACATAGAATATACTGTTGGACAGAGAAAGTATTTTGTCGCGATATCACTGTACAGAACATTATTATCATCTTTACGTGTTACAAAATTTCATTTCAGATATAAAATTAATTGCTAAAGTAAAAGAAATAACCCTGGCACGTTTCGTGGTTATGAGCATATAACAAACAATCAAGTGCACGAGAAAAAACTTATTTCTGCAAGTGAACTGACAAACACTAAGATCTGCCCGAGTGGGATTCGAGCATAGGCGTTGAGAGGCACCGTGATCCATTAGCGCACACTTTAGATTTAAACCGTTTTGACCCGACAGTCACTGGAGTTAAAGTTACTATTATCTAAATGATTACCTATTGTTACATGTATTTGTGTACCTTATCGGTCAAATAATAACAGAAAAAAAAATAAGTAAACAAATAAAATAAATAAGTAAACAAATAAATAATATTTGAAAAAAAAATTAAAAAACATAAATAAATAAACAAATGAAATAAGGGTTTAAACAAACTGATGGAAGTACAGATACTACACAAATCAATTTTTTTTACAATTATTGAACATAATTATTGCTAGATCGACAAATAACAATAGTCGGAGGTGGCTTGCAATAATGATTTGATGATAATCTTTTACGGGTAATTTTGGCCATTTTTTTAGAGATATGTCATACATCATTTTCTAAATGTATTTCACGATATTTTTAATGCTTTATGACAGATATAAGTGGTATTTTTATTTTCATTTTGATTTTATTTTAATATATATGTTCCAAACTACTTAAAAAAAAGTTAGAAAAGGAAGGGATGGAAATCAAAAAAATTTTTGTTAAAGGAAGTGGAAAATTTAATATGCCATAGTTTTTATTAAAAACGTCTTCTTAAAGGGTACCTGTAACGATTTTCAGTTTTGACATATTTTATTCGTCGTACTTAAATATGACTGTAGCGAAAATTCCATAAAATTCCATTCCATAATAAGGTAGATATCGGTGATTTTCTGATACATCTCTAGAAATCAAAATCAAAAAGGTCGATATCGAAGCTCCCGTGTTGTGACGTCATACCAGTAACATACCTCCAAAGAATATTATTTACCAACTACAAAAATAAGTCAAATACGAACTCGTAGTTTAACTTTCTATGATTATTTTTCGGTAAAACTATTTAATGAAGTGGAATTAACATCCGTTTGACATGTACCGATAATTACGATTATTATTAATCCTTTTGTTTATTAGACACATTCCTTAGATTTAGACCCACACCTGTAATTAACAGGATGTCACTTATAATTTGCATAATTGATTTGCAGGTTGATAAAGTTATCTTACGACCTGTAATATACAATAATATATTTACATTTCGATTAAAGTAAAATAGTTTTATTTGGTAAACGTTATTTGTCATATACAGTATAAAGATTTCACTCCGGAAAAAATGGATATTTCATTTGTAAATTTTAAAAAAGTAAGAAAAGGAATTCTTTTTTAGTTTTCATGTCAATAATAATAATAATAATAATAATAATAATAATAATAATAATAATAATAATAATAATAATAATAATTATTATTATTATTATTATTATTATTATTATTATAATTATAAAATACAACTTTTATGCAAAATAAAAACTAAAAAATTGACGACCAGAATAGTCCATTTAAAACGTTTATTGATCTACTTACAGCATTTGATTTTATTAGATTTTAGTTCTCACTTTTCCTTGGGCATACATTTAGCTATGATATTTTAAAATTCTTTATTCTATATATACAAATTCATAAAAATATTATTATTATTATTATTATTATTATTATTATTATTTTTATCTCGTTTTTTTTTAAAATGTGGTCTCATTCTAAAATCCGTGTCATTTCATTTTAAACAATTATAATATATTTCGCGTAAAATAATTTGAGAAGGAATATCTTTTTTTTTCTTTTTTATTATCCCAACATTAATTAACCATCGGACAGTTGAAAAGAACTATGTTACAAACTTTAATTGTGTGAACATTTTCCAATTATCGAGGAAATGTGATGCCGCCAGACTCTACATCACGGTCAATTAATTTCAACTGTCAATAAACATTGCACAAAAGAACATAGGCGATTGGATTTTTATGTATTGATTTTACCCGGTGCCACTGTCATGTGCTGATTTTGAATTTTTATTAAAATAATGCATTCAAAATTTTGAATGCATTATTTTAATAGAAATTCAAAATCAGCACATGACACCACAGTAAGTTCCATAATATTCATCCGGTAGTCTGTCCAGTCCGACTTGATATTTCATTCATTTTAAAATGTCAACAATAAAATTATTTTAACGTGTATTTGACTAGTTAAAACTAATCGCGTATCTTTTGTTATAGCTACGCAACTTATCGTAATTCTCGAGTCTGTCCAGTCCGACTTCATAAAATTATTTATTTTCTTAAGTCAAAAATATAATCATTTTTCGTGTTATTGACAAGGTAACACTCGTCAAGTATTTTTCAACAGCTATGCAACCAAACGCAGTTCGGGACTCGACTCTATATGTTCATCAGATTCGTCGGTTTCTGGTTCGAATAAATAACGGTTTTACTCCAAATTCATCACTGATAAGATTGTCTACTGCTTCCCGAAATAATGACGAACTATTTGACATAAATAGGTACACGTCAGAGTCGTTACTTTCTTCTACATACATCAATATATCATCATTGTTACTAATGTCTATTATGTTAGACACTACTTCTAGTACTGCAATGACGTCACACGTTTATAACTCAAAACGAGGCGTTTCACTTTTCGATAAAGAGAAAGTTATAAAATGTGGATTTCAAACCGCTATAACTTTTTTATTTTGTCATTAATTTTGATGCGGTTTTCAATATAGTTATATTTAAATAATTAACAAAACAATTGTGATGAAAAAAATTTTGGTTACAGGTACCCTTTAAATTGCATGAATATTTGTTGTGTGTGTGTGATATTGCTTTTACCTTATATATTCCTTTATTAAAGATGGCAAGATAATGGAAGGGCCTCGCTATCATTGAAAAGGGGTTCCCTTATCATGTACATGTCGGGAATCACCCAGAAAAAAACGCAAGTTAATCAAATATTTCTTTTTTTTATCCATTTATCTAATTTATATCCTGTTATTTTTATTATTATCATCATAATTATTATTATTATTATTATTTTGTTATTGTTGTTGTTGTTGTTAGTAGTAGTAATAGTAGTTATAGTAGTATTGGAAATAGTAGTAGAAATGCTTTTGGAAAACAATACTTCTGAAACTCACACGGTTAGGGAGCGTCAAGATTTTTGTTTTCAAATGCTCTGAAAGATATTTTACTTAAAGATTTTATAAATTCAAACCGGAGAAGGTAAGCTATTTGGTTAACATTTTAATTTAAAAAACATTCTTAATCAATTTGAACATTGAATATTATTTCTTTTCATGTTTTTATTTCAAAAGAATATGATTATTATACACCATCAATTCTTTTACATACGGAAAATCAGAATATTTTCGCGTCAGTTAAATTTTGCGTGAAACGTCATTTCAGGATTTTTTACGTAGTTTAAATTTCGTGTCATATATTGATTGACATTTTAAATAAATTGAAATAAATTTATTTATTTATCTATTTTGTTTTGTTTTGTTTTATTTGTTTTAATTTATTTTATTTTAGTTTAGTTTAGTTAAGTTTAGTTTAGTTTAGTATAGTTTTGTTTAGTTTAGTTTATTTATTTTATTTTATTTTATTTTATTTTATTTTGTTATGTTTTGTTTTGTGTTGTTTTGTTTTGTTTTGTTTTGTTTTATTTTATTTTATTTTATTTTATTTTATTTCATTTCATTTTATTTTATTTCATTCCATTTCATTTCATTTCATTTCATTTCATTCCATTTCTTTTCATTTCATTTCATTTCATTTCATTTATTTTATTTTATTTTATTTTATTTTATTTTATTTTATTTTGAAATTTTTATCTTTTCTAATTAATTAATTAATTAATTTTTTTTTGTTTGCGTCTTATTACTCTCTCAAATTAAGTAAAAAATGAAACGAACTCGATTTTTTCCGATTTGCCACATGAAACTCTTGTGAAGGGACGTGTTGTATGGTCATTCAATCATTATGGCAATACACTAATAATTATACCTTTGTTACAAAAAGTGACCAGTTTCACATGTTTTAATTAAACAAAGTTTGCCTTCATGAAGGTTAACCTCGTACAATAGATGAATTGAAATCAGTTTCAACACCTGTTTGTTTTTTAAATCAACACATATATAAGAGAACGAACAGACCATTTGTTAATCTTTAAACGCTGAGCTGCAGCATTTTTGGAATTTCACCGAAAGAAGGAAAATGTTGTTCAGATTTGCTCTGGTATACTGTTGCCTAATGGGTAAAAATCTTTTATATTATATAACAGAATGAGAGAAATTTCTGCTTTGTCACTAACTTAAGAGATCTTTTATCATTGAATAATTGTTACGAAGAGTCGACACGATTTTGTTAAATATCGCATGCTCACGCAAAAGTTGTTGCAACTTTAAAAAAAAACTATTGCCTTCTTGCCAATTACCACTGCCTGCTTAACCGAAAGTTATCACTTTTGCGTACACATGCGTTAAAAAAATCGTGTCATCTCTGTACCCCAATAGGAAATACTTTTTTGGCATTAAGAAAAAACTTTTCTGTATTTTTTTATTTTAAATATATTACTCTTGTAAAACAGTTATAAATTATCTCAGAAAAGGCTAAATTCTGCCTGAGTCACTCTGCCTGTTACAATGACTATTGTAAAACTTTCAAAGAAAATCCAATTTATTTGAATTGTTAGGTATTTTTCACTTACTTGAGTTTAGTCGTTACTAGAAACGGCTATGCGCATCCGCGATAATATTTGCGCTGTGTGGCCAATCATATGACCGATACAGATTCTAATGAATGATATAAGCTGTAACTTGCATCTTTATTGGACAATACTAGACGACAAAATAGTATCAATATGAATTTATAATGTTTTAAAACTTTATCAAATTATGCATCTTTAATTTCAATAATTACAAAAAAATATAAATAATAAAAAATTTTAAAAAATGAAAATAAATAAAATTAGTTACATTTGGGTCAGAAATTATTTTTTCTTTTATATTTTATAACATCGTTTCTTGGCGTTTTCCAAAACAAAAAACATTTGATTAACCAATTTTAGTCAAAATATTATCTATTTTCATTAAAAAAACTTTTCATTAGTTTTTTGGTCAAAAGCATGAAATAGTCGATAATATATAAAATAAAAAGTTTTAAATTTTAAAAAGGTTTAGTCATCACTGTCCTATTACTTTGTTTGCAAAAAGAAACCATAAAGTGAACTTTAGTTTCGGGAATGAGTGGTCTAAAAGATCCAAGTGTTTCTCCCCGCCTAGGTTCGAATCTTTGTCGGGCAGATCCTAGTGTAAGAATGTACATCTGTTCACATGCTGAAGATTGGTGTTTTTATATCATCTCAGAACAGTACATACAATTTAAGTGAAAGAATCTTGAACGAGGCGTTTAACAACTTAAGTAAAATCGATCCGATCAACCTGTACACAAATCCACTGATTTCTGGTTAAACTATTTGCATCATTTCCTTAAGCTTACAAATAAAGCTTTTTTTTTAAATCCATGGAAAAAATATGAAATTAGAACTGAGATGATAATTTCATTTTTTGGTTAAAATTTTGTAAATTATTCCGAAACTAAATGAGTGCAATAAGACCATTAAAATTCTGCAGATTAATAAATACTCAAGTCCGATTTCCTCTGAAAATGAAATGAGACGGCGTTCATCCCGACACCAGTTGGTATCGGTAAATCCCGGGGTTTTTAATAAACAAATTGTTCTTACACTAAACACAGAGCAAGGCATCAAAAGTGTTTGGGCCAAAGAACTGTTTAAATTTGGACTTTAAACACTCATACTATTGTTCTTTAAATTAATATTTAGGCTGTTTTTAGTTCACCTTTGGGTAATGCTGGATATCGTAGTCTCAGTTCGTTGTTTCAAAATGGATATGACCCTGGCATTTCCGGTAACGGAGGCAACATAGGCACTAACAATTTATTTGATGGCACGTTTGGCTCTGGTATTTCTTGTAGTTCCTTTTCAACAGGAGACAGTAATAGTTATACCGGAACAGGATATGGCATTGGCACTTCCGGTAACGGAGGTAGTTCTTTTTCAACAGGAGGCGGTAATAGTTATACCGGAACAGGATATGGCAACAGCTCCCATGGAACTGTCTTCTCACCAGGAAGCCCTCTTGGAGGTTATATATGGGAATAGCTATTCGAGCAAAAGCGATTCTACTGTAAGGGCTCATTTTCAAAGAAATGGAATTAATGGTTTCTTAAACGTTTCTTGAAAGTTTTCTGGTCCACTTTAAACTGAACTTATACCCAGAGACATCAGTTAACACTTAAGTGCTATCATTTTATATTAAAGTGTAGACTCAATGATGTAATCAAATGTCTTTTGTTTTGATATCGGTATATAATTATATACCGACATTATATTTACTACTCAGTTAACCACGTGAACTTCCGCTTTAGAACCGAGGCCGTAGTCTCCGGAAGAGTAAGCAATTATAAATTTTAAAAAATCTTCGTAATACAGATAATCTTTAATATCACAAGAAAAAATTACACTTCAGTATTATCCAAATTGTCAAACTATGGTCGTGGGTTCCCAAAATTGAAAAACAATAAAGGTGTGCCATAAATTGTGAAAATCGTTACTGATTTTGAACTTAAAACTAATAGTAACAAATAGCTAGAGTTTAGACATTTATATGTAGAATCCTTAACACAAGTAGTATTTAATGCGCACAAATCTTGATTATAGGGTTTTTAATAAGGAAACTGTTTAATGATGTCAAATAATAATAATAATAATAATAATAACAGCATTTATAAATATTATAAAGCATTAAAAAGATATAGAACTCGTAAACGATAAGAATACATGTAAGATTGCTTGGTAAGGCTGTTGTTTTATGTCGCATCAAAGATTTTCAGATTTCGCAACGAAAGCAACAAAACTTTGGGATTAATCTTAGAACTTCTTCGTGTATACGCAACATGCAAGTGTGTATCATGGTCTGTCTTGTGCTAGCGCGCACATAGAGCGACGTTTTGTTAATGTGCTTACTCACGGAATCAGCATGCCACAGACAAAAATTCCACTACCTAGGTCACGTTTTAGCTTCACTTGATTAACTAATTTATATTCTACCTCCTACTACGAAGCTCCAGATAAATCTTATGTTGAACTGTCATATTTTATTACCCGTCCGGGGTTCGAACCTGATACCTCCCACTTTCGAGTCGGACGTTCTACCACAAAGCCACTTAGGAGGTGAGTATATATTTAAATGGCAAAATCACTAGAAAAAACGTAGCCCTTCATTTGCTCATATATTGTTTTAGTGACCTAAAACGAGTCTAAAATTATGTATAACCCGTATCTGACGTGATGATAAACCTGAGATATTTTAGATCTAGCATCTTTTCGACAAGTATTATTTCATATGCGTAATTCTGGAGGTGAAGCAACAATAGTTGAATCTTGTTGTATATTAATGATGTACAACCAATATACCGAAATCAGTCCTAATATATTTCATTTAATGGATCTTTTGAACAATGTAGTATACTTGTTTATAGGTTACTAGGTTAAAACGAAAAACCGAAAAATTACTTTCTTTATATTTAAAAAAAATCAAACCTGATTAATGTCAAATTGGTGGATGTTAGATAATTTAGTTGCAGCAAATAAAAGATAAGCATTATTTTATTTAATTGTGGAATCACATAGGACTATATCAAGTCCTAAAAGTTAAAAACTATTCATACATATTATGCCTGTTTTGTTATACAATAAATATACCCTATATATCATAGATGCATCATATTTTATTAAACTTGATAAGGCCTTTCATCTAGTCAAAAAAATCTTTTCAGAAAAGTTTCGGACAGAAGTGCTGATTTGAAGTAACCATAACCATCAAAAAAGCAAAAGTTTAATTTCAGATATGCTAGTTGTTGTTTCCGACAGTCTTGTAGTTATCCAAAAGGTCTGAATAAATTAAATCGTCAAGTATCAGATATAATAATAAAAATGAGTGAGAAAGAACTATGCTGAACCAAAATCAAGATTCCTTTACTTATATTGGAGTTGAGTTCCGGGATAATAAAGTAAACCCATATTCTTCTGACAATATGTCACACGAGGATATGACACATTGGGATTCTGAACTAGGCGGTGACAGGCACTGTTATCTGTAAGATAGATAAGAAAGATAATCCAAGAAATTCCAAAATTGAGAAATCCAATCTTTCAAAATTATATGAACCCAAGTCCAACTAAGGAATTCTTTGCAAGAGGAAACAAACCTTAGTTTTAAATAAATTTTGCCACAAGGTACCTTTTCTGACAGCAAAAAGTTCTGCCTACTGAGTTATTGGTACCTTTGGGGAGTTTTAACACCACCAGCAGCGGTATCTGCTAAGGGGTAGTACATATTTAACAAAATACCTGTTTAATTTTTGATGTGCCATTTGTTCACATTTCGTAAATTCATAACCCATTAGTGACGTATAAGCTGTTATGATCAGAATTGTAATATTTTATGGCTTGGCCTTTCTAAATAGAATTAATTTTTAGTTTATTGTTTTCAAAATTAACAAATTTTATAAACCATCTGTCACAGTAATTTGTCTTTACATACGTTTATATGGATCTTTTTCGTTTGGTTTTGCCTCCAGCTCTTTGTTTTTTTTCTTTTCTTCGTCTTGTTTGGCTAGTTTTGAACTGTGTCGTGTTTGTGTTTGAATTGTCCGTTGCTAAGTGCATGTTTTTATCAGTTAAAATATGTATCTTTTATTTCATCAACATATCACGATTTTCAATTTTAAACAAGTAAAAATACTAGATTGTTCGTGTCATATTTTTGCGATTTGTCATCAGACGTAATTTTTTCTAATATGTAATAATCAAAATTAAAAAACAAAACTTTACAGTGTTTTCTTACATTTTAATTAATAAATTTAACTTCTAGGAAGTAATTATTAATAGTTTTGTGAAAAATACTTTAACTATCAAAAAAAGAAAGTTTTGTAATTGATTGTCATTTTAACCATGTTGGTCGGGATTCTATAAATAGCACTGAAAAATTCTTTCAGTATCAGTCTCAAGTCAGAAAGTTAAAACCTATGGTCCTCATTTGTGTCGGTTTTTTTTCTTGGTTGTATTGGCCGTTGCAAAGGACATGTTTTACAGTTAAAACGTTCTTCTGAATAATTTGATTATGTTTTCAGTTTGCTTTGCGGCAGTTAATGGAAACTACTATGGCTATGGTATCTATGGATATAGTAACTATGGCTACGGTAAAGGCTACGGTTACGGCAGTAACTATGGTACTGGTGATTTTAATGGTGGATACAAGAAAAGTGTCTTGCGTAGAGCTATTTTTGGTAATGCCTATGGAAAATATTAGTATAGAGCAATTTTTTAACGTTATTAAGGTAATGGACACTGTGGTCGAGATGAATATTTTCTTAATAAAACTCGTATAATTCAAATGCGTGGTGTCACTTTACTGCAAACATGTCGGGTTAAGATAAAAAACTAGCTAAGACTCAAGTATTTTTAAGTTGTTTTTTAACTGATTTAGATGTATGTGTCATCGAAAGTGTTTTAAGATGTTTTAAGGACCAAAAGACCCTCCCCCATTAATGAAAACAAATAAATAAATAACTGAAAGACTGAACCTGCCTATTTCCACGTAGTCTTCAAAACTTTTCCCATTTGGAATACTCTGAATGTTCTTTTCTGCCGATTTTTGTTTTTCGCTCAAGATTTTTAGAGGCTTACATTACATATTGTCATTGTATATCAGACATTTGTACAATTTTTAAAATAAAATTGCTTGCAGAACATTTTCCATATAGATTTTTAACTATGAAAATACACGTACTTTCAATAATTTTCGCAGTTTGAAAATATTTAACATACTAGATATATTTTGTCCGCTAGATTATGAATAATATGCGGCATTTCTATTTTATACAAGCTGCGATTTGTACGTTACTTTATGTAAAGCTCTTCCCTGAGTAACGTTACTAATGACTTACTTCATTTTATTGTCACTATAAAGTCACGATCTTAACAAGTATTATTGACTTTAACTAATACTGGCGTAGTAGCAGCGCACGACTTAAGATTATACGCCCGAACAACATACTGTGTTGATCCATTATATCCCATAGGTTTTGTTTGTGACACGTGACACATAGCTGTCGAGAGTTTTCAAAGTAAAGGGTATGACAATCCAAAGAATGGCTTTTTCGTATACCTAGCTATGAGGTTTGGGACATGCCTCCTCCTTCTCCGAAAATTTTTTTAGAAAATGGCGTAAAATCGTGCATTCGAGATCCTAAAATGAGAGACAGCGACAACAACAGCGTTGTCATCTACAAAACATGCAACAAGAAACAAGAATGTTACTTGATCTACGCTAAAATTAAAAGAAAATTTTTAATTATGTATAACTCTATGTCGCCAGATTTTATTTTCTAGATATTTTGATAATGCCTGTGTTTGAGAAAATTTAGCACATTAGCATGACTTATATATAAACTGTGCATGACACATGCGCAATTCGTGTGACTTGACAGGTATGCGTAACTTTATGTGTGTTTCTAGAGTAACGAAGTTATTGGTCAGTGGTAACCCAAAGGCACCGAAACAGTGGTGCTTAACTAAAAATGAAATTGTAAACTCTTTTGAGCTGTAGTGTCAAAACGTTTTATACTTTATCGCTTGATAAGCATTTGACCAAACCCCTAGTTTCAGGAAAGCAGTCAAATGGCTCACCTTCCTGAGTGCTAGTAGATGATGCGCGAAAGACCCGTCAACAAAAAGTGAACATGCATGAACTTATGCTGGGTCAAATTGCCAAAGTCTCCCTCGTTATTTCGCGAAATACTATTAACATGACAACATCTGGCCGACAATTCGCATGCATTTCGGCTCCTAATCAACAGGTACTCATTCTTGGATTTTTCCTCTATCAAATTTGAAGATTTAAAGATTTGAGATTCTTATAGATTATCATCAATCAATCTACAATGCATTTTGTATTCAATGTTGACCATCACATAAGCTTATTTCATACGTTGTGTAATAAGTACTGTAATCCCAGTGGAGATTTTTTGGTCATGTGAAGGCGGTTAGGTTTTGAAAGATAAAAGAATCAAAATACACGGGAAAAATCATACTTTGGCAGGCGAACTGACAAACATCCTTGATCTAGGATTAGACCTGAAATAATTGGCTCCGAATGGCTTTTTTATTATACCAATGTTGCCGTTTCGGAACCGTGATGCCATACTAAATAAAAACTGTAGAAATTACATTGACCAATTGCAGGTTATAAATTTCGTATTATCACAGGTTTTACGGGTGTTAAAACGATTTTATTACACATTGCCTTACCAGAGCCATTAATGAATCGATCCACGATTTTTATTCAACCAAGTTAGTAAAAGTATGCAAGTTTCAAATCCATTTTTATAAGCTAGCGGTACAAATATTCTTTGCGTGTAGCCATGTTTTAAATATGCAGTACTAAGCTTCAGTATTTCAGGTCTAGATCTAGAATCTACCCGAGTGGAATTCGAGCATAGGCGTTGATAGGCACAGTGATTCATAAGCGCACAGTTTAAATTGAAACCATTTTGACTTGACATTTTACAGGCATTTGAGTAAATTTTTTTAATTGAAGAGTTAACTAAGAGATATAAAACCATAGTTTTTCGTGATCTTGTTTCAATATACATATAGACATTAAGCTGATGAAAAATTTGAATTCACTTAAATAAAAACACATTGAAAAAAAGAAAAACGCAAGGTTTAAGTAGAAGTTGCGATGAATTTGTTGCAGGTAAATATTTAAAAATTGTGATACTATACAAATTAAGTTTTTGTATAATTATTATACAAAATTATTGCTAAAATTGTCGGTAGCTTTCAATAAAGAATTGATGATTATTTTACGGTTTTTTCCCATGTCTTTTTTTATTAGAGATACGCCAAACTACATTTTCTGAATGTATTTCACGATATATTTTTAAATGTTTTATGACCGATATATGTGGTTTATTTTTTGACATATTTGTTCTGAACTACTGCAAAAAAGTTAGAAAACAAAGTGTTGGAAATCAAAACTTTTTTTCGTTTAAGAAAGTGGAAAATTAAATAGTCTTTTTGTTTTGATTAATCATCATATTCACAATGTCTCCTTGAAATGCGTGAATCCTTGTAAACTTACAGAAAAAGAGAAAGGATAAATTAAATATAATGTAGAGAGAGAGAGAGAGAGAGAGAGAGAGAGAGAGAGAGAGAGAGAGAGAGAGAGAGAGAGAGAGAGAGAGAGTGTGTGTGTGTGTGTGTGTGTGTGTGTGTGATATTGCTTTTGACCTTAAATACCCTTTTAAAAAGATACCAAGATAACGCAAACTAATCAAATATTTCTTTTTTTTAATTCATTCATTTAAATTTTATCTTATTATTACTATTATTATTATTATTATTATTATTATTTTAACGGTTATGTTGTTGTTGTTATTATTGGGATTATAAGTAGTAATAGTAATAGAAATAGTAATGTTATTTGAATACAGAATGCTACTCAAACTGACATGGTTAGGGAGCGTCTAATTGCTGATTTTCAAATGCACATAAAGATTTTAGATACTGAACCACTAGATTAATATCTCCATTCACACCTGGAGAAGGTAAGCTTTTCGGTTTACATTTTAAATTTAAAAAACATTCTTAATCAGTTGTTTTTTCATGTTTTTCTTTGAAAGAAACTGATTATAATGAACTTAAACCATCAATTCTTTTATCTTTTACATATGGGAAATTAGAAAATATTCCAGTCCTATTTGCGTCGTGTAATTTTCGTGTCGTCAATTGAGGGATAGTGCAGATCAAGTAAAATATATTAATTTATTTTATTTTGTTTAATTTAATTTAATTTTATTCAATTTAATTTATTTTGGTTTAATTTAATTTAATTTAATTGTATTTTGTTTTTTGTTTTATTTATTTATTTATTTATATTTCTATGCCTAATTTTATTCTTTCGAATTTAGTCAAAAATGAAACGAACGGTATTTTTTTCGATTTGCGATATGGAATTGTTGTACAGTGTCCTTACTGTCGTGTCGAAACACCTACAATTATACCATTGTTACCTTTATCAAGTTCTGTATTCTACCGCCATCTTATATATTATAAAAATATGTTTGGGCCATAAGCTATTTTAATGCCCTTATGCTAATGAATTATTATTATTTATAACAATCAGTGCCATTTGTGCAGATACGCCAAACTACGCCATTCTGATTTTTGGACGGTCTGTTGCACAATCTTTGGTGTAAAATTTTAAAACTTGACCGATTGATATAAATTTGGTAGCATATGAAACTAATGAAAATTGTAAACAAATGATATTCTTTGAGTTTTTTGAAACGAAATATATTTCAATTCGATTGTTCAAGTTTTAAATTACGAAGCGGTCACGTTCCTGGCTTAGTAAAAATTAGGAGTGTCGAAAAAGTACGGAAAAAGTAATTCATTCACACTTTGACATCAAGTTTCAAATCCAAATAAAAACCACATATTTATGAAGAGCCGGAAAAGATTATTTGATTTAAGTAAAGAAATAATAACTTGAGCGATAAATAATATCGAATTTATTAATTCGAATTACTACCACTTTTTATTTTTATCATGTTTCATTTTTGACTTTTTTTGTCTCACCATGGAAGCAAAACGTTTCGTTCTTCTTTTACACGGTATCACAGTTTGATTCATCTTTATGAGCGAATATCAAACTTTGATTCACAAATTTTATGCCATTAAAAAGGGGTTTTATCTTCTACTGCATACACATATAAAAAACTTGTATTTTATAAATTATTTTATTTAACAATTTTAAATCATCGGCAAAAAAAATCTGAGGAAATACTTGCATCTAAATATTAATTTTTTACGTGTCATTGACTCATTATTACAACTTTATGTTTGTTTCGATGTAAATTTATCCCGATAGAATGAATTTTTCAGTTTTTTTTTCGCAATCACATTTTGGGAATTTTATTTGATGGTTTTCTAAAATATTTTTTTTAATACCAGGACGATCAAAAAACAATTTAAATTATAATGTAGACCGCGATTTGAACAACTATTTGAGGATTTATCAGTATCAAAATATACACCGCAATCGTGTCTGGTTTATCAGTCCGCGCAAACAAATAAATAAAGGATTAAATAATTATAATAAAATAAAAAATAAAAAACTATTTTTTACTTTATATCAAAATGATACATATAGAATAAAACATGGCAAAATCCATATGATATGCCATATCAGACCGAGACTTCAATATCAGCCCTCGGTCTGATATTGAAGTCTCGGTCTGATATGGCATATCATATGGATTTTGCCATGTTTTATTCTGTTTATCATATACTTAAAATTTCAACATGTAGAACAGATGCATGTATTACATATAAAATGTAAAAAATATTAACATGCATAAATCTGATGAAAAGTGCATTCCTAAAATTAATTTGAACTCAAGAAATTTTCTAATGTGAGAAAGCTCTATTAAAATGATACGTTGAGCCAGACATTTTTTATGATTTTGGGCCCCTTTGCAGCTTATAACCTAAACATCTTCTGCATTCCACGCTGACTGTTGTTGCTGAGAGGACTAAATGACCGGCTACAAACTAAACCTTTTGCCAGAGAAAGTTGAGCCCTGACTTTCGTCTCCTCTGAACATTAGTCGGACTTCTTTAAACAACGTCCCTTAGATTACAAACAAAACGTCTGCTATAAACAAACCGTCTGCTGGATATTCCTCCTCAGCTGGGCGAACCTTTGTAAGAACAAACGATGCCGTCCGAGGAGTTTCAAAAGAATAAATATACATATGGATAGGATCCGTTTGTTCCAAGTAGCCGGTCTGATATCGATATCATACCGGTGATACGGCTTTTCCGACCGGGCATGTGCGGTCGGTGATATGGATCACATGATTTTAGTCGTATCTAAGCATGCAGAAACTACATATTCAGTACTAAGTATATGATAGATATATTTAAAACAATTGAATGCCTGGATTGATATCTGTATAACCTATGCACCTGCCACATGTTCACTGCATAGAATGTGTCTTCTCCTACGTCCGTATGTTGAGTGTTTCTAAAAATATAGATGTTCGGATTGGGTTCATAAACAATAACTATATATCATAACAAGGAATATATAATTACAAAGTCAAAGTTTAAAAAAAATAGAACTGATCGTAGGCATTGGTTTATCACAGCCAGAAGGATAATATGTCTCAGGCTAAATGATATGATTCGTTTTGAACAAAAGATCAGGTAATGTTCGTGTGAATTCGCGTTTTTAGTAAAAATAATTATGATAAAATATAAGGACAAATTATTCAAGTTATAGAAATGAGAAAAACCTGGAACATAATGATTAGAAATGAGTTTTTAAACTATAAAAATGTGTACTTGGCGTTTGTTTGATTGTTGTTTATTTTTTTAAAACGTGAACTTTTTTTTTTATTTTACACTGAAGCTGAGTGAAAAAAAGGGGAATTAACTGATCAAACCATCAATAATAAGAAACGAACGTTTTCATGGTGGGAAATAAAATTGACACTTGGTAAAGTCAGAAAAACATCTAGCTATACTAGTAAAATTCCAACAAATACAATTTTTAAAATTAATTTTAATAATTTTGAGTCTAAATTTAGAGTTGAACACAATGTGTGTGTGTGTGTGTGTGTGTGTGAAAAGAATTATATCTGGTAGTAACATTAGTATAAACATGAAAATATTTATATTTATTTCATTTTGTTAACTTATGTAAAACTAAATAAAAATTTAATAATAAATGCAGTATCTTCATAGAAAAGCGTACTTAAAATTTGTAATTTTAAAATGCTTGTAGTCGCGTCTGTTGTCACTAAACGTATAAAACAATTTAAAACCTATGGTTAAAAACACGCGTCTGAATGTCCAGGCCCCCTTCTAAAGATGTGCAATTGTAAGAAAAATAATCTGTCTGTATGTTAAAAGTCGGTTGTCTTCACTATGTACATCGTATACAAGTATCTCGTATATGATATATATATATATATATATATATATATATATATATATATATATATATATATATATATATATATATTTATATATATATATATATATATATATATATATATACTAAAATACTGTCTCATTATATCAATTAAGATTCTCTATGTAAAATCAGATATAATTGGTTATAAATCAATATAAGTTAGATAATGTCTGAAATAACTATTTCTATCCACTAATGTAGAAAAATGTAGTGACAAACTTGACAATCGGTTTTAAAATTGTAGTGTTATTGATGAAAACAAATTTTCCCACCCAAAAGGAATATAATATGCTATCTGTTGCAAATGTTGATATGATTCTGTATATAAACATGATATATAGAAAGAAGACAGATAATCTGGTTCACAGATAATCAAATTAACCATTGTAACAGTTACAGGTATTAATCTTTTCAAAATCCTAAGTGGTTTTGTTGTTTTTCGAAGTTATTATTCATTCAAGTATTATTGTACTTATCGGATACTGATGGCATGTGCTGATTTTGAATTTCTATTAAAATAATGAATTTAGCACTTGGCACTTATTTCAAATATAAGTATGTTCATGAACTGCGAAAGCACATGGGTTTTCCCACGATTTAACCAAATTCGCTAGATTCTGTTATCATGGAAATGGATGTTTACTTATTAGGGAATTTTAAAAACTTTAGAATGACGTTTGGTTTAATTTTACAATCTTGATTCAAACTTAGCGTTATGCATTCTCATTTTAAGTGAGAGAATGAAAATTTTAAAACAATCTGTAATTTGCAATTTTTCTCATTATATTTTTTATAACAAAAAGAGTAAAACTGGGTTACACATCTGTTTATTTTGCATGCAATATATAAACAGTAAAATATCACGCTCTTTCACGGTTTTGATAAGATGTTTGCAATTTTTGTTGCCATTGTAACGGAAAATTTAATTGAAATTCTGGCAAAAACAAAATTACCAGGTATGTTTTCTAAATTATGATGTTTCTCTACCATCATTCCTTTTAACTGTTGAAGAATTGAGTCGAAAAAAGTTCTTTCGTGAACAAGTCCATTGAAATAACAAAATATGACTGTCTGATTTGATGCGATAAACTGACAATTCTTTAATAATCGACGTCTCATTTTATGTGAAAAATGCAAAATTTCAGAAGTTTACTTTGTGTAAGCTTTTATTAGGTGCTAAAATAAAGACAATTCGTTCAAAATGCACTTGTTCCGACTGCTGATATCTAGACATTATAAACAAAACATTATGGATTTTTATGTATGTATATAATTTCGGAACTTTTGATTCATTATTATCAACTGTTTGGCTTATGTTTTTTATCCATCAAACTTTTCGGTCTTAGTGTCACTGATGAGGAATGAATTTCTGAAATGTGCACATCTGGCACATCAAATTGTAACTGGTATTTGTGTTATATTTGAAAACTTTTTTATCAATCAAATGTATAATTCATAAATGGTTTCATAGCAATAAAATCTTTATATTATAAAGAAATTTGCGTCGAAATAGTGCTTTATTTTCTCTTCAAATATAAATTTTGTATATAACGTTTGTATACTTTTATGCATTTAACCAGAAATACCTAAAATTTGATGTTTTTACTGTTTGGGAAAACAAACAAATTTTAAAAGACCTTTCTACACTATATTTGAATGATGCCTGCCCAACTTCGATTTGTAAGCAAAAAAATATATTTCAAGTTTCCAGGAATCAAGATAATAGCAATGTTTTGGAAATCAAGCAAAAGATGTAAATGCTTTGTTAATGTTGCCGTGGTAACAGATATTATGATTTTACCTAACCTAAAGTAAAGTATGTTATATAGGGTTACCATTTTTGTTTCATTTACAAAATTTCTCTGCCAATTGAAAGGTTAATGCATTTCTGCTAATAAATTATTATTATTATTGATAAGCGATCAGTACCATAGGTTTTAATAAAACAGTGTAATCGTTCATGGAGATTGACCTAGTACAACACGTGAATTCAAATCGATTTCAACATCTGTTATAAAAAATAATTAATACACATATATAAGAAAATGAACAGACCATTTGTAATGTCTTTTAACGCTGAGCTGGAGCATTTTTGTAACATAATAATAACAATAAATTATGATTATTAATAAGCAATCAGTGCCATATGTTTTAATAAAACAATGCTATAATTCATGGAGGTTGACCTAGTACAACACGTGAATCAAAATCGGTTTCAGCATGTGTTAAAAAAATAATTAACACGCATATATATATTTAAGAGAATGAACAGACCATTTGTAACGTCTTTTGACGCTGAGCTACAACATTGTTTGTAACAAGAAAATTTCAGCGAAAAAAAGGAAAATGTTGATCAGATTTGCTGTTGTTTACTGTTGCCTCATGGGTAAGGTTTCTATATTTTTATATTTCAGAGTAAGAGAGATTCATGTTGTTGTCACTCACTTAAAAGTTGTTATTATGCAGGCATAAATGTGGCACAGAGGTGACACGATTTTTTTTAAATACCGCATCCTCACAAAAAAGTTGTTGCATGTATACATAAACTTATTGCCTACTTGCCATAAATCATTGCCTGCTCAACCCAAAGTTATCACTTTTGTGTGCTTAGAGAGTCAGTATGTGTGACAATGAGTCATGTAAAACCGTCATAAAAAATCCAATTTACTTGAATTAAGTTTGGTATTTTTCACTTACTTAAGTCTTATCGTAACTAAAAACCGCCATGCGCATCCGCAATTACTGAAATCATTTCTGTAAAAAGAAAACTCTTGCAGATACGGGGATTTTAAATGTCAAAAAATTGCCATTCTCACACCGGATTGAGGAATTATGTTATGTGCGAAAAAGAATCCATCATTTTTTAAAATCCCTTTTGAACAAGGAAACAAAAGAAAACTGAAGTGAATTTGGTCTCAATTTGTTTTGTATCTTCATTATATATTTTTGGGGTCAGGCCAATAATGGCCGATACAGAATTTCTTGGATATTAAAAGCTGTAACGTGAATCTTTATTGGACAATACTAGACGACAAAATACTATCAATATGAATTTATAAATGTTTTTAAATTATTTTTTCTTTTGAATTTTAAACATCCTTCTCTTTGGTTTCTTGTTTAATTCCAAAAATAAAATTTGAAAACCAATTTTACTGTCAAAATATTACTTTGAAAATAATATTTAATTTTGTTTAATTAAAAAAGTTCTTATTAGTTTTAAGACCAAAAGCATAAATAATTGATAATATATCAAATAAAAATATTAAAAAGGTTAAATCAGTACTGTGCTATTTTTATTCTCTTTTCCACCAATCAATATGAAATCAGAACTATTATATTAATACCATTAGTTTGTTAAAATTTTGTAAATGATTCTGAAACTCCAATGAGTGGAATTGGATAATCCAAATTCTGCAAATTAATAAATACTCCAGTCCGAATTTCCTATTTTTGACCGCTAAAGACTGAGATGAAATGAGACCGCGTTCCTTCCGACACCAGTTGGTCTTCGTAAATCCCGGGGTATTTTGATAAAGAAATTATTCTGACACTAAACACAGCCGACAGGCTTCAAAAGTGTTAGGATCAGAGGACTGTTTAAATTTGGACTTAAACATTCATGCTGTTGTTCTTTATATTAATATTTAGGCTGTTTTGGTTTACCTTTGGATAATGATGGATATAGAAGTCTAGAATCGTTGTTACAAAATGGTTATGACACTAGCAATTCCGGTGATGGAAGCAACGCAGATGTCAACAATTTATTTGACTCTGGTACTTCTGGCGGTTCCACATTAACAGGAGGCGATAATAGTGATACCGGAACACTTGGAGGCCTTGTCACTTCCGGTAACGGAGGCAGCTTAGACACTAACAATTTTCTTGATGAAACGTTTGGCTCTAGTTTGTCCGGCAGCTCTTTAAACAACGTTTAATATCCCACTTCATACAAAATGAACTCATAACCCAAAACATCAGTTAACACTTAAGTGCTTTTATTCAAAATTAAAGTGCAGACACAATGTTATAATCAAATGTTTTTATTTTGATATTGGTATATAATTTATTTACTGACATTATTGTTACTACTCATTTAAGCCGAACGTGTTATATGAAATTGTTTCATACTGCACAATTAGCTGTAAATTTACTGTATACTCAATATTCTTCCCTGAAATGTCTTGGACAAATTTGATATTATTTCGTAATTCTGTGTAAGTAAAGAAGTTTCACAATCTCAAAAGTAATGGAGTGATGTCCATCATGAAATAAAAGAATAACAAAAAATCAAACACAAACATACCAGTCCACATCTCAATTAAAATGGCAAACTATGAAAACTTGCAAATTAAAATAATCAGGTATACTTCCATTTAGACCTAAGACCTAAGACTGGGTGCTCCGAAAGAGTAAGCAATTATAATTTTTTACAACCTTAGTAATAAATTTCAATTGAAATACAGATGATATTTCATTTCACAAAAAAAAACATCAACAAGGTAACACTTCAATAGTAACTAAATTAATTATTTGACTATAGTCGTGAGATCCCAAAACTAACAAAAGGGTGCTATGAATTGTAAATATCGTAATTGATCATTAAACAATAGCTAGACTTTAGATGTTTATATGTAAAATCATTAAAGAAAGTAGTAATTAATGTTGAAAATTTTTATTGTAGGGTTTTGATTTAGGAAACTGTTAAGGGACCCCTTGAAATAATAAAAAAATATCATTAATCAAGATTTTAGCTATTTCAGGTGAAAACTCCTTAAGATACATTTATATAATTAATTTAAACAAACCTTAGCTGTGAAGGCTAAATACGTAAAATATCGGAAACTATAAAAACATATAGAACTTGTTAACAATAAAAAAACACAAATCTTTATAATAGGGTTTTAAATTAGGAAACTGTTAAGGGATCCATTCAAATAATAATAATAAAATTGGTTGGTAAGGCTGCTGTTTTTTGTCGCATTAACAATTTTCCGATTTTGCAACGAAAGCAACAAAGCTTTGGGATTTATCTTAGAACTAGTTCGTGTATACACATAATGAAACTGTGTAGCATAGTCTGTTTTGAACTAGCGCACACTTAGAGCGAATTTTTGTTAAGATTCTAGCTTAATAAATCAGCATGCTACAGACAAACATTTCGCTTCAGCAGTGCCGTAATTCTTTCACATGATGAACTAGTTAATATTCTGCCCTCCTACATTAGTAGGACAGATTATTATTATATTTTAGTTATCTGTTTAAATTAAAGACTGGAAATATCGTGCCGGTTCGCGGCGATCTAAAAATAGGATGGTGTAAACAAAATAGTTATTTTAAATCTGTCAAAAAGCAAAGTACTTCTTGCATCCGAAACAATAATTTTTATTCTATTTTTTATCTGTGTATGTGGTTATCAACTTCGTGTCCCGTTATGAAAACTGGTATCGACTTAGACACGATTCGAAGACGGACGCATACATTTCTCAAGATGTGATGATAAGCATATTACAGTCGACTATAAATATGCATTCTACTAATTCGCGTTTCCGTTTCCGATCTCTGGTAAATGTTACCGAGAAATTTGATCACCAGTGAAAAATTGTTGTGATAAAACCACGAAAATGATCAGAATGATCAGAATTTCCATGCGTGCAGAAAAACTACTAGAGCTACTTTTTTTTCGTGCTGTCCGATTTTTAGGCGTCCAGGACGCGCGGACCCGCCTACCCGACCGGTGTTCAAACCTTTTACCTCCCAATTTCAAGTCTGACGTTCTACCACAAAACCAAAAAGGCGGTCACTTTATATTTAAGAGGTAAGAACACTGGAAAAAAGTAGCTCTTTATTTGCTTATATATTATTTTAAATTATCTATCTGACTTAAACCTGAGGTATTTTACATCTAGCATCTTTTGATCAAGTATTACTTCATACGCGTAATTCTTGTTGTGAGACTACAATAGTTTAATTTTTTTTTGTATAATAGCGATGTACAACCATTTAATGCAGCTTTTCAAAAAAGATAATGTATTGTTTATTTGCACTTAACTTTGTAGGTTAAAACGAAAAGTTATAGATGACTGTATAAATCAACATCAAACCTGAATAAGGTACACATGCAGGATCGCAGATATTTTAGATGCAGCATCCAAAAGTGAAGCATTATCTCATTTAATTATTTCAAAACAACAGGTGCTAGAAGTTTAATTCTATTCATATATTCAGATCCGAATTGTTATACATGATTTAGACCCTATATTTTGTATATGTATCATCCTTTATTGAATTAAGTTATTTTTATTCATCTAGTCAAAAATAAAAAGCTTTGAAAAAAATGTTCCTGCAGGAATTTGTAATTGCCGAATTTAAAGAATCATAACTCAAACAAATAAATTAATAAATAAAGTAATAATAATAATAATAAAAATGCGGGTTCAAAATATACAAGTTGGTGTTTCTTAAAATGTCTTGTAATCATCTTAAAGAACAAGTCGAAATTAAAAAACATTAAAATGTTCATAATATTGAACAAAATAACCTGTTTAATTTTAATGTGCCAAATTTGCACATTTCGGAAATTCATCCTTCATCAGTAACACTAAAGCCCGAAAAGTTGATAGATAAAAATGATAGTCGAAACCTTTGAAAATTAATGACTCCAAAGTTCCAAAATCAAATGTATACAAATCCAGCTAAGTTAAAATCCGACCAATATGTAGATAGCTTCATTATACGCGTTATATCTTCTGTTGAAGTCGATACTTTGTAAGTTTCAAAAAAAAGTTATAGATTTTTTCCGGAAAAAGACTGTTTATTCTGAAACAATGAATACACAATTTTCTTCCAAAATGTTCTTTAAATTATTGCAAGAGGTATAGACCATATCCTCCTGTTAAGCAAGGAGGTCAAAGGTTATCTTGTGTTATTTGGAAACTCAATTGTGAAATCTGTTATTATTTTCATTTCATCCGTCTACACATAATGTTAAGTTGCAATGAAGAAATTTGAAAGTGTGTGTGGATTACAATATCAATTGCATTTAATTAAAAAAGCTATCAGTATCAAATATAGAACTAGAAATCTAAAGGTAATACTTCATCTGAATAAAACGCATAAGACAAAATCATTCAATAGTCAGAGTAATGAAAATGAGTGAAGTAGAGTAAGCTGTTCTCACCACATTCGGGATTCCTTTACTTACATAGGAGTTGAGTTCCGGAATGGTGGAGGAAACCCAGAACAGTCTGACAAACTTTGTCTCAGTGCTAACAAAAGCATTAAAAATATGCATTATTTTTAAACAGTAAGCTAAAAATTTAGTTCTGTATGTCATCATGAGTTATATATTTCATGATTTTGACCTTTGTTTAGAGCATTAATTTTTTAATTAATTCTTTCAAAATCAACAGAATTATAACAAACCATGTGTCGGATTTATTTGTCTCTTCATACGTTAATATTGTTCTTTTTCCTCTGGTTGTAATCTCTTTTGTTTAATAATACTCTTATTATTAAAAACAATTGTGTAATTAAATGAAATAACATAATTATGATGGTCGAGATTCTATTAATAGCTCTACAAATTACTTTCAGTTCCAGTCTAAAGTCGGAAGTGTAAACCTATGATATCCTTTTTCTTACAGCCCTTCTTGGTTGTTTTTATTACTATTATTATTATATTTTACGATTTTGTGTGTGTGTGTGTGTGTGTGTCTGTGTGTGTGTGTGTGATATTGCTTTTAACCTTAAGAATTTCTTTATTAAAGATACCAAGATAACGAAACGGCCTTGGTATCATTAAAAAGACGTTCGCTTATCATGTATATGTCGAGAATCACCAAGAATAAAACGCAAGTTAATCAAATATTTCTTATCTTTTTATTCATTCGTTTAGTTTATATCCTATTATCATTATTATTATTATTATTACAATAATAGAAGTAGAAGTGCTATTTGAATACAATACTACTCAAACTCACATTGTTAGGGAGCGTCTAATTGCTTGTTTTTAAATGTTCTTGAAGATTTTATACTAAAAGGTAATCTTTTTTTATTACAATTTAAATTTCAAAAACATTCTTTATCAACTATTAGCATTAAATATTTTCTTTTTTAATGTTTTTATTGCAAAAGAATCTGATTATATCAACCATCTATTCGTTTACATACGTTTGTTAAATCTCGCATTTCCTCATTTCAAGATATTTGAGTAGTCTAATTGTCGTGTCGGCAATTAATGGACAGTGCAAAAAAGTGAAATATATTTATTTTCATTTTTTGTTCTATTTATTTATCTATTTAGTAATTCATTAATTTATTTATTTAATAATAAATTTTTCTTTTAATTGATTATTTTATTTATTTATTTATTTATTTTGCGTCCGATTACTGTTTCTAATTCAGTCAAAAATGAAACGAAAGCCATTTTTTTCGATTTGCCATATGGAACTACTGTGCCGGGGCATGTTGTATAGTCTTAAAATCAGCATGGCATTACACTTATAATTATACCATTGTTTACAAAAAGTGATCAGTGACATGTGTCTTAATAAAACAAAGTTTGCATTGATGGAGGTTGACCTCGTATAATACATGAATTGAAATCAGTTTCAACATCTGTTTTTTTTAAATCAACACATATAAAAGAGAATGAAAGGACATTTGTCACTCCTTTTAACGCTGAGCTGCAGCATTTTTGAATTTCACCGAAAAGAGGAAGAAAATGTTGTTCAGTTTTGCTCTTGTATACTGTTGCTTCATGGGTAAGACTCCATTATGTAATATCTCAGAATGAGAGAATTTTCCTGCTTTGTGACTCACTTAAGAGTTATTATCAATGAATAATTGCGGCACAGAGGTGACATGGTTTTTTTAAATATCGCATGCTCACACAAAAGTTGTTGCATGTTTACACAAAACCCATTTCCTACTCGCCAACAATTATTGCCTCCTGAAGCAAAAGTTCTCACTTTTGCGTAAGCACGATTTAAAAGAGATCGTGTCATCTTTGTAACCCAGTAGGAAATACGTTTTTGGGCATTTAGAACAAAATTTTTCGTATTTTTCTATTGAAAATATATTACTCTTGTAAAATAATTATATATTAATTATATAGCACAAATACCAGTTGAATTTTGATGTGCCAGATGTGCACATTTCGGAAATTCATTCTTAGAAAAGGCTAATAAATTCTGCCTGAGTCACTGTGTTTCTTACAATGAGTATTGTAAAACTTTCAAAGAAAATCCAATTTACTTAAATTAAGTTTGGTATTTTTCACTTACTTTAGTCTAGTCGTTACTAATAACTGCTATGCGCATCCGCAATTATCGTACACCATTTCTGTAGAAAGTAAACTCTTGCAGCTACGGGGATTTTACCTGTCAAAAATGGCGATGCTCTCACCGCAAATGACCAATTACGTTATATTCGCAAAAGAATTCATAAGTTTTTTAATCCTATTTGAGCAAGAAAACGAAACAAAACACAAGCCGTTTGTTTGTTTCATATTCCCATTAAATATTTCTGCGGTGTGGCCAATCATATTACCGATACAGATTCTGTTGAATGATATAAGCTGTAACGTGCATCTCTATTAGACAATACTAGACGACAAAATGCTTTCAATATGAATTGATAATGTTTTTAAAATTTTATCAAATTATGTATTTTAAATTTCATTAATTACAAAAAATAAATGAAATAAAAATAAATAAAATTCAGTTACATTGAGGTCAAATTTTTTCTTGCCCTTATGTTTTATTACATCGTTCCTTGGCTAATTTCAAAAATAACATTTGATTAACCAATTTCAGTCAAAATATTATCTTTATTCGTTAAAAAAAAACTTTTCAATAGTTTTTTGGTCAAAAGCATGAAATAATCGATAATATATAGAATAAAAATTTAAAAAGGTTTAGTCATCACTGTGCTATTACTTTATTTGCAAAAACGAAACCATAAAGTGAACTTTAGTTTCGGTGAATGAGTGGTCTAAAGGATCAAAGCGTTTCTCCTCGCCTAGGTTCGAATCTCTCTCGGGCAGATCCTAGTGTAAGAAAGTACATCGAATCACTTGCCGAAGGTGGGTGATCTTCTATCACCTCAGAACAGTACATTCAATTTAAGTGAATGAATCTTGAACGAGGCGTTAAACAACTTAGGTAAAATCGATCTGATCCACCTGTGCACAAATCAACTGATTTCAAATAATTAGCATTATTTCCTTATACTTACAAATAAAGCTATTTTTGTTTTCTAATTCTATGAAAAAATATGAAATCAGAACTAATATAATAATTTCATTTGATGGTTAAAATTTTGTAAATGCTTCTAAAACAACTAAATGAGTGAAATAAGATCATTACAATTCTGCAGATTAATAAATACTCAAGTCCGATTTCTTTGACAATGAAATGAGACGGCGTTCATCTCGACATCAGTTGGTATCGGTAAATCCCGTTTAAAAAAAAAAATGTTCTGACACTAAACATAACAGCCAGACATCAAATGTTTTAGGGTCAGAGGAATGTTTATATTTGGACTTCAAACACTCATGCTATTGTTCTTTATATTAATATTTAGGCTGTTTTGGTTTACCTTTGTGTAATAATGGATAAAGTAGTCTCAATTCGTTGTCTCAAAATGGATATGGCACTAGCACTTCCGGTATTGGAGGCAACGTAGGCACCAACAATTTATTTAGTGGAGCTTTTGGCTCTGGTATTTCCGGCAGTTCCTTTTTAACAGGAGGCAGTAATAGTAATACCGGAACAGGATATGGAATTGACACTTCCGGTAACAGAGGCAGCGTAGGCACTAACAATTTATTTGATGGTATGTTTGGCTCTGGTATTTCCGGCAGTTCCTTCACAACAGGTGGCGGTAATAGTTATACTGGAACAGGATTTCGCATTAGCTCTGCTTGCAATGTCCACTCATCAAGAAGCACTCTCGGAGGTTATATATGGGAATAGCTATTGCAGCAATTACTATACTACTGTAAACGCCCATACTCAAAGTTATGACATTAATGGTTTCTAAAACGTTTTATATTTCACTTCATACAAAATGAACTTATAACCCGAAACATCAGTTAACACTAAAGTGTTATTATTTAAAAGTAAATTGCAGACACAATAATCAAATTCTTTTGTTTTGATATCGGTATATAATTATATACTCACGTTATCTTTAATACTCAATTAAGTCACATGGTCATATCATATGTTTAATGCTTCACAATTGGCTTAGGATTGACTGTATACACTATATTCTTCTCTGAAAGTTCTTGGACAAATTTGATATATTTTTGTAATTCTGTGTAAATGAAGAAGTTACACAATTTCACAAATAATGGTATTATGTCCAACATGAAATAAAAGAATAACAAAAACTCAAACACAAACATACCAGTCTTTTTTAAATAACAATGCAAAACTATGAAAACTAGCAAATTTAATTAACCAGGTAAACTTAGAAGTGAGACCGGTTGCTCCTGAAAGTAAGCAATTATAAATTTTCAATTTTCTTAGTAATAAAAATTAAACGTGCAATACAGATGATGTTTCATATCACAAAAATAAGCATCAACACGGTAACACTTCAATAGTAACTAAATAAATTAATTATTTGACTATGGTAGTGAGATCCCAAAACTAAGAAACTGTAAAGGTTGCTATGAATTGTAAATATAGTAATTGATCAAAAAACAATAACTAAAGTTTAGAAATTTATATGTAAAATAATTCAAGAAAGCAGTATTTTATGTGCACAAATTTTTATCATAGGGGTTTTAATTAGGAAACTGTTAAGGGACCCCTTGAAATAATAGAAAAAATCATTAATGAAGATTTTAGCTATTTAAGTTGAAAACTCCATTTAGGTGAAAATACTTTCACTTAATGAACTAGTGAATATTCTGTCCTCATTAATTAATAGGGCAGAATATTTTATATTTTAGTTATACGTTAAATTAAAGTCTGGAAATTTAGTGCTGGTTCGCGGCGACCTAAAAATAGGATGGTGTAAACAAAACAGTTATTTTAAATCTGCCATAAAGCAAAGTACTTCTCGAATCCGAAACAATAATTTTTATTTTATTAAGTATCTATGTATATGGTTATCAACTACGTGTCACGTTATGCTAACTGGTATCGAATGGAGACATCATTTGAAGACGGACACGTGAACACCTCTCAAGGTGTAATGATAAGCATATTACAGACAAATAAAATTTGCATGCTTCTAATTAGCGTTTCCGTTATCAATCTAATCTCTGTTAGTTGTTACCAAGAAACTTGATCACCAGTGAAAAATTGTATAAATAAAACCACGAAAATGATTAGAAATTTCTATGTGTGAAGAAAAACCACAAGAACTACCTTATCGTCTTGTCCGATTTTACGCGTCCAGGACGCGCGGACCCGCTTACCCGGCCCGGGTTCGAATCTAATACCTCCCACTTTTGAATCTGACGTTCTACCACAAAGCCACAAAGGCGGTCATTATATATTTAAGAGGTCATAAAGGTGAATACAATAAAAGTTTTTTGTGTAGAGCTATTTTTGGTAATGCCTATGGAAAATACTAGAACCATTTATTGACCTTACAAAGACGTTAGACACTGTGGTAGAGATGAAGATTGTCTAAATAAAAATTGTATAATTCAAATGCGTAATGTCACTTTACTGCAAATATGTCGGTTTAAGATAAAAAGCCAACTAAGAATCAATTTTTTTAAGTTGTTTGTAAAATGATTTAGATGTAAGTATCATCGAAAATGTTTTAAGTTGCCTATCAAAGAACCCCCAAATAAATAAATAAATTAATTAATAAATAAATAAATAAAAACCATAAAACTAAACCTGAATGTTCTTTTCTGCTGATTTTGTTTAACGCCCACAAAGATTTTTAGAGGCCTACATTACATAATTGCCATTGTTTATCAGACATTAATATTTTTTTCAATTGTAAAAATGAAATGGCTTGCAGAACATTTTCATTATTGCTACTACTTTTTTCGTGTTTATACGCGCTCCGATTTGTTTGTTACTTTATGTGATGTATTTCCTTGTGTAACTATGCCATTGATTTACTACGTATTATTGTCACTTTGAAGTTTTGATCCCAACAGACTTATTATTGACTTTAATAAGGCCTAATACTGGCGCGTTGGCGTAAGGCTTTAGATTCAACTTCCGCACAAGATACAGTTTCTGTTAACCCATTATATCTGAAAGGTTCTTTTTTAAACACGTGACTCATAGCTGTCGAGAGTTTTCAAAGTTAAGCGTGCGACAGTCCAAATAATGGCTTTTTCGTATGCCAAGCTATAAGGTTTTGAGACATTTTTTCGCCTTCCTCAAAAAAGTTTTAAAAAAGGCGTTTTAGATCCATAAATGAGAGACAGCAAAGTTAGAATCCACAAAACATGTAGCAACAAAAAACAAGAATATTATTGTATCAACGCTGAAATTGTAAATAAACTTATTATAATTATGTTTAATTCTTTGTGGCGGATTCTATTTTCTTTATACTCTAATAATATGTGTGCT
Organism: Tegillarca granosa; assembly: GCA_029721355.1. Taxonomy (NCBI): domain Eukaryota; kingdom Metazoa; phylum Mollusca; class Bivalvia; order Arcoida; family Arcidae; genus Tegillarca; species Tegillarca granosa. Next base: position 18,295,098 of record CM056607.1, read on the forward strand.
TAAGAAAGTTTATTATGTGAGCGTGATTTACATAAAAAATGCGTGTGACCCGCGTAATTCGTGTGAATTGACAGGTATGCGTGATTCTCTGTGTGTACAAACAGTGACAAAGTACTGGCTTATGGTAACCCAAAGGCAACGTAGTGCTTAACTTAAAATGAAATTGGTAACTCTTTTGAGCTTTGGTGGCAAAACTTTTATTTTCCTTATCACTTGATAAGGATTTTACGTAACTCCTAGTTGCAGGAGAGCATACAAGGGACCCACCTTACCGACGACTAATAGATAAAGGAGACAGCATTCTCTTTGCGCGGCGACAGACCCGTCAACAAAAAGTGAACATGCTTGAACTAATGTTGGGCCAAATTGCCAATTTCTGCCCGGTTATTTCGCGACATACTATTGTTAAAGATTCCATTTCTATATACATAATATGACAGACTATTCACATGCATTTCGGCTTCTTATCCACAGGTAGCTTGGATATTTTTTCTATCAAATGTGGAGTTAATCAGCGTCCTGAAGATTTGTATCAAAACTTAATAGCTTTAATCGAATGTAATCGCTTGGGTCCGGATTTTAACCTTACGTATCACGCTTACCTAATGGTTTTCTTTGTTTCTTTAATTCTCCCTTTAATTGCGATTTTACATGTGATATTTTATGTTAAATACTATGTAGTTTATGCACCATTTCATTCATGAGTTGGGGACCGTCTACATAAAGATACTGTTTTGCATTTTAATTATTGTATACTCATTATTATATTAAGAAATATCCCCATTATGTAAGAAAATGTGGTGACGCCATCTGTTTCCGTGTTTTATACATTCTCGGATTTGTATGTTACTTTATATGAATAACTTCCATATAAAAAATATATTATCACACTGTACATAGAATATACTGTTGGACAGAGAAAGTATTTTGTCGCGAAATCACTGTACAGAAGATTATTATCATCTTTACGTATTACAAAATTTCAGTTCAGATCTAAACTTTATATGCTAAAGTAAAAGAAATAACCCTGGCATGCTTCGTGGTTATGAGCATATAACAACGATTAGTATCAAACAATCAAATGCACGAGAAAAAATTTATTTCTGCAAGTGAACTGACAAACACTACTATCTGCCCGAGTGGGATTCGAGCATAGGCGTTGAGAGGCATTAGCGCACATTTTAGATTTAAACCGTTTTGACCCGATAGGCATTGGAGTAAAAGTTATTATGACGATCTAGATGATTACCTATTGTTACATGTATTTGTGTATCTTATCGGTCAAATAATAACAGTAAAAAAAATAAGTAAACAAATAAAATAAATAAGTAAACAAATAAATAAATATTTTTTAAAAAAAAATAATAAATTTTAAAAAAAAACCAAAAATAAATAAAATAAATGAAATAAAGATTTAAACAAACTAATGGAAGTACAGATACTACATAAATCAATTTTTTTACAATTATTGAACAAACATTATTGCTAAATCGACAAGTAACAATAGTCGGAGGTGCCTTGCAGTAATGATTTAATGATTATCTTTTACAGGTTTTTTTTTACCATTATTTTATTAGAGATATGTCATACATCATTTCTAAATGTATTTCACGATATTTTTAATGCTGTATGAAAGATATATGTGGTATTTGTATTTTCATTTTTATTTTTATTTTGACATATATGTTTCAACCTACTTAAAAAAAATTAGAAAAGGAAGTGTTGGAAATCAAAAAAATTTTCGTTAAAGAAAGTGGAAAATCGAATATGCCATTTTGTTTTTATTAATTACTATATTCACAACGTCTTAAATTGCGTGAATATTTGTAAACCTTACAGAAATAGAGAAGGATAAATTAAACATAATTAATAAAGAATTCGACAAGTGTGTGTGTGTGTTTGTGTGTGTGTGTGTGTGTGTGTGGTATTTCTTTTGACCTCATATATTCCTTTATTAAAGATACCAAGATAACGAAAGGGCCTAGCTATCATTAAAAAGAGGTTTCCTTATCATGTACATGTCGGGGAATCACCAAGAATAAATCGCAAGTTAATCAAATATTTATTTATTTATTTAATTTATATCCTATTATTATTATTATCATCATCATCATCATTATTATTATTATTATTATTGTTGTTGATGTTGTTGTTGTTGTTGTTGTTGTTGTTGTTAGTAGTAGTAGTAGTAGTAGTAGTAGTATTGGTAATAGTAGTAGAAATGCTATTTGAAAACAATACTTCTGAAACTCACATGGTTAGGGAGCGTCTAATTGCTTGTTTTCAGATGTTCTTGAAGATTTTATACTTGAATATCTTATTAATTCCGACCGGAGAAATTAAGCTATTCGGATTACATTTTAAATTTCAAAAACTTCCGTTATCAACTATTAGCATTAAATGTTATTTCTTTTCATGTTTTTATTTCAAAAGAATCTGATTATTATGAACCATCAATTCTTTTACATACGGAAAATCAGAATATTTTCGCGTTAGTTAAATTTTGCGCATTTAATATAGACTTACCTGTAGAGGTAAGTGCCGCTTTAAATACTCTACCTATAATACAAAATCAACTCAGGGACATAAGTTTAAGATTAGAAAGGTATGAAAACATTGAAACATCAATCAACGGAATAAAGGCAGAACTTTGGGAAAGTGAAGGTTTTGATGAGAGTATTACTGATATAGCTAATAAAACCAGTCTTAATTCCAAAAATATCGATGCTCTAAGGTCTGAAAATGTATCTCTCAAACGTGAAATACAAAATCTCAAGTCTGTAGTTATTAGACTAGATAGAAGGGTAGCATCACAAGAAGAGAGATAAATAACCTCAAAAGTCGCTCGATGAGAGATAACATTCTCATTCATAATTTCCGAGAAAGTGACAACGAAAACCTTCTAGAGAATGTCCCCAGAGCGATATAAGAAACTCTCGGAGTTGACATAGAATTTTTGAGAATACATAGAAACAGTCCCCGCCCGAATCCAAATGGAAAACCAAGAACCATCACTGGAAAGCTAAAGAATTTCTCCCAAAAAGAAATTCTTCTTAAAGCCCAGAGAGAAAAAAAGACGCTGGTGTCGAACTAAAATTCTATATAACACCTCAAAGTCCGACACCTGTGTTCGAATACAGGAAAAAGTTACAAGAAATAAGTTCCACGGTCCGCAAAGACAAAGTTAAACACAGAATTTCCGGTAACAAAATAATTTTTGAAAACGGAGGTGTTCATAGAGAGAGAGTGTGTACTCCAACAGCTGACGACATCTTGTCGATAGATTCTTCGGAATTTAGAAAATCTCCAGAAAATTGAAACTGTATGCAGTAAGAGTACAACTGAAAGTGGAAACGTTTTCAAGGCACATGGTGCAAAAACAAAAACTGTCAAGGAGGTTCGTAATCTCTACAAGAAAATAGTAAGCGATCCGGAATATGCAAATGCGACCCATCGCATTCTTGTCTACAGATTTAAAGACTCCGGTGGTAAGATGCATGAATCATATCAAGACGATTATGAGTACGGGACCGGTCAAAAATTGCTGAAATATATGCAGATACAGGGTTTAATGGACTGTGCTTTTGTAGTCCTGAGATGGTTCAGTGGTCGCCACATTGGACCAAAACGTTTTTCCATTATGGAAAATTCTGTTGCAGAAGTTGCAAATAAACTTTAAAACCTGGAACTTATATAATCTTTCGACTATTTATGTTTAACTGATATTTTTAACGCATCCTTTTATCACAGGCGCGTTTAAATTTATAAATATTTGCCATTAAATTTAAATCAGGACTATTGGTATACCCACTGGGAAACTTTCCGGTTATGCGATTTGCGAACTAGATTCTGAACCGTCTTTCAATTTAGAAATTTTTATAGGGCAGTTACTTCCGAAAATAGCAAAAGCTCCATGTGAGTAGAAAGTCTCCCCAAAGTGCGTGTTTTTTTTAAGTAACTTTAACCTTTGTAAATGTCAGGATATATTTTAAGTAACTTTAACCTTTGTTAATGTCAGGATATATATATATATATATATATATATATATATTAGTGAAAATGATTTGGTATTATTTATATAACAAAACTTGAAAACGTCAGCTCACAGGGGCTTGTGTAGCGATATTACAATAGTTTTTAGGTCTACTGTTGCAGGCTCCGGTGACCAATTAAATTGAGTCAATATAAAATGTAAAACCTTTATTAATGGGTGTTGCTAGACCCGACCTTTTTTTCCAAGTTACTATAAAACGTAAATACAGTATATGGTGGGTGATGCCAAGCCCGATATTTTCCCAATGGGGTAAACAATTTTTTGGTTGTACATATACTGCGATTAGTACATTGTTTATAGGAATTCATTGACCATGAAAATCACGAGATATTTTAATTTTTTCTTTCTTTTTTCCTCTCTCTATCAGTTCTTCTTACATGCTACTTTCTCTTTGTGTGTGTTTATGTACTTGTATGTGTGAGAAAGGTATGGCAGTTATGTTCATAATGCTACGTCCAACATGAACAATATCAGTATCTTATCCCTTAATTGTAGAGGGTTAGGTGACTTAACTAAAAGGAGAGATGTTCTAAATTTTCTGAAAAATAAAAACTTCAGTATTTGTTGTTTGCAAGACACTCATTTTACAGAAAAGGAATACAATTACATTAGGACAATATGGGGATATGAAATACATATTAGCTGTGGATCATCAAACGCTAGGGGAGTTGCCATTTTATTTAATAATAATTTTGAATTTGAAATTTTAAATGAAATAAAGGATAAAAGGGGGAATTTTCTCGCGTTAGAATTGTCTCTTGAAAAGAAATATAATGTTACCCTAATAACAGTCTATGGACCAATAATGATGCTCCAGAAGTTTTTGAACATATGAAATCAGTAATAGAAAAATATAATGATGATTTTTGCATTATTGCTGGGGATTTTAATCTTGTTCAAGACACTGAAACTTGATTATATAACTACAAACATATAAATAATCCCAAATCAAGACAACAACTTTTAAATATAAAAAATGAATTGAACTTAGTTGACCCTCTGGAGAACATTACATAAAGATCTCATAAAATACACTTGGTTTGCAAAAAATCCCATTAAAAGAGCCCGGTTAGACTTTTTCCTTATAAATGAAGAGCTTTTATCACTAGTAGAAACTGTAAAAATTTCAACTGGTTATAGGACTGACCATTCAGTTATAGAATTAAAACTGAGGATAAATAAATTCGAAAAGGGAAGAGGTTTCTGGAAATTTAACAATAATTTACTTTCAGATGCAATTTTTGTTAATAAAGTAAAGGATATTATTTCTGATGTTAAATTATTATATCTTAATGATATTCAAAAAACTAATTTAAATAATATCAAAGATGAAGATTTATGTTTTAAAATAAATGCACATCAGCTTCTCGATCAAATACTTGTTCAAATTAGAGGCTATGCAATTTCCTATTCTTCATATAAGAAAAAAGAAAAAAGAAAAAAAACTAATGAAATTGAAAATAGAATTAAGGAACTTGAATCATCTTTAATTTATAGCAATGACATAGAAAATGAGATAAACGCATTACAAAAGCAACTAGAAAATGAACGCAAAGATTCGTTAAAGGGTATTATGTTAAGGGCTCATGCAAAGTGGATTGAAGATGGTGAAAAGAACTCAAAATATTTTTGTAGTCTTGAGAAAAGAAATTACATAAATAAAACTGTCACAAAATTAGTCACTGATATAGGAGAGGAAATAACTGATCAAAAAAACATTCTAATTGAAATTGAAAAATTCTATTTTACATTATATTCAAATAAAGACCATGAATTGGATGATGTTCATTTAGATCAATTATTACCACATTATGATATAAATAAACTAAATGGTAAAATGAAAGAATCACTAGAAGGACCTATCACCTATCAAGAAACACTGTTTGCACTAAAAAACATGAAAAATGACAAATCCCCATGCCCAGACGGTTTCACAGTAGAATTCTTTAATTTTTCTGGAACAATCTTTCTTGTTTTATGATAAACTCTTATAGAAACAGTTTTGAAAGTCAGTCATTATCATACACACAAAAACAAGGAATAATATCCATTTTACCTAAAGGGAATAAAAAACAGAGAACTTTTAAAGAATTGGAGGCCCATTTCACTACTTAACGTGTCGTATAAAATCCTTTCATGTGTCATAGCAAATAGAATAAAATCTGTTTTAGATTTTTTGATAAATGAGAATCAGAAAGGTTTTTTATCTGGTCGTTTCATTGGCGAAAATACAAGTATCATATATGACACACTGCAATATACAAATGAAAAACACATACCAGGAGTACTTTTATTAGTTGATTTTGAAAAAGCTTTCGACTCAGTATCTTGGAAAGTTATAGAGAAAACATTAAAATATTTCAACTTTGGAGATGAAATTATCAAATGGGTAAACATTTTATATAATGATGCACAACTCTGTGTGATACAAAACGGTTATTTCTCAAATTATTTTTAAAATAGGACGGGGTTGTCGTCAAGGAGACCCAATATCACCGTATCTTTTCATTTTATGTGCAGAAATAATGGGAAATATGTTCAGAAAAAATAAAAACATAAAGGGAATAAAAATAGGAAAATTAGAAATATGTTTATTACAATATGCTGATGATACATGCATCTTCTTAGATGGATCTGCTAAAAGCCTTAAAAGTACACTGGATCTTCTGTTCTAGATTGCAAAGTACTATGGCTTGAAACCCAATATTAATAAAACAAAAGCTATCTGGATAGGCTCAAAAATTAATTGTGGTAAAACATTATGTAGTAACCAAACCATTGAATGGAGCTCACGCCCATTCACCATTCTAGGAATAACCTATTCAGTAAATCTATCTGAAATTCAAAAATTGAACTTTGACACAAAATACTTAGAAATAAAAAAGGATATAACAACATGGTCCAAACGACAATTACCCCCCTTGGAAAAATAACAGTTATTAAAACTCTACTTCTCCCAAAATTAACACATTTATTTTTAAGTTTACCTAACCACCAAGAATCATATATAAAACAATTAGAATCCCTGTTCTATAATTTCATCTGGAATGGAAAATGTGACAGAGTAAGCAGAAATCAAATGGTACAAGAATACAAATTAGGAGGATGTAAAATCTAAGATTGTTCATTAAATCACTTAAACTTTCATGGATGAGGAAAATAAACAAAACAAAGTCTCTGATAAGTAAAATATTTTTTGAACTAATGGAAACTACTTATTCTAACTTTCTTACATTTGGACAGGATTTTATAAATGTATTAAAAAATAAAACCAAAAACTCCTTTTGGAATGATCTGCTGTCCTCATTAAAAGAATTTAGGAATATTATTTATTGCAAGACAAAAAATGAAAATAGCAATGTGTTAAGAATTCCTATATGGTACAATTCAGAAATAAAAATTAATAATAAATCAATTTTTTATGACAGCTGGCTCAAAAAAGGAATTATTTATATCCAAGATTTGTTAAAGGATAATGGGATTTTTTTTAACATATTCTGAATTCTGTATAAATTTAACTTAAACACTCCATTTACAATTTATGAGGGACTAAAAAATTGCTTGTTGTCGAAATATCCTGTTCTGAAAAACATAAAACAAAAGACCCAAAATGTAGACATAACAAACTTTATATATTTCATTTACAAAAGTTCTAAAGGTATTAAAGATATGTACAATATTTTCATACATACACTTTATGAAAAACCAAATAGTGAGTTAAAATGGGAAAATGAACTTAATCTTCAGGACAATTTTAATTGGAACCTAATAAATAAAAGAATCTTCTCCTCCACAAAAGATACAAAACTTATCGGGATAAACTATAGAATTATTCATAGAATAGCAGCAACAAACAAATTGTTATTTAAATTGAAACACAGTGAAAATGAAAACTGTGCTTTTTGTAAGAAATACAGAGATAATATTTGCCACTTATTTTTGATTGTGAATTTGTAAGAAAGTTTTGGGATGATATTCAAAAATGGATTTCAGAAAAAACTAATTTAATTTTCAATATAACAGTAAAAGACATTATTTTTGGACAAGAAAACTGCCACAAAATACTATATTTTATTTTCTAAATGGGTAAATCTTATATTTATAGCAAAAAATATAAAAATTCCGAAATCCATACTCCTGAATTTAAACAAATATTAAAGGAATACTTCAATACAGAAAAATATAGATATTATGTTAAAGGAGAAACTGAAAATTTTAAAAACAGATGGAATACTTGGATTAATCTTTTTTCTGATTAAAATGCCTTTAAATTTATATTATTTTTCAGTTGGAACTCTAGATTTGTTTTGTCTTTTACATGCATATATTTATACCACCAAACATTAGAGGTCACTTCATTATAATGGCTAGCTATATGTAAAAGTCAATAAAATTCTATCTGTCATGTGCTACTTTTGAATTTCTATGAAATGATACATTCAAAAGTTTGACATGTGCTACTTTTGAGTGTGTTATTTCATGGAAGTTTCAAAAGTAGCGCATGACGATTCTAAATCCTAGATATAAATTGTCTTAAACTATGAAACATATTTAATATCTCTGTCATCATGTATGTACAGTAAAACCTGTCTTAAAGATCACTACTCTATAAAGACCAGCTAGTTTTAAAGCCAGTAAAATTTTTTACACAAATTCTAGATTTGTTCTGTTTTTGTTTCTGTTCGCTATGGATACTGAGATATTATATGTGTAATATGTCGGTCACCATGTCTATACAGTCAATCCTGTCTTAAATAACACCTTTTTATAAGGCCGGCTTTTTGTAGAAGTCCAACAGAATTTTAGCAAAATTTCAAATAAGTATGTAATTTGAACCAGTAGATGTGATCTTTACAGACAGATTTGACAAAATATTCAAATATTTAGATGTAATTGCGACATCATGTTTACAAAACTTTAATTTTTAATGTTAGTTTGTACAAAAAAGATCACACTCTTAATGGACATGACATGTACATGTGCAAATATGTGTTTACACTATTTTAAAGTACTTAAAAAAATATATGCATGGAATAATCTAGTTATTTAAAAAACAAATGTGGTGATAAATTGTAATATAGAAAGGTATATTTTTATTATATTCTGCCATACCGGAGTGTATGTGTGAGTTTTTGTGGGTATATGAATGTGTAAATGGTGTAATTTGTTATTTTTTTCTAAAATCAGGAAAAAATTTAAATTAAAAAAAAAAAAAAATTTTGCGTGAAACGTCATTTCAAGATTTTTTACGTACTTTAAATTTCGTGTCATGAATTGATGGACATTGTAAATAAATTGAAATATAGTTATTTATCTATTTCATTTTGTTTTGTTTTGTTTTGTTTTGATTCATTTATTTTATTTTATTTTATTTTATTTTATTTTATTTTATTTTATTTTATTTTATTTTATTTTATTTTATTTCATTTCATTTCATTTCATTTCATTTCATTTCATTTCATTTTATTTGATCTTATATCTTATTTATTTTACTTTAGTTTTTTTTTATTTTCATCTTTATTAATTAATTAATTTATTAATTTATTTTTGTCTGTTTGCGTCTTATTACTCTCTCGAATTTAGTAAAAAAAAAAATGAAATGAACTATATATTTTTTCCGATTTGCCACATGGAACTATTGTGAAGGGACGTGTTGTATTGTCATTCAATCATTATGGCAATACACTTATACATGTAATTATATCTTTGTTACAAAAAGGGACCAGTGTCAAATGTTTTAATAAAGCAAGGTTTGCCTTCATAAAGGTCGACCTCGTACAATACATGAATTGAAATACATGTAGGTTTCTTGTTTTTTTTTTTTTTTTTTTTTTTTTTTTTTTTTTTTTTTTTTTGTTAATGAACACATATATAAGAGAACGAACAGACCATTTGTTACATCTTTAAACGCTGAACTTCAGCATTCACAGGACGGAATGTCATCTATAAGCCACCTATAAGCCATGCTTATAGGAGCTTATAGATTGGCTTATAGGAGCTTATAGGTTGATTATAGGGAGCTTATAGCACGTCTGTCTATAAGCCTTCTATAAGCCACCTATAAGCATGGCTTATTGGCATTCAAAATATAAGCCATCTATAAGCCATGCTTATAGATGACTTATAGGTGGATATATATATATATTTTAAATAGTGCAGGTTTAAAATGGACTTAATATACAGGCGGACTTTATAAAGAGGGTAATCTTTTTGAGTGAGAAAACTTATTATGTTACTATCGAAAAAAGAACTAAAAGTATGTAGTTCCTATGATGCTAATATATATTTATAAATTATTTTCAGTGCATTTTATCTTTAGGCATTTTGTAAATTTCTTAATGACTTTCTAGCCATACGCTATCTATACGCCATCTTAAAGAAATAACACAAAGTTTTGAAAAATGATGTTTTGTATAAACTTTGTTATTTACCCGTTTCATAGTATTTCTTGAAAAATAATTGCATTTATATGTAAATGGAAGTTCATCTTTTTGCTAACCGTTAGTTTAAGAAATCGGTATGAGCCTTTGATCTACCAACTATGAAGTGTACCCCGTCCTATGACAAAATATTTCATTACTTCCGCATGTGTTTATTTTTAAAAATTCTCTTTTATTACAAAGATCTATAAAGCTAAATACTGATCATTCCGGATATCCGGACATTTCAAGTAAAAGAGTTGTTAGCCTCCTTAGATACTGTGAATACAAACTGCTTAATAGCAAAGTAAATAGTACGAATGCACTATCATTTATTGAATGTAGTGTGCTTTTTAGATTTAACTAAAATTGTAGTCATAACTAATTAAAATTTGATTATTTGACTGAAATGAATGAAAAAAATTATTCATATAATAAAAGACATGTCTGTCTGTCAGTGTACAATTTGTTGAACTTTTTTCCAGTATTAATAGCACTAGAAATGTGAGTGAATTTAAGTTTATTAAAGAATTTCAATGATCAATTTAAATTTAAGCAAAAGTAATTTTATTCCGCCAGCAAGTCGGGTCGGTTCTAGGATTAATCGTTTCAAGTCAATCTGGTGTTTTGGTGATTTGATATTTTTATATTGTACAACAGTTCTTTCCACAATTTTTTGTCAACATCCCATAATAAAAATTACATATTACATTGACAAGTTTATCTCTGTATTGATACCTGTCAATCAATTTAGCAAATTGCATGGTAAGACCCTGATGATTACAGGTGATGGAATGTGTCTAATAAACAGGATATTCACCGACTTAGATTATTGATAATCTTTTAATTACTCGCATGTAAGATTATTTTGTAAATTCAGTGTACAGAAAATGTCAACTGAATTAAATGTTATAATTTTATTTCAAATAATAAACTGAATGACACGAGAATTACAATACAGTAAGCACTATTAAATGTAAAAAATTATTATTTTTATTATTTTATAATAATAATAATAATAATAATAATAATAATAATAATAATAATAATAATAGTAATGATGATGATGATGATAATAATAATATTATTATTTATGCCATGTGAGACATATTTTTGAATGTTGTGAAGATCATAAAAAGCAAGGAAATGTTCATATTAATAGTTACACAAAGATTTTAAATTCGATAGTCATTTTATTTATTTATTTATTTATTTATTTATTTGTTAATTTATTTATTTAACTTAATTATTTATTTAATTATTTATTTATTTTATTTATTTATCTATTACTGAAAAAATAAAAGTATTATTTATCTATTTACATTTTATTGATTTATTTATTTATTTATCCATTAAACCAATACAATTATCATTTTTAATTAATTAACACTAATTTGATAATTTTTGTAAGTAGTCCAAAACATTTTAGTAAAAACATTTTACCTCCTTTTAGTTCACTGGTCATATCTGAAAGTATATTTTGAAATCAGACACTAGATCAGGGATGAGGTATAATATATTCTAAATTGTTGATATAATTGTTAAGGTATCATGCATATATCTGATTTTAAGATTTGTATTTATTTTATGTAAAATTGACATTTTCTCCAAATATATTTTTTGGCAATTACCCATATTTATATAGTCACAATATTCTTAAGTTCCACAATAAAGCACTCTCTCTCTCTCTCTCTCTCTCTCTCTCTCTCTCTCTCTCTCTCTCTCTCTCTCTCTCTCTCTCGTATTAAAATCAATTAAATTACATTTTATTATTTTCTTTACCCTTTTTGTATGTTTAATGCTTGATTTATTAAACAGGTAATTAAATATAATTATCCATGTTAAGAAATACAACGTATTAAAATCAATTAAATTTCATTTTATTATTTTCTTTACCCTTTTTGTATGTTTAATGTTTGAATCATAGTTTGACTTATGATTCATGAGAGAGAGAGAGAGAGAGAGAGAGAGAGAGAGAGAGAGAGAGAGAGAGAGAGAGAGAGAGAGGTAATTTTGTAATTTGATTGCCCCGGCGAGAGAGATGAGTTCAGATGAATAGTTTTGATTGGTGGATTGAAATAGAGGCTAATTTATGGACCAATCACATCCTTTGGATTTGTTCAAAATCAGTATCATCAACAAGAAGAAAGTAACATCTTCAGGACAAACAGATTTGCAAAATGTTGTAAGTTTCTTTTTTATATTATGGATTATACTATTGTAAGAAAATAAGCATCTTTTACAGTACATATTATATCATTAATCAATAATGTTTTCACATTTTACAGTCTGTTTAATTTTTTATACATCTTACTAAAAATGTATCATCTAGAAAGAATTGGTAGCCATCTTGGATTTTGACATAATTTTTATTTTTTGTCCTTGAAATATGGCTCTTACTTAAAGAAATTTGTCTTTGTTATTGTGAAAAGCTACACATACATTAAAGGTCTAATCAGATTTGTATCACATTTTGTTCATCTTAAAATTCTCTTTTATACAATATTCTATGGTTTCACAGGGGTCCCTAGAATTTCAGGTTTTTACGTGAGCTTTTAAATTTAATAAATTGATTAATAAATAAATAGAATTAAATAAATAAATAAATAAAAATAAATAAATTATAAAGCTAATGCCTTTTATTTAATTAATTAATTATCGCTTGCTGTGTAGGATACAATTCATTCATTCATTCATTCATTCATTCATTCATTCATTCATCTATCTATCTATCTATTTATCTATCTATCTATCTATCAAGAACATGTTCTAAGTTTTTTTTTTATTTTACGTCAAACTAACATGGTAATAAGGGTTATTATAGAAATAATGAAATTGTGGAGAAATAAATAAGGATATAATTATGATGAAAGAAACCACAATGATAATGAATAAGAAAACAAAATTCCAACTAAAATCAGAAAAAAATGATTTTAATAATAATAATAATAATATTATTATTATTATTATTATTATTATAAAACATGGGATATTCGCGGAACTCCACCTGGTTTTCTTGCGAATTACATGGTATAATATCAGTGTTTTGTTGAAGAGGTATACATGTTTATTATTTTACCAGAGGCGGGGTATTTCTTTCATAGGGATGGAGTTGACTATTTTTTTTTTTTTTTTTTTTTGTATTGTATCTCACATGAGAAGTCAGCAACACTAAACTCCAGCAGACAGAAAATATTTTGAGGGTTGTCCAAATTTGCCGTGTCACTTCTTAAATAAAAGCATGACATACAAAGAACGAATTTTAGTTATTTCGGCACCAAGTCAATTTGACACCTAGTCATTTCGGCACCTGACAAGTTCTTTCGGTCCTGAGTCAATTCGGCGCCGACAATAGGTCATTACTGCAACTCGTCCGAAAAATTGGCTAAGACCACAGGGACTCGTAATTAACAACAACCACAAAAAAGTAACATACATGTAAATAAAACTACTATCTAGGTAGCACAAAAAAAGGCAAGAAGATGAACTCGGTTGATCTTTATTTCACTAACGTAATTTTCCCTTTATCCCATTTCAAACTAATTTTTCTCAACGCAAAATTTATTTTTCTTCCGCTTTGTGACCAAAATATTTCTGAGCTACTGATTTATTCGTTTAGGTCTTAGATGAACAGAAAGTATCAATAGTAGCACTGGTCTTAGTCGGAATTGCCTCTCGGAATCTAATTCACACACACACACACACACACACACACACACACACACACTCTCTCTCTCTCTCTCTCTCTCTCTCTCTCTCTCTCTCTCTCTCTCATACTCATAACACAAGGTGTTCAATTATTCTAATTTTTTACCCACCTTGGTTCAGTCGTTTTTTTTTTTTCTTTTTATTTGTGGGCAATGAAAATCATAAACAAATATCTCTCACACCTTTATGCATTGCTCCACAAAATGGTTTATATCGGAACTGCCGCCGCTGTTTCGACTACATAACACGACTTAACTAGAGACAGTCCTAAAATCTTTATCTTTGAGATTAACAACAACACATGTCGGGAAAATCAAACACATCAAACACAATTCAGTCACTAACTCTTGTTTGTGATTCAAAATATGCTTCTGTTAAGTTTTAATCCACTAACTGCAGACTTTAGTCTTAGTTTATATTCATTTTTTCATTGTTTTTAGACTAAAAAAAACTGGTGATTTATAAAGGACAAAAAAAGAAGTGAAGCTGACTGGGTGAAAGAGAAAGTAGTGAAGATGATAAGAAATGTAGACATTGTGTCATCGAAGTAAAATTTGCAGAGAAAGTAGAATGGAAAAGTTAACAACTTCAGAATTAACCGTGCAAATATTATGTTATAGTCATAACCAAGGATTCAACACAAGGGAATTCCAGATTCCAGTAGTATCTTATTACATAATTTGAATGACTGTTTGATAGTGACAACTGAAATATTAATTTGAGTGCCTAGGATACAAATCTAGAAATTTAGAACAAAGTCAATTTTACCTTAAATATTGTATATTCAGCAAAGTTTAGCCGTACACCTGAGATTGATGTCAAACTGTAATTTCTTTGATTAATGTGCAAATTTTTAACTTCGGACTGAGATTGTAAACAAATATTTTAAGTAAATAAAGTTTCATAACCTTTGTATTTTAAAAGCTTGTCTGAAAATATTTGAGCTTACCGAATATGTTAAAATTTATCGAATTGAAAAAAAAAATATATATATATATCAGTATTTTTATTAATTGAAGGTTGTATGAAAATCACATAATGGTACAAAAGAAAACCCTTTATGATAAAAGGTTGCTAAATAGAAAATGTACTGTTCGGATCATAGAAGAATCTGATAAAACATACAATAATGAAAGATTGTGTAAAGATGGGAAACGTCATTATACTGGTATAAGGAAGGCATATGACATGATTTTGCTGATACAATAAATGCATGAATAGCATATCTGTATTTCGCATTATATAAACAAGAGTGGTCTAAAGCGAGCGTTTACGAATCACAGTGTCTCTCACCGCCTGGGTTTGAAACCCACTCTGGACAAATCCTGTGAGGAAGTTGGTAAGTTTACTTGCCGAAGGTCAGTGGTTTTCTCCAGGCACTCCGGTTTTCTCCACCATCCCAGAACTGACCCCCCTCGAAATAAGTGAAATAATCTTGGTTGGGGCATAAAGCACTATAACCCTTTCCACTCCACTCCACTCCCTCATATAAACCATTCACAGAAAACATTTACAGTAATGATCCATACTCTATGTGAGTATACATCAAAATATGCTCCGTCAGCGTACAAGTGTTTAGTTCTAAACAATAATGATCAGCCAAATATGAAGTGGCTGTTAGATTGATAATTATCTTATTAAATACTACTAAAACAATTATTTCCATACAAATTTTACTGAAAGCGAAAAAATTTAAATATATACTTGGTGAATTTAATGCACGTGTATGATTTTTAAAAAATCGTTACGTTAGGTTTTAAAGGCTTATAGATGGCTTATAGGATGTGTTGTAAACCACTTCACCTTTTAAATTTAGGAATGCTTATAGACGGCTTATAGATGGCTTATATTTTGAATGCCAATAAGCCATCTATAAGCCTGGCTTATAGATGGCTTATAGGTCATCTATAAACAGCTTATAGATGACTTATAGACTCCTGTAAGCCAGCTATAAGCCACCTTTAATCAACCTATAAGCTGGCTTATAGACAGTTTTTCGTCCTGTGATTTTGCGAATATCACCGAAAGAAGTAAAATGTTGTTCAGATTTGCTCTGGTATACTGTTGCCTAATGGGTAAAATCTTTTATATTATATCTCAGAATGAGAGAAATTTCTCGACACGATTTTGTTAAATATCGTATGCTCACGCAAAAAGTTGTGGCAATTTTAAAGAAAAACTATTGCCTACTTGCCAATAATCATTACCTGCTTAACCGAAAGTTATCACTTTTGCATACTCACGCGTTAAAAAAATCGTGTCATCTCTGTAGCCCCGTAGGAAATACTTTTTTTGGCATTTAGAAAAATATTTTCTGTATTTTTTATTTAAATATATTACTCTTGTAAAACAGTCATATATTTATCTCAGAGAAGGCCAAAGATTTTGCCTGAGTCACTGTGCTTGTTACAATGAGTATTGTAAAACTTTCAAAGAAAATACAATTTATTTGAATTAAATTTGGTATTTTTCACTTACTTGAGTCTATTCGTTACAAAAAACCGCTATGCGCATCCGCGATTACCAATGATCATTAATGTAGAAAGTTTTTTTTTTTTTTTAAAAAAATCCCATTTGAACAAGAAAACCAAAGAAAACACAAAAGTGATTGGTATCAATTTGTTTCGTATCTCCATTCAATATTTGTGCGGTGTGGCCAATTATATGACCGAAACAGATTCTATTGAATGATATAAGCTGTAACGTGCATCTTTATAGGACAATACTAGACGACAAAATAGTATCAATATGAATTTATAATGTTTTAAAACTTTATCAAATTATGCATCTTAAATTTCAATAATTACAAAAAATTATAAATAATAAAAAAAAAATTTAAAATCAAAATAAATAAAAATAAGTTACATTAGGGTAACAATTTATTTTTTTCTCTTATATTTTATAACATCGTTTTTTGGCTTATCCCAAAAAAAAAAAAAAAACATTTGATTAACCAATTTTAGTCAAAATATTATATATTTTCATTAAAAAAAACTTTTCATTAGTTTTTTGGTCAAAAGCATGAAATAGTCGATAATATAAAAAATAAAAATTTTAAAATTTTAAAAAGGTTTAGTCATCACTGTGCTATTACTTTGTTTGCAAAAAAGAAACCATAAAGTGAACTTTAGTTTCGGTGAATGAGTGGTCTAAAGGATCCAAGTGTTTCTCCCTGCCTAGGTTCGAATCTTTCTCGGGCAGGTCCTAGTGTAAGAAAGTATATCTGTTCACTTGCCGAAGATTGGTGTTTTTATATCACCACAGAACAGTACATACAATTTAAGTGAAAGAATCTTAAACGGGGCGTTTAACAACTTAAGTAAAATCGATCCGATCAACCTGTACACAAATGCACCGATTTGAGACGGCGTTCATCCCGACACCAGTTGGTTTCGGTAAATCCCGGGTTTTTAATAAACAAATTGTTCTGACACTTAACACAAGAGCCAGGCATCAAAAGTGTTTGGGTCAAAGAACTGTTTAAATTTGAACTTTAAACACTCATACTACTGTTCTTTATATTAATATTTAGGCTGTTTTAAGTTCACCTTTGGGTAATGCTGGATATCGTAGTCTCAGTTCGTAAATGGATATGACCCTGGCATTTCCGGTAACGGAGGCAACGTAGGCACTAACAATTTATTTGATGGCACGTTTGGCTCTGGTATTTCTTGTAGTTCCTTTTCAACAGGAGACAGTAATAGTTATACCGGAACAAGATATGGCATTGGCACTTCCGGTAACGGAGGTAGTTCCTTTTCAACAGGAAGCAGTAAAAGTTATACCGGAGTAGGATATGGCAATAGCTCCCCTGGCAATGTCTTCTCATCAGAAGCCCTCTTTGAGGTTATATGGGAATAGCTATTCGAGCAATAGCGATTCTACTGTAAGGGCTCATTTTCAAAGAAATGGAATTAATGGTTTCTTAAACGTTTCTTAAAAGTTTTCTGATCAACTTGATACAAACTCAATTTATAACCCGAGACATCAGTTAACACTTAAGTGCTATTATTTTATATTAAAGTGTAGACGCAATGATGCAATCAAATGTCTTTTGTTTTTATATCGGTATATAATTATATACTGACATTATACTTACTACTCAGTTAACCACGTGAACTTCCGCTTTAGAAGTGAGGCCGTAGTCTCCGGAAGAGTAAGCAATTATAAATTTTAAAACAATCTTCGTAATACAGATAATCTTTCATATCACAAGAATTAGCATCGAAAAGATTACACTTCAGTATTATCTAAATTGTCAAACTATGGTCGTGAGTTCCCAAAATTTAAAAACAGAACAGGTGAGCCATAAATTGTGAAAATCGTAACTGATTTAAACTTAAAACTAATAGTAACTAAATTGCTAGAGTTTAGACATTATATGTAGAATCCTTAACACAAGTAGTATATAATGCGCACAAATCTTTATTGTAGGGTTTTTAATTATGACGCTGTTAAGGGACCCCTTCAAATAATAATAATAACAATAATAATAATACCATTAATAAATATTGTAAATATTTTAGGTGTAAACTTATTAAAAATTTGAACAAACCATAGCCGTGAAGACATAACTAAATACGTAAAATATCAGAAACTTTGAAAACATATAGAACTCGTAAACAATAAAAAGACATTTAAGATTGGTTGGTAAGGCTGTTGTTTTATGTCGCATCAACAATTTTCAGATTTCGCAACGAGAGCAACAAAACCTTGGGATTGATCTTAGAACTAGTAAGTGTATACGCAACATGCAAGGTGTGTATCATGGTCTGTCCTTGTACTAGCGCGCACATACATCGACTTTTTTTAATGTGCTAACTTACGGAATCAGCATGCCACCGACAAACATTCCACTTCCTAGGTCACGTTGTAGCTTCCCTTGATAAACAAGTTTATATTCTGCCTCGTAATACCAAGCCCCAGATGAATCTTATGATCAATTGTCTAATTTTATAACCCTGCCGCGGTTCGAACCTAATACCTCCTACTTTCGAGTCCGGACGTTCTACCTACAAAGCCACAAAGGCGGTCACTATATATTAAAGGGGCAAAAAGACTAGAAAAACGTATTTCTTCATTTGCTTATATATTGTTTTAGTGAAAAAAAACGAGTCTAAAATTATGTATAACCCGTATCTGACGTGATTGTAAACCTGAGATAATATAGATCTAGCATCTTTTCGACAAGTTTCATTTCATACGCGTAATTTTGGTGGTGAAGCAACAATAGTTGAACCTTGTTGGATATTAATGATGTACAACCAATATACCGAATCAGTTCATATATATTTTATATTTTGTAACTTTGAACAAGATACTATACTTGTTTATTTGCACTTAGCTTTGTAGGTTAAAACTAAAAACAAGAAAATTACTTTCTGTAAATTAAAAAAAATCAAACCTGATTAATGTCAAATTGGTTGACATTAGATAATTTAGTTGCAGCATAAAAAAGAGAAGCATTATTTTATTTAATTGTGAAATCAAATAGGACCATATCAAGTCCTAAAAGTAATAGACTATTCGAACATATAAGGTCTGTTTTAGTGTACAATAAAATATACCCTTTATATTACAAATGTATCGTCTTTTGTTCAATTTGATAAGACCTTTCTTCTAGTCAAAAAAAAAACTCTGGAGAAAAGATTCGGACAGTGGATATGATTTGAAGGAACCATAACCATCAAAAAAGCAAAATTTTAATTTAAGATGCTAGTTGGTGTTTCCGACAGTCTTGTAGTTATCCAAAAGAACTGAATAAATTAAATCGTCAGAGTATTAGCTATCATAATAAAAATGAGATAGAAAAAACTGTGCTGAACCAAAATCAAGATTGCTTTACCTACGAGTTCCGTTGAAGCCCATAGTCGTCTGACAATTTGTCACACGGGGATATGACAAATTGGGATTCGAAACAAGACACTGTTATCTGTAAGATAGATAAGAAAGATTATCCAAGAAATTCCAAAATAAATTAATCCAATATTCCAAAATTATATAAATTCAAGTCCAACTAAGGAATTCTTTGCATGATGAAACAAACCTTAGTTTTAAATAAATTTTGCCTCAAGGTACCTTTTCTGACAGCAAAAAGTTCTGCCTACTGAGTTATTGATACCTTTGGGGAGTTTTAACTCCACCAGCAGCGGTATCTGCTCAGGGGTAGTACATATTTTACAAAATACCTGCTTGATTTTTAATGTGCCATTTGTACACAATTTCGTAAATTCGTAACCGATCACTGACGTATAAGCTAAACTGCATGTTATGATCAGAATTGTAATATTTATGGCTTGGCCTTTCTTAATAGAATTAATTTTTAGTTTATTTTTTTCAAAATCAACAAATTTTATAAACCATCTGTCACAGTAATTTGTCTCTACATACGTTTAAATGGATCTTTTTCGTTTGTTTTGCCTCCAGCTCTTTGTTTTGTTTTGTGTTTTTTTTTTTTTTTTTTCTTTTCTTTGTCTTGTTTGGCTAGTTTTTCACTGTGTCGTGTTTTTGTTTGAATTGTCCGTTACTTAGTGCATGTTTTTATCGATTAAAACGTTTTTCTTTTATTTCATCAACATATCCCGATTTTCAATTTTAAACAAGTTAAAATACTAGATTGTTCATATCATATTTTCGCGATTTGTCATCAGACGTAATTTGTTCTAATATATAATATCAAATTAAAAAAACAATTAAAAACATATACAGTATTTTCTTACATTTTAATGTATGAATTTAACATCTAGGAATTGATTATTAATAGTTTGATGAAAAATACTTTTATTATTAAAAAAAATAGTTTTGTAATTGATTGTCATTTTAAACATGATGGTCGGGATTCTATAAATAGCACTGAAAAATTCTTTCAGTATCAGTCTCAAGTCAGAAAGTGAAAACCTATGGTCTTCATGTGTGTCGCTTTTTTCTTAGTTGTATCAGCCGTTGCAAAGGATATGTTTTACAGTTAATACCTTCTTCTGAACAATTTGATTATTTTTTCAGTTTTACTTTGCGGCAGTTAATGGAAACTACTATGGCTATGGTATCAATAAATATAGTAATTATGGCTACGGTAAAGGCTACTTTTACGGCAGTAACTATAGTGCTGGAGATTATAATGGTGAATACAAGAAAATTTTTTTCGTAGAGATATTTTTGGTAGTGCCTATGGAAAATATTTGTATAGAGCAATTTATTGATCTTACCAAGGTGTTGGACATTGTGGTCGAGATGAATAATTTCTTAATAAAACTCGTAACATTCAAATGCGTGGTATCACTTTACTGCAAACTTGTCGGGTTAAGATAAAAACTAGCTAAGGCTCAAATCTTTTTTAGTTATTTTTAAACTGATAAAGATGTATGTGTCATCGAAAGTGTTTTAAGATGCCTATCAAAGGACCCTCCCCATAAATGAAAATAAATAAATAACCGGAAAGACTGAACCTGCCTATTTCCACGTAGTCTTCAAAACTTTTCCCGTTTGGAATATTCTTTTCTGCTGATTTTGTTTTTCGCTCAAGATTTATAGAGGCTTACATTACATAATTGTCATTGTATATCAGACATTTGTTCAATTGTTAAAATAAAATTGCTTGCCGAACATTTCCCTTATAGATTTTTATCTATGCGAACACGTACTTTCAATAATTTTCGCAGTTTGAAAATATTTAACATAATAGATATATTTTTCCGCTAGATTATGAATAATATGCAGCACTTCTATTTTATACAAGCTGCGATTTTATACGTTACTTTATGTAAAGAACTCTCCTGAGTAACGTTACTAATGACTTACTTCGTTTTATTGTCACTTTAAAGTCACGATCTTAACAAGTATTATTGACTAACTAATACTGGCATAGTAGCAGTGTACGGCTTAAGATTCTACGCCTGAACAACATAATGTTTGTGTTTATCCGATATATCTCATAGGTTTTGTTTGTGACATGTGACACATAGCTGTCGAGAGTTTTCAAAGAAAAACGTATGATAACAATCCAAAGAATGGCTTTTTCGTACCTAGCTATGGGGTTTGGGACATGCCTCCTCCTCCGAAAACATTTTAGAAAATGGCGTGAAATCGTGCATTCGAGATCCTAAATGAGAGACAGCAACAACAACGTTGTCATCTACAAAACATGCAACAAGAAACAAGAATGTTACTTGATCTACGCTATAATTGTAAGAGAATTTTTAATTATGTATAACTCTATGTCGCCAGATTTTATTTTCTTGATATTTTGATAATGCGTGTGTTTGAGAATGTTTAGCGTATTAGCGTGATTTACATAAAAATTGTGCGTGACACATGCGCAATTCATGTGACTTGACAGGTATATTTGACTTTATGTCTGTTTCTATGGTAACGAAGTAATTGGTCAGTGGTAACCTAAAGGCACCGAACAGTGGTGCTTAACTAAAAATGAAACTGTAAACTCTTTTGAGCTGTAGTGTCAAAACGTTTTATACTTTATCACTTGATAAGCATTATACCAAACTCCTAGTTTCAAGAAAGCATTCAAAGGGCTCACCCTCATGAGAACTAGTAGATGATGCGCGACAGACCCGTCAACAAAAAGTGAACATGCATGAACTTATGCTGGGTCAAATTGCCAATGTCTGTCTCGTTATTTCTCGAAATACTATTTTTAAAGCCTTCGTTTCTATGACATATAGCAGACAATTCGCTTGTTTTTCGGCTCCTAATCCACAGGTACTCATTCTTGGATTTTTCCTCTATTAAATTTGGAGATTTAAAGATTGAGATTCCTATAGATTTGTATCAAAACTAATAAGCTTTCATCGAGGATAATCTCTTCCGACCGGATTTAAACCTTACGCATCAGCATCTCGCTTTCTTAATGTTTTTCTTTGTTTCTTTAACCTCCCCCTCCTTTAATTGCAATTTCACGTGTAATGTTTTATGTTACATACTGCTTAGTTTATACACCATTTCATTCATGAGTGGAGGACCGTCTACCTAAGGAAACTGTTTTGTATTTTAATTATTGCACGCTCATTATATTGTTTTTAATTATTTGCCTCATTATTAAAGAAAAAGTGGTGACGCCACTAATGTTTCCGTGTTTTATACATGCTCCTATCTGTATGTTTCTTTATGTTAATAATTCCATAAATGAAAATATATATCATACTGTACATAGAATATGATTTGTTTTAATACTGTTGGACAGAGAGAGTGTTTTGTCGCGATATCGCTGTAAAGAACATATTATCTTTACGTATTGCTAAATTTCAGTTCGGATATAAAATTTAAATGATGAAGAGCGATAACCCTGGCATGTTTCGTGTTTATGAGCATATAACAACGATTTGTATCACACAATCTACAAAGCATTTTGTATTCAATGTTGACCATCACATAAGCTTATGTCATACGTTGTGTAATAAGTACTGTAATCCCAGTGGAGATTTTTTGTTTATGTGGAGGCGGTAAGGTTTGGGAAGATAAAAGAATCAAAGTACACGGGAAAAATCATACTTCGGCAAGCGATGTTAACGAACTGACAAACATCCTTGATCTAGGATTAGACCTGAAATACATGGGTCAAAACGGCTTTTTTATTTTACTGATGTTGCCGTTTCGGAGCCATGATGCCATGCTATATAAAAACTGGGGAAATTATATCGACCTACATGCAGGTTATAAATTTTTTTACAATTACAAGGGTTACGGGTGTTTGAACGATTTCATTACATATTGCCTACCAGAAACATTTATGAATCGACCTGCGATTTTTATTCAAAAAATATTCAAGTTTTACATTCATACTTGTATAAGCAAGTGGCACAAATATTTTTTGCATGTAGCCATGTTTTAAATATGCAGTACTGAGCTTCAGTATTTCAGGTCTAGATCTAGGATGTGCCCTAGTGGAATTTGAGCACAGGCGTTGATAGGCACCGTCAGTCATAAGCGCACACTTTAGATTTAAACCATTTTGACTTGACATTTTACAGGCATTTGAGTAAAAATTTTTAATTAAAGAATTAATTAAGAGAAATAAAACCACAGTTTTTTCGTGATGTTTTTTTTCAATATACATATAAACGTCAAGCTCACTGATAATTATGGAGTAACTTAAAAAAAAAGACATTGAAAAAAAAGAAAAGGCAAGATTTAAGTAGAGGTTGCGATGAATTTAATGCAATTTAATTTAAATGCAGGTAAACATTTAAAAATTGTGATACTATACAAATCCAGTCTTTGTACAATTATTATACAAAATTATTGCTAAAATTGTCGGTGGCTTTCAATAATGAATTGATGATTATTTTACGGTTTTTTCCCCATGTCTTTTTTATTAGAGATATGCCATATAACATTTTCTGAATGTATTTCACGATATATTTTAAAATGTTTTATGACCGATATATGTGGTATATTTTTGACATATTTGTTCTAAAGTACTTCAAAAAAGTTAGAAAACGAAGTGTTGGAAATCAAACCTTTTTTCGTTAAAGAAAGTGGAAAATTAAATAGTCTTTTTGTTTTAATTAATCATCATATTCACAACGTCTCCTTGAAATGCGCGAATCTTTGTAAACTTACAGAAATAGGAAGGATAAATTAAATATCATGAATAAAAAGAGAGAGAGAGAGAGAGAGAGTGTGTGTGTGTGTGTTTGTGTGTGTGTGTGTCTGGTGTGTGTGTTATTGCTTTTGACCTTAAATATCCTTTTATAAAACTAATCAAATATTTCTTTTTTTTAATTCATTCATTTAGATTATATCTTATCATTATTATTATTATTATTATTATGGTTATGTTGTTGTTGTTATTGGGATTATAAGTAGTAATAGTAATAGAAATAGTAATGTTATTTGAATACAGAATGCTACTCAAACTCACATGGTTAGGGAGCGTCTTTGCTGATTTTCAAATGCACATGAAGATTTTTATACTGAACCACTAGATTAATATCTCCATTCACACCTGGAGAAGGTAAGCTTTTCGGTTTACAATTTAAATTTCAAAAACATTCTGAATCAATTATTTTTTCATGTTTTTCTTTCAAAGAAACTGATTATAATGAACTTAAACCATCATTTCTTTTACCTTTTACATACAGAAAATTAGAAAATATTCCAGTCCTATTTGCGTTGTGTAATTTTCGTGTCGTCAATTGATGGATAGTGCAGATAAAGTAAAATATATTAATTTTTCTTATTTTGTTTTGTTTAATTTAATTCAAATTAATTTTATTTTATTTTATTTCTTGTTTTATTTATTTATTTATTTTTCTATGCCTCATTTCACTCTCTCGAATTTAGTCAAAAATGAAACGAACGGTATTTTTTTCGATTTGCGATATGGAATTATTGTACAGTGTCATTACTGTCGTGTCGAAACACCTACAATTATGCCATTGTTACCTTTATCAAGTTTTGTATTCTACCACCATCTTATATATTATAAAAATATGTTGGGGCTATAAGCTATTTTAATGCCCTTATGCTAATGAATTATTATTATTTATAACAATCAGTGCCATATGTGCAGATACGTCAAACTACGCCATTGTGATTTTTGGACGGTCTGTTGCACAAGTTTTTTTGTATAAAATTTGAAATCTTGACCGATTGATATAAATTTGGTAGCATATGAAACTAATGAAAATTGTAAACAAATTATATTCTTTGAGTTTTTTTAAACGAAATATATTTCAATTCGATTGTTCAAGTTTTAAATTAGGAAGCGGTCACGTTCCTGGCATAGTAAAAAATTAGGAGTGCCGAAAAAGTACGGCAAAAGTAATTCATTTACACTTTGAAATCAAGTTTCAAACCCAAACAAAAACCACATATTCATGAAGAGCCAGAAAAGGTTGTTAGATTTAAGTAAAGAAATAATAACTTGAGCGATAAATAATATCAAATTTATTAATTACAATAACTACCACTTTTTTATTTCATGTTTCATTTTGACAAAATCTCAGCATGGAAGCAAAACGTTTTGTTCTCTTTTACACAGTGCCACAGTTTAATTCATCTTCATAAACGGATTTCAAACTTTGATTCACAAATGTTATGCTATTAAAAAGGGTTTTTATCTTCTACTTCATACACATATAATAGAAACTTGTATTTTATAAATTATTTTATTCAACAATTTTAAATCAACGGCAAATAAATCTGAGGAAAAACTTGCTTCTAAATATACATTTTTTATGTGTCATTGACTCATTATTACAACTTTATGTTTGTGTCGATGTAAATTGATCCCGATAGAATGAATTTCTCAGTTTTTTCGCAATCACAAATTAGAATTTTATTTCAAATTGATGGTTTTCTAAAATATTTTTTTTAATAATAGGACGATCAAAATACGATTTTAATT
This sequence comes from Tegillarca granosa, assembly GCA_029721355.1. Lineage (NCBI taxonomy): Eukaryota > Metazoa > Mollusca > Bivalvia > Arcoida > Arcidae > Tegillarca > Tegillarca granosa. The sequence continues at coordinate 18,321,643 of CM056607.1, forward strand.
TTAATGTAGACCGCGATTTGAATAGTCTAGTCAGTCTACAGTTTGACCTCAAACTAATTGCAACAGAAAAAATTTTGTTACTAATATGCTCTCAAATACATCAAATGTTTATAGTAAAAAATCTACCAAAATCTGACAAGGGGAAACAAGTGTTTGAGAAGTTTTAATTTCTCATGGGGATTTCTATAGACAAGGGAGATAACTCCTGTAAAACAGGTGGAGTTTTAGACCAATTATCATATGCCGTTTTTGCTATTTTAACAAAAAGTAAAGCAAAGACCCTGGAATTAATCAATCATAATTGATTCCATATGTATATTTAACATTTCTGATTTCATTTAAAGTGAAATCATTGGCCCATTTTCATTCAGTTGCATTTTATTTTAAGTCTTTCACAATCTAATGTTTCTATAGTGATGAATTAATAACAGAATACTCAAAGAAATGAAGTACAAGTTTAGAAAAGTTAAGTTTTTAACTTAAGATATACTTATCTTATCATTTCTGTGTATAACAAAATATATTTGAGGTGAATAAATCGTTTTTCCGATCTCATCAACATGCCATTAATCAGCGTTTTGCATTAATTCTTTCAACAAAATTATTTAATTTTATTACATTCCATTTACATATTACATTCTAAATTGTCTTAAATTATCTATTTTTAGTCTATGTATAAATTTCCATCTAATTTCTAGGTTGTTCTTTATATAGTATCAGAGAAAACTTGAAGTTTTTGAAATTTTTTGTGTAAAATTTAGGATCACAATACAGAGTTATCTGCCTTTTCTAATAGAAAATGCCATTGGTAACTTAAATTGGCAAAAAAACGAAATTCCACTGGATCGAAGTTGGTAGATTTTTTACTGTGAATAACACAATTGCTAAAAACAATCACATAAAAATATTTTCTGTTGCAATTACTTTGAGGTTTGACCCTATTTTTTCATAGATTCACTAGACTATATATCTGTTTGAGGATTTATCATTGCCGAGTATCAAAATATACACCGCGTTCGTGTCTGGTTTATCAGTCCGCGCAAACAAAAAATAAATGATTAAATAATTATAATAAAATAAGAAATAAAAAGCTATATTTTACTTTATATTAAAATGAAACATATATTTAAAACAATTGAATGCCTGGATTGATATCTGTATAAGCTATGCACCCGCCACAATTTCACTGCATAGAATATTTCTTCTCCTACATCCGTACAGTGTTTCTAAAAATAAAGATGTTTGGATTGGGTTCATAAATGATAACTATATATCATAACAAAGAATATATAAATACAAAGTCAAAATTTAAAATAACTAGAACTGATCGTGGGCATTGGTTAATCACAGCCAGAAGGACAATATGTCTCAGACTCAATGATATGATTCGTTTTGAACAAAAGATCAGTAATGTTCGTGTGGATTCATGTTTTTAGTAAAATGAATTATGATACAAAATAAGGACAAATTATAGAAATGAAATTTAAAAAAAAATTTAAAAATTTAGAATGACGTTTGGTATGATTATTCAAACTTGATTCAGCATTTTTAGAAGGGGTTAGGTAAAAGATTATTTGTTATCTTTATTTGTTTCTTCAAAATGTAAGATGGTTTTTGAAACTTAGAGTTATGCACCCTCATTTTAAGAGAAAGAATGAAAATTTTAAACAATCTGTAATTAGCAGTTCTACTTATTACACATTTTATAACAAAACGAATAAAACTGGGTTGCACCTCTGTTTATTTTGCATGCAATATATAAACAGGTAAAATATCGCCCTCTTTCACGGTTTGGATAAGATGTTTGCAATTTTTGTTGCCATTGTAACGGAAAATTTGATTGAAATTCTGGCAAAAACAAAATAACCAGGTATGGTTTCTAAATTTAGATGTTTGTATACCATCATTCCTTTTAACTGTTGAAGTATTGAGTCAACAAAAATGTGTTTTAGGTGAACATATCAATTGAAATAACAAATATGACTGTCTGATTTGATACGATAAACTTGACAATTCTGTAATAATCGACATCTCTTTTTATGTTAAAAGTGCCAAATTTCAGAAGTTACTTTGTGTAAGCTTTTATAAGGTGCTAAAATAAAGATCATTCGTTCAAAATGCACTTGTTTCGACTGCTGATATCAATACATTATCAAAAAAATTATGGATTTTCATACAAATTCTCGTTGTATAGTTAATTTTTGTTATATTTGTTGCCATAGAAACAAATATTTAGCTGAAATAGTTTTGAATACTTTTTTACCAAACAAATGTAAAATTCATAAATGGTTTCGTAGTAATAAAATCTTAATATCATAAAGAAATTTGCGTCGAAATAGCGGTCTATTTTCTCTACAAATATAAATTTTGTATATAATGTTTGTATACTTTTATGAATTAACCATAAATACCTGAAATTTGATGGTTTTATCTTTAGAGAAAACAAATTTTGAAATGATTTTTCCTACAGTATATTTGAATGATGCCTGCCCATCTGTCTGAATCAAGATAATAGAAATGTTTTGGAAATCAAGCAAAAGATGTAAATGCTTTGTTTATGCTGCCATGGTAACAGATATTATGATTTTACCTAACTTAAAGTAAAGTATGTTATATAGGAATACCAAATATATAGGGGTTGGTTATTAACATTTTTACTGCAAAGGTCCGAAATTTTGAATTGAAAATATGAAACATTTCTGTTAAATTTACAAAATTATTCTGCCAATTGAAAGGTTACTGCCCTTCTGCTAATGAATTATTATTATTAATAAGCGATCAGTACCATATGTTTTAATAAAACAGTGTAATCATTCATGGTTCATCATTCCTAGTAAAACACGAAAATTAAAATCGATTTCAACATCTGTTATAAAAAATAATTAATACACATGTATAAGAAAATGAACAGACCATTTGTAACGTCTTTTTACTGCAGCATTTTTGTAACATAATAATAACAATAAATTATTATTATTAATAAGCGATCAGCACCATATGTTTTAATAAATGAGTGTTATAATTCATGGAGATTGACCTAGACCAACACGTGAATTAAAACGATTTCAACATATGTTATAAAAAATAATTAACACACATATATAAGAAAATGAACAGACCATTTGTAACGTCTCTTAACGCAGCATTTTTGTAACAAGCGAATTTAAGCAAAAAGATGAAAATGTTGATCGGATTTGCTTTTGTATACTGTTGCCTCATTGGTAAGTTTTCTTTATTTTATATCTCAGAATAAGAGAGATTCATGTTTTTGTCCCTCACTTTAGAGTTGTTCTTATGCGGGCATAATTATGGCACAAAGGTGACACGTTTTTTTAAATACCGCATTCTCACGAAAAAGTTGTTGCATGTTTACAGAAAACCTATTGCCTACTTGCCAAAAAATCATTGCCTGCTTAGGCCAAATTTATCACTAAGATATGTTTTGTATCTTCATTATAAATTTTTTGGGTCTGGCCAATATGGCCGATACAGATTTTCTTGGATATTAAAAGCTGTAACATGCATCTTTATTGGACAATGCTAGACGAAAAAAAAAGTATCGATATGAATTGATAATGTTTTAAAATTATTTTTTCTTTTATATTTTAAGCATCCTTCTCTTTCGTTTCTTGTTAAATTTCAAAAATATAATTTGAAAATCAATTTTCTGTTAAAATATTACTTTGAAAATAATATTTAAATTTTTTTTAATCTTAAAAATTCCTATTAGTTTTAAGGCCAAAAGCATGAAATAATTGATAATATATCACAAAAAATTTTTAAAAAAGGTTAAATAAGTACTGTGCTATTTTTATTCTCTAATTCCACCAATCAATATGAAATCAGAACTAATTATATTAATACCATTAGTTGGTTAAAATTTTGCAAATGATTCTGAAACTCCAATGAGTGGAATTGGATAATTAAAATTCTGCAAATTAATAAATACTCCAGTCCGAATTACCTTTGAACCTTGCAGACTGAGATGAATTGGACCGCGTTCCTTCTGACACAGTTGGTATTGGTAAATACGGGGTATTTTGATAAAGAAATTATTCAGACACTAAACACAGCCGACAGGCTTCAAAAGTGTTAGGGTCAGAGGACTGTTTGAATTTGGACTTAAACTTTCATGCTGTTGTTCTTTATCCTAATATTTAGGCTGTTTTGGTTTACCTTTGGATAATAATAATGGATATAGTCTAGATTCGTTGATTCCAAATGATTATAGCACTAGCAATTCTAATGACGGAGGCAACGAAAGCACTAACAATTTATCTGATGGCACTTTTGACTCTGGTATTTCTGGCGGTTCCTTATCAACAGGAGGCGATAATAGTTTTACCGGAACAGGAGACGGCATTGACACATTCGGCAACGGAGGCAGCTTCAACACTTAATTTTCTTGATGATCTTTAAACAACGTTTAGTATCCTACTTCATACAAACTGAAAACTGAACTTATAATCCGAAACATCAGTTAACACTTAAGTGCTATTATTTGAAATTAAAGTGCAGACACAATGTTATAATCCAAATGTCTTTTGTTTTGATATTGGTATATAATTCATATATTACCATTATTGTTACTACTCATTTAAGCCACATAGTCATATAAATTATTTTATGATTCACAATAAGCTGTAAATTTACTGTATACTCAATATTCTTCCCTGAAATGTCTTGGACAAATTTGATATTTTTACGTAATTCTATGTAAGTAAACAAGTTTCACAATCACAAAAGTAATGGAGTTATGTCCAACATAGAATAAAAGAATAACAAAAAATCAAACATAAACATACCGGTCCACATCTCAATTACCATGGAAAACTATAAAAATTGCAAATTAAAATAACCAGGTAAACTTGCATTTAGAAGTGAGACCGGGTGCTCCGAAAGAGTAAGCAATTATACATTTTAGTAAACCCTAGTAATAAAAATTTTAATTGCAATACAGATGATATTTCATATCACAAAATATATAAGCATCAACAAGGTAACACTTCAATAGTAACTAAATTAATTATTTGACTATGGTCGTGAGATCCCAAAACTAAGAAACTGTATAGGGTGCTATGAATTGTAAATATCGTAATTGATCAAGAAACAATAGCTAGAGTTTAGACATTTATATGTAAAATCATTAAAGCAAGTAGTAATTAATGTGCAAAAAATTTTATTATAGGGTTTTTAATTAGGAAACTGTTAAGGGACCCCTTCAAATAATAGAAAAGTATCATTCATCAAGATTTTAGCCATTTTAGGTGAAAACTCCTTAGGCTGTATTGTATCTTTAAACAAACCTTAGCTGTGAAGACTAAATACGTAAAATATCAGAAACTTTAAAAACATATAGAACTCATAAACAATAAAAAGACATGTAAGATTGGTTGGTAAGGCTGTTGTTTTATATCGCATCAGCAATTTTCAGATTTCGCAACGAAAGCAACAAAACCTTGGGATTTATTTTAGAACTAGTTCGTGTATACACATAATGAAAGTGTGCAGCATGGTCTGTTTTGTACGAGCGCGCACTAAGAGCGAATTTTTGTTAAGTTGCTAGCTCAATGAATCAGCATGTCAAAGACAAACATCTCACTTCAACAGTCCCGTATACTTTCACATGGTGAACTAGTTAATATTCTGCCCTCCTAAATAAGTAGGGCAGATTATTATGATATTTTTAGTTATCCATTTGAATTAAAGACTGGAAATTTCGTGCCGAGTCGTGGCGATCTAAAAATAGGATGGTGTGAACAAAACAGTTATTATAAATCTATCATAAGCAAAGTACTTCTCGCATCCGAAACTATATTTTTATTTTATTAATATATATCTGTTTATATTTACATTTTCAATGTGTTTGCTTAATATAACTGTGTTTGAGACCAATAGTAATTATATCAGCTATAATTACCAATGATATCGGCTATAATTACCACTGATCAGCTGACAGGCGTATGGTATGAACACATTGTTACATACGGAACTACATTATCTAAGGTAAACAAACATGGCCTGCTGTCCGTAACAACATAAGACTTTTTGCAGTTAATCCATGCGCGGTTGCTGCTAGGGCCCAAAGCTAATTTTATCGTAATTTTATATTGAAATAAACAGAGAACATTTGCAGATTAAATGTTACAACAAAACAATTTGTTGAAAAAAGAATTGTTAAATAATGATGTTATTTTGTTTCTGTTATGCTAACTGGTATCGACTGGAAACACGATTTGAAGACGGACACGTGAACACCTCCCAGGATGTGAAGATAAGCATATTACAGGCGACTAAGAATATGCATCCTACTAATGAGCGTTTCAGTTTCCGATCACATCTTTGTTAATTGTTACCGAGAAACTTGATCACCAGTGAAAAAGTCGTTTTAATAAACCGCGAAAATGATCAGAAATTTCCATGCGTGCAGAAAAATCACTAGATCTACCTTTTCTTCGTCCTGTCCGACTTTTACGCGTCCAGGACGAGAGGACAAGCCTACCCGGTTCGAACTATTACCTCCAACATTCAAGTCTGACGTTCTACCACAAAGCCACAAAGGCTGACACTTAATATTTAAGAAGTAAGAACATTGGAAATAAAATAGCTCTTCATTTGCTTATATATTGTTTTAAATTATCTAACTGACCAAATGCTAAACCTGAGGTATTTCAGATCTAGCATCTTTTGGAAAGTATTTCTTCATACGCGTAATTCTTGTTGTGAGGCTACAATAGTTAAACCTTGTTGAATATTAACGATGTACAACCAGTTTAAGGCATCTTTTGAAAAAAGATAATACATTGAATATTTGTTCATTTGCACTTAACTTTGTAGGTTAAAACGAAAAGTTATAGAATCACTGTATAAATTAACATCAAACCCGACTAACGTACAAATGCAGGACCTCAGATATTTTAGATGCAACATCCAATAGTGAAGCATTATTTCATTGAATATTGTGAGATCACAAAACAACAGGTGCTAGAAGTTTTAGTCATATATTCATGTCCGAATTGTTGCACATTATTTAGACCCTATATTTTGTAAATGTATCATCTTTTATTGAATTTAATTATTTTTATTCATCTAGTCAAAAATAAAGCTTTGGAGAAGAGAAAGGTTCGGGCAGAAATTTTCAATTGCCGAATTTAAAGAACCATAACTCTAAAAAACGAGCAAAATTCGGATTCAAAATATCCAAGTTGATGTTTCCTAAAAGGTCTTGTCATCACCCTAAAGAACAAGTCCAAGCTGTAAAAACATTAAAATGTTCATTATATTAAATAAAAATACCTATTTGATTTTGATGTGGCATATGTGCATATTTCGGAACTTTATTGTTCGTCAGTAACACTAGAACCCGAAAAGTTGATAGATAAATAAGAAAATCGAAACATTTGGAATTTAATGAAGCCAAAATTCCAAAATCAAATAAATACAAATCCAGCTAAGTTTAAATCCGACCAATATGAAGATAGGTTAATTATACGCGTTATATCTTCTGTTATAGGTGATCTTTGCAATAAGTTTCGCGAAAAAACGTTATGGATTTGTTCCTCAATTATCCCCGAAATAAGTTGAATGGACGGGAAAAGACTGTTAATTCTAAAACAATTAATACCTCATTTTCTTCGACAATATGCATTATTTTTAAACAGTAACCTAAAAAAATTACTTCTGTATATAATAGGTGAGTTATATATTTTATGACTTTGGCATTTGTTTAGAGCATTAGTCTTAAGCTTTTTTCTTTCAAAATCAACAGAATTATGACAAACCATGTGTCGGATTTATTTGTCTTTACATACGTTTATATGGATATTTTTCGTTTGGTTGTAATCTCTTTTGTTTAATAATACTGTTATTATAAGTTTGTAATTGAAGGCAATAACATAATAATGATGGTCGGGATTCTATAAATAGCACTATAAATTACTTTCATTACCAGTCTAAAGTCGGAAGTGAAAACCTCTGGTCCTCATTTGTGTCGTTTTCTTCCTTACTGTGTTGCCCTCTTGCTTATATTAACCGTTGTAAAGAACATACAGTTAACACTTTCTTCTGAATAACTTCAGTTTGCTTAGCGACAGTTAATGGTAACTATGTCTTAGGTAAAGGCCTCGGTAGATACAACAGTTACAATGGTAACTATGGCTGCGGTAAAGGCTACGGTTATGGCAGTAACTATGGTAACTATCGCTACAGTAAAGGCTACGGTAAAGGCTACGGTTACGGTACTGGAGGATACAAGAAAAGTTTCTTGTGTAGAGCTATATTTGGTAATGTCTATGGAAAATATTAGAACCATTTACTGATCTTACAAAGGCGTTGAACACTGTGGTCGAGATGAAGATTATCTAAATAAAAATTGTACAATTCAAATGCGTAATGTCACTTTGCTGAAAATATGTCGAGGTCAGATAAAAAGCAAGCTAAGACTCTGAAAATAATTTAGATGTATGAGTCTTTGAAAGTGTTTTGTGTTGCCTATCAAAGACCCCCAATAAATAAATAAATAAATAAATAAATAAATAAATAAATAAATAAATAAATAATACATACATAAATAAATGAATAAATAAATAAATAAATAAATAAATAAATAAATAAATAAATAAATAAATAAACCCAGGAAATACTGAACCTGAATGTTCTTTTCTGCTGATTTTGTTTTACGCTCTCAAAGATTTAAAGAGTCCATAATTGCCATTGTATATCAGACATTCATATTTTTTTTTCAATTGCAAAAATGAAATTTTCCCTATGGCCACTACTTTTTTCGTCTTTATACACGCTCCGATTCGTTTGTTACTTTATGTGAAGTACTTCCTTGTGTAAAGTTGCCATAGATTACTACGTATTTTCTCACTTTGAAGTTTTGATTCGAATAGATATTATTGACTTTAATTAGGCCTTATACTGGCGTAGTGGCAGCGTAAGGCTTACAATTCCACACCTGCACAAGATACATTTTGTGTTAACCCATTATATCTGAAAGATTTTGTTTTTTAAACACGTGACTCATAGCTGTCGAGAGTTTTCAAAGTTAAGCGTGTGACAATCCAAAAAAAAGGCTCTTTCGTATGCCAAGCTATAAGGTTTGGGACATTTCTTCGCCTTCCTCAAAAATAGGTTAAAAAGTGACTTTGAAGATCCTAAAATGAGAGAGAGCAAAGTTAGTATCTACAAAACATGTGACAACAAGAAACAAGATTATATTTTCTTTATACTCTTATAATATGTGTGTTTAAGAAAGTTTATTCTGTGAGCGTGATTTACATAAACAAAATGCGTGTGACACGCGCAATTCGTGTGACTAGTCAGGTATGCGTGACTTTCTGTGTGTATCAACAGTAACGAAGTAGTGGCTTGTGGTAACCCAAAGCACCGTGGTGCTTAACTAAAACTGAAATTGGTAACTCTTTTGAGCTTTGGTGGCAAAACTTTTATATACTTTATCACTTGATAAGTATTTTACGTAACTCCTAGTTGCATGAGAGCAATCAAGGGTCCCACCTTACCGACGACTAGTAGATAAAGGAGACGACATTCTCCTTGCGCGGCGACAGACCCGTCAACAAAATTTGAACATGCTTGAACTTATACTGGGCCAAATGCCAATTACTGCCCGGTTATTTCGCGACATACTATTGTTAAAGACTCCATTTCTATGGACATAATATGACAGACTATTCACATGCATTTCGGCTTCTTATCCAGATGTACTAATTTTTTTGATATTTTCACTATCAAATGTGGAGTTAATCAGCGTCCTGAAGATTTGTATCAAACTTAATAGCTTTAATCGAATATAATCTCTTGGGTCCGGATTTTAACCTTACGTATCACGCTTACCTAATGGTTTTCTTTGTTTCTTTAATTCCCCCTTTAATTGCGATTTTACATGTGATATTTTATGTTAAATACTATGTAGTTTATGCACCATTTCATTCATGAGTGGGTGACCGTCTACATAAAGATGCTGTTTTCATTTTAATTATTATATACTCATTATTATATTAAGAAATATCCCTATTATGTAAGAAAATGTGGTGACGCCTACTGTTTCCGTGTTTTATACATGCTCGGATTTGTATGTTACTTTATATGAATAACTTCCATATAGAAAATATATCATCACACTGTACATAGAACATACTGTTGGACAGGAAAAGTATTTTGTCGCGATATCACTGTACAGAAAATTATTATCATATTTACGTATTACAAAATTTCAGTTCAGATCTAAAATTTAAATGCTAAAGTAAAAGAAATAACCCTGGCATGTTTCGTGGTTATGAGCAAATTACAACGATTAGTATCAAACAATCAAGTGCACGAGAAAAACTTATTTCTGCAAGTGAACAAACACCATTATCTGCCCGAGTGGGATTCGAGCATAGGCGTTGAGAGGCATTAGCGCACACTTTAGATTTAAACCATTTTGACCCGACAGGCATTGGAGTAAAAGTTATTATGACGATCTAAATGATTACCTATTGTTACATGTATTTGTGTATCTTATCGGTCAAATAATAACAGTAAAAAAATAAGTAAACAAATAAAACAAATAGGTAAACAAATAATAAATATTTAAAAAAAAATTAAAAAACCATAAATAAATAAAATAAATAAATAAAGATTTAAAAAAACGTATGAAAGTACAGATACTATACAAATCATTTTTTTACAACTATTGAACAAAATTATTGCTAAATCGACAAGTAACAATAGTCGGAGGTTGCTTGCAATAATGGTTTCATGATTATCTTTTACGGGTTATATTTGACCATATTTGTATTAGAGATATGTCATACATCATTTTCTAAATGTATTTCACGATATTTTTAATGCTTTATGACAGATATATGTGGTATTTTTATTTTCATTTTTATTTTTCTTTTGACATATATGTTCCTTACTACTTAAAAAAAGTTAGAAATCGAAGTGTTGGAAATCAATTTTTTTTTCGTTAAAGAAAGGGAAAATTAAATATGCCATCTTGTTTTTAGTAATTATTATATTCACGATGTCTTCTTAAATTGCGTGAATATTGTAAACCTTACAGAAATAGAAAAGGATAAATAAAACATAATTAATAAAGAATTCGACATGTATGTGTGTCTGTGTGTATTTGTGTGTGTGATATTGCTTTTGACCTTATATATTCCTTTATTAAAGATACCAAGATAACGAAAGGGCCTCGCTTGCATTAAAAAGAGGTTCCCTTATCAAGTTCATGTCGGGGATCACCCAAATAAAACGCAAGTTAATCAAATATTTCTTTTTTTAATTATTTATTTAATTTATATCCTATTATTATTATTATTATTGTTATTGTTATTATCATTATTACTGTTATTATTATTATTATTATTATTATTATTATGTTGTTGTTGTTGTTGTTGTTGTTGTTGTTGTAAGTAGTAGTAGTAGGAGTAGTAGTAGTAGTAGTAGTTATAGAAGAATTGGTAATAGTAGTAGAAATGCTATTATTTGAAAACAATACTTCTGAAACGCACATGGTTAGGGAGCGTCTAGTTTCTTGTTTTCAAATGTTCTGAAAGATTTTTTACTTAAAAAATTTTATGAACTTCCAACCGGAGAAGGTAAGCTATTTGGTAAACATTTTAAATTTCAAAAACATTCTTAATCAATTATGAACGTTAAATATTATTTCTTTTCATGTTTTTGTTTCAAAAGAATCTGATTATTATAAACCATCAATTCTTTTACATACGGGTAATCAGAATATTTTCGCGTCAGTTAAATTTTGCGTGAAACTGTCATTTCAAGATTTTTACGTAGTTTAATTTTCGTGTCATGAATTGATGGACATTGTAAATAAATTGAAATATAGCTATTTATTTATTTTGTTTTGTTTTGTTTTATTTCATATTATTTTATTTTTTTTTTTAAATTTATTTATTTTATTTCATGTATTTTATTTTGTTTTATTTATTTTTTTTTATTTCATCTGATTTATTTTACTTTATTTTATTTTAATTTTCTATCTTTTTAAATTAATTAATTTATTTATTTTTGTTTGTTTGTGTCTTATTACCCTTTCGAATTTAGTAAAAAAATAAAACGAACTCGATTTTTTTTCCGATTTGCCACATGGAACTATTGTGAAGGGACGTGTTGAATGGTCATTCAATCATTATGGCAATACACTTATAATAATATCTTTGTTACAAAAAATGACCAGTGTCACATGTTTTAATAAAACAAGGTTTGCCTTCATAAATGGTTGACCTCGTACAATACATGAATTGAAATAGGTTTCTGTTTTTGTTTTTTTTTAATGAACACATATATAAGAGAACGAACAGACCATTTGTTACATCTTTAAACGCTGAGCTGCAGCATTTTGCGAATATCACCGAAAGAAGTAAAATGTTGTTCAGATTTGCTCTGGTATACTGTTGCCTAATAGGTAAGAATCTTTTATATTATATCTCAGAATGAGAGAAATTTCTCGACACAATTTTGTTAAATATCGTATGCTCACGCAAAAAGTTGTTGCAATTTTAAAGAAAAACTATTGCCTACTTGCCAATTAATCATTACCTGCTTAACCGAAAGTTATCACTTTTAGCGTACTCACGCGTTAAAAAAAATCGTGTCATCTCTGTAGCCCGTAGGAAATACTTTTTTTTGGCATTTAGAAAAATATTTTCTGTATTTTTCTTCTTAAAATATATTACTCTTGTAAAACAGTAATATTTTAATCTCAGAGAAGGCTAAAGATTCTGCCTGAGTCACTGTGCTTGTTACAATGAGTATTGTAAAACTTTCAAGGAAAATACAATTCATTTGAATTAAATCTGGTATTTTTCACTTTCTTGAGTCTAGTCGTTACTAAAAACCTCTATGCGTATCCGCGATTACCAATAATCATTGCTGAAGAAAGTATATTTTTTTAAATCCCGTTTTAACAAGAAAACCAAAGAAAACACAAAAGTGATTGCTTTCAATTTGCTTCGTATCTCCATTCGATATTTGTGCGGTGTGGCCAATTATATGACCGATACAGATTCTATTGAATGATATAAGTGTAACGTGCATCTTTATTTGACAATACTAGACGACGAAATAGTATCAATATGAATTTATAATGTTTTAAAACTTTATCAAATTATGCATCTTAAATTTCAATAATTACAAAAAAATTATAAATGATAAAAAAATTTAAAAACTGAAAATAAATAAAAATCAGTTACATTAGGGTCACAATTTATATTTTCTCTTATATTTTATAACATCGTTTCTTGGCTTATTCCAAAAAAAAAAACCATTTGATTAACCAATTTTAGTCAAAATATTATCTATTTTCATTAAAAAAAACTTTTCATTAGTTTTTTGGTCAAAAGCATGAAATAGTCGATAATATATGAAATAAAAATTTTAAAATTTTTAAAAGGTTTAGTCATCACTGTGCTATTACTTTGTTTGCAAAAAAGAAACCATAAAGTGGACTTTAGTTTCGGTGAATGAGTGGTCTAAGGATCCAAGTGTTTCTCCCCGCCTAGGTTCGAATCTTTCTCGGGCAGATCCTATTGTAAGAAAGTACATCTGTTCACTTGCCGAAGATTGTTATTTTTATATCACCCCAGGACAGTACATACAATTTAAGTGAAAGAATCTTAAACGGGGCATATAACAACTTAAGTAAAATCGATCCGATCAACCTGTACACAAATCCACCGATTTGAGACGGCGTTCATCCCGACACCAGTTGGTATCGGTAAATCCCGGGTTTTTAATAAACAAATTGTTCTGACACTTAACACAAGAGCAAGGCATCAAAAGTGTTTAGGTCAAAGAACTGTTTAAATTTGAACTTCAAACACTCATACTATTGTTCTTTATATTTGTTTTTTTAATATTTAGGCTGTTTTAATTCACCTTTGGGTAATGCTGGATATCGTAGTCTCAGTTCGTTGTTTCAAAATGGATATGACCCTGGCATTTCCGGTAACGGAGGCAACGTAGGCACTAACAATTTATCTGATGGCACGTTTGGCTCTGGTATTTCTGGTAGTTCCTTTTTAACAGGAGACAGTAATAGTTATACCGGAGCAGGATATGGCAATAGCTCCCCTGGCAATGTCTTCTCATCAGGAAGCCCTCTTGGAGGTTATATATGGGAATAGCTATTCGAGCAATAGCGATTCTACTGTAAGGGCTCATTTTCAAAGAAATGGAATTAATGGTTTCTTAAATGTTTCTTGAAAGTTTTCTGATCAACTTTATACAAACTGAATTTATAACACGAGACATCAGTTAACACTTAAGTGCTATTATTTTTATGAAAGTTTAGACGCAATGATGCAATCAAATGTCTTTTGTTTTTATATTGGTATATAATTACATACTGACATTATATTTACTACTCAGTTAACCACGTGAACTTCTGCTTTAAAAGTGAGGCCGTAGTCTCCGGAAGAGTAAGCAATTATAAATTTTAAAGCAATCTTCGTAATACAGATAATCTTTCATATCACAAGAATTAGCATCGAAAAGATTACACTTCAGTATTATCTAAATTGTCAAACTATGGTCGTGAGTTCCCAAAATTGAAAAACAGAACAGGTGAGCCATAAATTGTGAAAATCGTAACTGATTTAAACTTAAAACTAATAGTAACAAATAGCTAGAGTTTAGACATTTATATGTAGAATCCTTAACACAATTAGTATATAATGTGCACAAATCTTTATTATAGGGTTTTTATTTATGACGCTGTTAAGGGACCCCTTCAAATAATAATAAAAACAATAATAATAATACCATTAATAAATATTGTAAATATTTTAGGTGTAAACTTATTAAAACAATATCAAATTTGAACAAACCATAGCCGTGAAGACCTAACTAAATACGTAAAATATCAGAAACTTTAAAAACATATAGAACTCGTAAACAATAAAAAGATATTTAAGATTGGTTGGTAAGGCTGTTGTTTTATGTCGCATCAACAATTTTCAGATTTCGCAACGAGAGCAACAAAACCTTGGGATTGATCTTAGAACTAGTAAGTGTAAACGCAACATGCAAGTGTGTATCATGGTCTGTCTTGTACTAGCGCGCACATACATCGACTTTTTTAATGTGCTAACTTACGGAATCAGCATGCCACCGACAAACATTCCACTTCCTAGGTCACGTTGTAGCTTCCCTTGATAAACAAGGTTATATTCTGCCTCGTAATACTAAGCCCCAGATGAATCTTATGCTTAATTGTCTAATTTTATAACCCTGCCGCGGTTCGAACCTAATTCCTCCCACTTTCGAGTCGGACGTTCTACCACAAAGCCACAAAGGCGGTCACTATATATTAAAGGGGAAAAAACACTAGAAAAAACGTATTTCTTCATTTGCTTATATATTGTTTTAGTGAAATAAAACGAGTCTAAAATTATGTATAACCCGTATCTGACGTGATGGTAAACATGAGATAATATAGATCTAGCATCTTTTCGACAAGTTTCATTTCATACGCGTAATTTTGGTGGTGAAGCAACAATAGTTGAACCTTGTGGAATATTAATGATGTACAACAAATATACCGAAATCAGTTCATATATATTTTATATTTTGGAATTTTGAACAAGATACTTTACTTGTTTATTTGCACTTAGCTTTGTAGGTTAAAACTAAAAACCAGAAAATTACTTTCTGTAAATTAAAAAAAAATCAAACCTGATTAATGTCAAATTGGTTGACATTAGATAATTTAGTTGCAGAATATAAAAGAGAAGCATTATTTTATTTAATTGTGAAGTCACATAGGACCGTATCAGGTCCTAAAAGTATTAGACTATTCGAACATATTAGGTCTGTTTCAGTGTACAATAAAATATACCCTTTATATCACAAATGTTTCGTCTTTTGTTTAATTTTATAAGACCTTTTTTCTAGTCAAAAAAAATCTTTGGAGAAAAGATTCGGACAGAACGTCTGATTTGAAGGAACCATAACCATCAAAAAAGCAAAATTTTAATTTAAGATGCTAGTTGGTGTTTCCCACAGTCTTGTAGTTATCCAAAAGAACTGAATAAATTAAATCGTCAGAGTATTAGCTATTATAATAAAAATGAGAGAGAAAAAACTGTGCTGAACCAAAATCAAGATTGCTTTACTTCCGAGTTCCGTTTAAGCCCATAGTCGTCTGACAATTTGTCACACGAGGATATGACAAATTGGGATTCGAAACAAGGCACTGTTATCTGTAAGATAGATAAGAAAGATAATCCAAGAAATTCCAAAATTAATTAATCCAATGTTCCAAAATTATATAAATTCAAGTCCAACTAAGGATCTTTGCATGATGAAACAAACTTTAGTTTTAAAAAAAATTTGCCTCAAGGTACTTTTTCTGACAGCAAAAAGTTCTGCCTACTGAGTTATTGATACCTTTGTGGAGTTTTAACTCCACCAGCAGCGGTATCTGCTCAGGGGTAGTACATATTTTACAAAATACCTGCTTCATTTTTTAATGTGCCATTTGTACACAATTTCGTAAAGTCATAACCCATCAGTGACGTATAAGCTAAACTGCATGTTATGATCAGAATTGTAATATTTTATGGCTTGGCCTTTCTTAATAGAATTAATTTTTAGTTTATTATTTTCAAAATCAAACTTTTTTAAACCATCTGTCACAGTAATTTGTCTCTACATACGTTTATATGGATCTTTTTCATTTGGTTTTGCCTTCAGCTCTATCTTTTTTTCCTATTCTTTGTCTTGTTTGGCTGGTTTTGCACTGTGTCGTGTTTTTGTTTCAATTGTCCGTTGCTTAGTGCATGTTTTTATCAGTTAAAATATTTTCTTTCATTTCATCAACATATCCCGATTTTCAATTTTAAACAAATTAAAATACTAGATTGTTCGTGTCATATTTTTGCGATTTATCATCAGACGTAATTTTTTCTAATATGTAATAATCAAAATTAAAAAACGAAACATTTACAGTGTTTTCTTACATTTAATTAATAAATTTAACATCTAGGAAGTGATTATTAATAGTTTGGTGAAAAATACTTTGATTATTAAAAAAATAGTTTTGTAATTGATTGTCATTTTAAACATGTTGTTCGGGATTCTATAAATAGCACTGAAAAATTCTTTCAGTTTTAGTCTCAAGTCAGAAAGTGAAAACCTATGGTCCTCATTTGTGTCGTTTTTTTTCTTGGTTGCATTAGCCGTTTCAAAGGACATATTTTACAGTTAATACGTTCTTCTGAATAATTTGATTATTTTTTCAGTTTGCTTTGCCGTAGTTAATGGAAACTACAATGGCTATGGTATCTATGGATATGGTAACTATGGCTACTCGTATATTTCAAATGCGTGGTGTCACTTTACTGCAAACATGTCGGGTTAAGATAAAAACTAGCTAAGACTCAAATATTTTTAAGTTGTTTTTAAACTGATTAAGATGTATTCGTCATCAAAAGTGTTTTAAGATGCCTATTAAAGGACCAAAGGACCCTCCCCCATAAATGAAAATAAATAAATAAATAACCGGAAAGTCTGAACCTGCCTATTTCCACGTAGTCTTCAAAACTTTTCCCATTTGGAATACTCTGAATGTTCTTTTCTGCCGATTTTTGTTTTTCGCTCAAGATTTTTAGAGGCTTACATTACATATTGTCATTGTATATCAGACATTTGTTCAATTTTTAAAATAAAATCGCTTGCGGAACATTTTCCATATAGATTTTTAACTATGAAAATACACGTACTTTCAATAATTTTTGCAGTTTGAAAATATTTAACATACTAGATATATTTTGTCCGCTAGATTATGAATAATATGCGGCATTTCTATTTTATACAAGCTGCGATTTGTACGTTACTTTATGTAAAGCACTTCCCTGAGTAACGTTACTAATGACTTACTTCGTTTTATTGTCACTATAAAGTCACGATCTTAACAAGTATTATTGACTTTAACTAATACTGGCGTAGTAACAGCGCACAACTTAAGATTATACGCCCGAACAACATACTGTGTTAATCCATTATATCCCATAGGTTTTGTTTGTGACATGTGACACATAGCTGTCGAGAGTTTTCAAAGTAAAGGGTATGACAATCCAAAGAATGGCTTTTTCGTATACCTAGCTATGAGTTTGGGACATGCCTCCTCCTTCTCCGAAAATTTTTTTTAGAAAATGGCGTAAAATCGTGCATTCGAGATCCTAAAATGAGAGACAGCGACAACAACAGCGTTGTCATCTACAAAACATGCAACAAGAAACAAGAATGTTACTTGATCTACGCTAAAATTAAAAGAATATTTTTTATTATGTATAACTCTATGTCGCCAGATTTTATTTTCTAGATATTTTGATAATGCCTGTGTTTGAGAAAAATTAGCATATTAGCATGACTTATATATAAACTGTGCATGACACATGCTCAATTTGTGTGACTTGACAGGTATGCGTAACTTTATGTGTGTTTCTAGAGTAACGAAGTTATTGGTCAGTGGTAACCCAAAGGGACCGAAACAGTGGTGCTTAACTAAAAATGAAATTGTAAACTCTTTTGAGCTGTAGTGTCAAAACGTTTTATACTTTTTGCTTGATAAGTATTTGACCAAACTCCTAGTTTCAGGAAAGCAGTCAAATGGCTCACCTTCCTGAGTGCTAGTAGATGATGCGCGAAAGACCCGTCAACAAAAAGTGAACACGCATGAACTTATGCTGGGTCAAATTGCCAATGTCTGCCTCGTTAGTTCGCGAAATACTATTAACATGACAACATCTGGCAGACAATTCGCATGCATTTCGGCTCCTAATCCACAGGTACTCATTCTTGGATTTTTCCTCTATCAAATTTGAAGATTTAAAGATTTGAGATTCTTATAGATTCACAGGACGGAATGTCATCTATAAACCACCTATAAGCCATGCTTATTGGAGCTTATAGATTGGCTTATAGGAGCTTATAGGTTGATTATAGGGAGCTTATAGCACCTCTGTCTATAAGCCTCCTATAAGCCATCTATAAGCATGGCTTATTGGCATTCAAAATATAAGCCATCTATAAGCCATGCTTATAGATGACCTATAGGTAGGTATATATTTTTTTTTAAAAATAGTGCGGTTTTAAAATGGACTTAATAGACAGGTGGACTTTATAAAGAGGGTAACCTTTATGAGTGACAAAATTTATATTGTTATTATCGAAAAAAGAACGAAAAGTATGTAGTTCCTATTAAATACATATCTGATACATATTATAAATTATTTTGAGTGCATTTTCATCTTTACGCATTTCGTAAATTTCTGAATGACTCTCCAGTCATACGCTATCTATACTCTATACGCCATCTTTAAGTAATAACACAAAGTTTTTAAAAAAATTATGTTTTGTATAAACTTCGTTATTTACACGTTCCATAGTGTTTCTAGAAAAATAATGCATTTATACGTAAATGGAAATTCATATTTTTGCTATCTTTAAGTAATCGGTATGAGCCTTTGATCTACCAACTATGAAGTGTACCCCGTCCTATAACAATATATTTGATTGAGATGCCACTTTCGCATGTGTTTATTTTTTAAAAAATTCTCTTTTATTACAGACATTTATATAGCTAAATACTGATCATTCCGGACATCCGGACATTTCAAGTAAAGGAGTGTTTAGCCTCCTTAGATACAGTGAATACAAACTGCTTAATAGCAAAGTACGAATGCACTATCATTTATTTAATGTAGTGTGTGGATTTTAGTTTTAATTAAAATTGTAATTGATATTTGATTATTTGACTGAAATGAATGAAAAAATTATTCATATAACAAAAGACATGTCTGTCTGTCAGTGTACAATGGGCCGATAACACCATCGAGTTGTCGCCCCCTGATCCGCTCGAGGGCTACTACTTCCGGGGAGTTCACAGTTGTAAACAACTTGATTGCTACTATTATGTATCTATTAAATACCCACCTCCGCCCGGTGTATTAGTTTTAATGCATATATTCTTTTATGTAAAAAGTTATACTTCTTATACTTAAAATTAATTGTCTTTACTTGTCATTGAAATTTTACAGTGTTAAAAATCGATTTTATACGATTTGACAATGCGTGTGTTGACCTTATCTGGACAAGTGCTCAGTTAATGGGGAGGGTTAGCCCAAAGAATTTATCCGTAATAAGTGGGGGAAAAATCATCAATTGTAATTAGTGAATTAATACTTAGTTATCGGTCTCATACACGCGTAGCCTGGATATAAGTAATACATGGTTGACTTGGATTTTGGTGTATACAAAAAATGTTACAGAATTAAACGTCGAAAATCTTTTTTGTATTTTTTTTTTCATTTTCAAGTATTGAGAATTATTATTCACTTACTGATGCCAGAGAGATACAATATGTAATATTAAACATGAAAACAGTTAAAAATTATAAATTAAAAAAAAAACCACTTGTGTCCTATTTATTTACACGATCCACAGTAAGGAAAATTTTACTTAATTTAATAAAATAAAAAAGTAACGACTACATACAATTAATTTTTGTATTATGATTTGATTTATTTATCTTTCGCTTTATTATTATTATTATTATTATTATAAGTTTATGTTAACCCTTGTCAGCACAAGCAATATGTCTAAAACGACATGCAATAATTATTATAATCACAGTTTTTGACAACATAACGATTGGTATTTAAAAGAAAGTGAAAACGTTTCAAGTAAAACAAACAGAAGCCAATTTATGATTATCGGAGAGAGAGAGAGAGAAAGAGAGAGAGATTTAAAATGAAAGCTTATTTTCTGAAAATATTCAAATAAAGTGAATGTAAGTGATAATAGAAAAAAAAGAGGTTCGAAGTAATTATGAGTGATAGAGAGAAAAGGGCTCGTAGTGATTATGAGTGATAGAGAGAAAAGGGCACGTAGTGATTTTAAGTGATAGAGAGAAAAGACTCATAGTGATTATGACTGATTGAGAGAAAAGGACCTGTAGTGATTATGAGTGATAGAGAAAACAGTAATTATTAGTGATAGAGAGAAAAGTCGTAGTAATTATGAGCGATAGAGAGAAAAGGGATTGTAGAGATTATGACTGACAGCAAAAAAACGTAGTGATTATGAGTGATAGAGAGAAAAGGACTCGTATTGATCATGGCTGATAGAGAGAAAAGGTTTCGTAGTGATTATGACTGATACAAGGATAAATAATTATTGTTTTTTTTAAAATTATTTTTGAATTTTTATATTAACAATAATTTAACATGGCTTGCATAATTATTAAATTTGTTTAAACGGGTTCTTAGTAAGCGTGAAATGTGTCAAGATTATCTCAAATTGAATACCAATTATGGTTGTTTACTGTAAACAATTTCCTTCCATCAAATATACAAGTGTCAAAAATTTTCAAGGTATTTTGTGAAAATGAAAACCTTTGATGTATAGAAAGTCGGGATAAGTGTGTATATTAGACTATGTCAAGGTGTGGATATACACAGGTATCTTCAAATACCTGTGTATATTCACCCGTCGATATACATGTTAATTAAAGATCAGTGGTTGTATCCTTGTACCTGAGACGCTCTTGTATACATGAAAAGTTTTAAGCATGCAATATACTAGTATATGTTCAAATCCATAGGTCAAGACCTCTTCTATTACCTGATCAAGTGTCAAAATTAAGTCAACATAGACATCAACTCTGATTGCAAAAAATCGGTTTTTACACTGTTTGATTTAAATGTCAAAGAGAGAAAATAAAAATAAAATACTTTTAATAACAAAAAATCCTCAAAGTTCATATATATGACCATTTTACATAAAACAATCGATGTATTTGAACTGAAACACCGGACATTTAATAGATAAAAGATAGTGGCAACTAAGATGTTTACAACCGGTGAACTCCCCGGAAGTAGTATCCCTCTAGCGGATCAGGGACCGTAACTCGATAGTGTTATCGGCCCATTTGTTGAACTTTTTCCCGTATTAATTGCACTAGAAATGTAAGGGAATTTAAGTTTATAAAAGAATTTTAATGATTTAATAACAATATTGTTAAATAATAACATCTCCTAGATTTAAATAAATTTAAGCAAAAGGAATTTTATTCCGTCAGCAAGTCGGTCCATCGATTAATCATTTCAAATCACCTGGTGTTAATTTAATAATTTTATATTGTACACCAGTTCTTCCCACATATTTTGCCAACATCTAAAAATAAAAATTACAAATAACATTGACAAGTTTATCACTATATTGATACCTGTCAATCAATTAAGCAAATTGCATGGTCAGATCTTGATGATCACAGGTGATGGAATGTGTCTAATAAACAGGATGTTACCGACTTAGATTATTGATAATCTTCTAACTTCTCGCATGTTAGATTATTTTGTAAATTCAGTGTACAGAAAATGTCAAATGGATGAAATGTTATAATTTTAATTCAAATAATAAAACTGAATGACACGAGAATTACAATACAATAAGTACTATTTAATGTAAAATTATTATTATTATTATTATTATTATTATTATTATTATTATTATTATTAATGCCATGTGAGACGTATTTTTGAATGTTGTGAAGATCATAAAAAGAAAGGAAATGTTTTATAATTTATAATCATATTATTAGTTACACAATTATTTTAAATTCGATTGCCATTTTATTTATTTATTTATTTATTTATTTATTCATTCAATTATTTATTTTTTTTTATCTATTTTTTAAACCATAAAAGTATTATTTATTTATTTATTTATTTATTTATTTATTTATTCATTCATTCTATTATTTATTTATTTTATTTATCTATTTATTAAACCATAAAAGTATTATTTATTTATTTATTTATTCATCCATTAAACCAATACAATTATTATTTTTAATTAATTAATTAATACTTGATAATTTTTGCTAGTAGTCCATTAGGTAAAAACATTTGACCTCCTTTTAGTTCACTGGTCATATCTAAGAGTGTATTTTAAGATCAGACACTAGATCAAGGATGAAGTATAATGTATTCAAAATTGTTGATATAATTGTTAAGGTATCATATATCTGATTTTTACATTTATAATTTTTTTTAATTTATTTAAATTTGACATTATCTCCAAATATATTTTAATATTCATTTTCTTTTTGGCAATTACCCGTATTTATACAGTCTCAATATTCTTAAGTTTCACAATAAACCATACTCTCTCTCTCTCTCTCTCTCTCTCTCTCTCTCTCTCTCTCTCTCTCTCTCTCTCTCTCTCTCTCTCTCTCTCTCTCTCTCTCTCTCTCTCTCTCTCTCACATTATAAAACATGTAATTAAATATAATTTTTCATGTTAGGAAATATTAAAATCAATTAAATTGCATTTTATTATTTTCTTTACCCTTTTTGTATGTTTAATGTTTGCCTTATGATTCATGAGAGAGAGAGAGAGAGAGAGAGAGAGAGAGAGAGAGAGAGAGAGAGAGAGAGAGGACAGAGAGAGAGATATGAGTAAAGATGAACAGTTTTGATTGGTGGATTGAAAAAGAGGCTAATTTATGGACCAATCACATACTTTGGATTTGTTCAAACTTAGTATCATCAACAAGAGGAAAGTAACATCTTCCGGACAGAAACAGCTTTGCAAAATGTTGTAAGTTTCTTTTTTATATATTATGGATTATACTAATATAAGAAAATAAGCATCTTTTACAGTACATATTATATCATAAATCAATAATGTTTTCACATTTTACAGTCTGTATAATTCTTAATAAAAATGTATCATCTAAAAAAATCGGTAGCCATCTTGGATTTTGACATATTTTTTATGCTGACGTCTTTTCCTTTGAAATATGGCTCTTACTTTAAGAAATTTGTCACTTTTATTGTGAAAAGCTTCACTTACATTTAAAGGTTAAATCAGATTTGTATCACATTTTGTTCTTCTTATAATTCCCTTTTAATACAATATTCTATGGTTTCACAGGGGTCCCTAGAATTTCAGGTTTTTACGTGAGCTTTTATAAATTAATAAATTGATAAATAAATAAAAAGAACTAAATAAATAAATAAATAAATAAATAAAGACATTATAGGTGTAGGATACAATTCATTCATCTACCTTTCTATCTATCTATCAAGAACATGTTCTAAGGTTTTTTTATTTTATGTCACATTAACATGGTAAGAAGGGTGCACTGATTTCGAAAATTATTTGAAATAATAAAATTGTGGAGAAATAAATAATGATAACATTATGATGAAAGAAATCACAATGATAATGAATAAGAAAACAAAATTCCAACTAAAATCAGAAAAAATAATTTTGATAATAATAATAATAATAATAATAATAATAATATTATTATTATTATTAATGATAATTACAATAATAATAAAACAGAGGATATTTGCCGAAACTCGACCTGGTTTTCTTTAGAATTACATGGTATAAAATCAGTGTTTTGTTAAAGAGGTATACCTGTATAAGATTTTACCAGAGGCGGGGTATTTCTTTCATAGGGGTGGAGTTGACTAGTTTTATTTATTGTTAATTATTGTATTTCACATGGGAAGTCAGCAACACTAAACTCCAGCAGTCAGAAAATATTTTGAGAGTTGTCCAAATTTGCCGTATCACTTCCTAAATAAAAGCATGACGGATCCAAAAAACAAATTTTAGTTATTTCGGCACCTGACAAGTTATTTCGGTCCTGAGTCAATTCCGCACAGGTAATAGGTCATTACGGCAACTCGTCCGAAAAATTGGCTAAGACCACAGGGGCTCGTAATTAACAACAACCACAAAAAAGTAAAATAAAATAACACTACTATCCACATATCATAAAAAGCGGCAAAAGATGCAATCAATCGTATCCTTATTTCACGAACTTAATTTTCCCTTCATTATCATTTCAACCTCATTTTTCTAAACGCAAAACTTATTTTTCTTCTGTTTTGTTACCAAAATATTTCTGAGCTACTGATTTATTGAGTTCTTAGATAACAGAAAGTATCAAAAGTAGCACTAGTCTTAGTCGGAATTGCCTCTGGGAACCTAATTCACACACACACACACACACACACACACACACACACACACACACACACTCTCTCTCTCTCTCTCTCTCTCTCTCTCTCTCTCTCTCTCTCTCTCTCTCTCTCTCTTACTCTCTCTCTCTCTCTCATAACACAAGGTTTTCAACTGTTCTAATTTTTGACCCACCTTGGTTCAGTCGTTTTTTTTTCTATTTATTAGTGGGAAACGAAAATCATAAACAAATTCATGCATTGCTCCACAAAATGGTTCATATTCGAACTGCCGCCACTGTCTCTAAACTATATAACACAGTCCCTTGTTTTAACAGTCCTGATATCTTTATCTATGGGATTAACAACAACACATGTCGGGAAAATCGCATTTGGTTGAAACAGTATCCAAATTTGCAACTGTGACCCACGTTATTGATTGTAAAACTACTGAAATAAACCACAGGTTCATTAATTTTGAACAATATTATGACAATACAAATAATAAGCCAGAATCGAACAAAATATTAATTTAATAAAGTATGTCTGTTTGCTGGTCAGTGGTTTTCTGCGGGTACTCTAGTTTTCTCCACCAAGAACTTACCACCTTGATATATGTGTAAGAAATTTTGACAGGGACATAAACCCCAACTACTCAATAACTTTTGTTTGTGATTCAATATATGCTTCTGTATAGTTTTAATCCACCAAATGCAAACTTTAGTCTTAGTTAATATTGATTTTTTCATTGATTTTAGACTAAAAGGAACTGGTGATTTATAAAGGACAAAAAAGAAGTGAAACCAACTGGGTAAAAGGGAAAGTAGTAAAGATGATAAGAAATGTAGACATTGTGTCATCGCAGTAAATTTTGCAGAAAAAAAGAATGGAAAGCAATTTAGTATGAAAAAAACTTCAGAAATAACCGTGCAAATATTATATTATAGTCAAAACCAAGGATTCAACACAAGAGAATTCCAGATTCCAGTAGTATCTAATTACATAATTTGAATGACTGTTTGATAGTGACAACTGAAATATTAATTGAGTTCCTAGGGTACAAATCTTGAAATTTAGAACAAAGTCAATTTTACCTGAAATATTGCATATTCAACATAGTTTAGCCGTACACCTGGGATTTATGCCAAACTAATTTCTTTGATTTATGTGCAAATTTTTTACTTCAGACAGAGATTGTAAACAAAAATCATAAGTAAATAAAGTTTCATTACCTTTGTATTTTAAAAGCTTGTCTTTGAAAATATTTGAGCTTACCAAATTCGTTCAAATTTATCGAATTGTAAAATTATATATATCAGAACAAAAGAAAAACCTTAATGATAAAAGGTTGCTAAAAAGAAAATGTACTTTTCAGATCATAGAGGAATCTGATAAAACATACAATAATGAAAGATTGTGTAAAGATGGGAAACGTCATTACACTGGTATAAGGAAGGCATATGACATGATTTTGCTGATATAATAAATGCATAAATAGCATGGTTAAAATCTGCTGAGCTCTATAATACTGATAGATTGATTAAAGAGTTAGATTTGGATTTTTATATAATATTGGAACTTTGATTCATAAATTCATAACACAGAGCAGTTTAAGACTGGCTTTAAATTTTTACATATCTTCCGAAAGTATCATTTTTATGCTAGCATGTTTGATTTTTTGTACATCTGTATTTCGCATCATATAAACAAGTGTGGTCTAAAGAGAGCGTTTCGAACCACTGTGTCTCTAACTGCCTGGGTTCGAATCCCACTCTTGACAAATCCTAGTGTGAGAAAGTTGGTCAGTTTACTTGCCGAAGGTCGGTGGTTTTCTCCAGGCACTCCGGTTTCCTCCACCATCCCAGAAATGACCACCTCAAAATAAGTGATATAATCTTGGTTGGGGCATAAACCACTATAACTCTTTCCACTACACTCAGTCATATAAACCATTCACAGAAAACATTTACAGTAATGATCTGTACTCTATGTGAGTATGCAAAATATGCTTCATCAGCATATAAGTGTTTAGTTGTTAACAATGATGATCTAAGCCAAATATGAAGTGGCTTTTAGACTGACAATTATCTTATTTAATACTACTAAAACAATTATTTCCATACAAATTTCACTGAAAGCGAAACATTTTAAAAATATACTTGGTAAATTTAATGTATAATTACAGTGTATTAGATCTTGAATCATTCTTATCAAATGATGCACGTGTATGATTTTTAAAAAATCGTTAGCTTTTAAAGGCTTATAGATGGCTTATAGGATGTGTTGTAAACCACTTCACCTTTTAAATTTAGGAATATTTATAGAAGGCTTATAGATGGATTATAGGTGGCTTATATTTTGAATGCCAATAAGCCATCTATAGGTCTGGCTTATAGATGGCTAAGAGGTCATCTATAAGCAGCTTATAGATGGCTTATATACTCCTATAAGCCAGCTATAAGCCACCATTAATCCACCTATAAGCTGGCTTACAGACAGCTTTTCGTCCTGTGATTAGCATCAATCAATCTACAATGCATTTTGTATTCAATGTTGACCATCACATAAGCTTATTTCATACGTTGTGTAATAAGTATTGTAATCCCGGTGGAGATTTTTTGGTCATGTGAAGGCGGTAAGGTTTTGGAAGATAAAACAATCAAAATACACGGGAAAAATCATACTTTGGCAGGCGAACTGACAAACATCCTTGATCTAGGATTAGACCTGAAATACATGGCTCCGAATGGCTTTTTTATAATACCAATGTTGCCGTTTCGGAACCGTGATGCCATGCTAAATAAAAAACTGTAGAAATTACATTGACCTAATGCAGGTTATAAATTTCTTATTATCACAGGTTTTACGGGTGTTAAAACGATTTTATTACACATTGCCTTACCAGAGCCATTAATGAATCGATCCACGATTTTTATTCAACCAAGTTAGTAAAAGTATGCAAGTTTTAAATCCATTTTTATAAGCTAGCGGTACAAATATTCTTTGCGTGTAGCCATGTTTTAAATATGCAGTACTAAGCTTCAGTATTTCAGGTCTAGATCTAGAATCTACCCGAGTGGAATTCGAACATAGGCTTTGATAGGCACCGTGATTCATAAGCGCACAGTTTAGATTGAAACCATTTTGACTTGACATTTTACAGGCATTTGAGTAAATTTTTTTAATTGAAGAGTTAACTAAGAGATATAAAACCACAGTTTTTTCGTGACCTTGTTTCAATATACATATAGACATTAAGCTGATGGAAAATTATGGATTCACTTAAATAAAAACACATTGAAAAAAAAGAAAAACGCAAGGTTTAAGTAGAAGTTGCGATGAATTTGTTGCAAGTTAACATTTAAAAATTGTGATATGAAGTTTTTGTATAATTATTATACAAAATTATTGCTAAAATTGTCGGTGGCTTTCAATAATGAATTGATGATTATTTTACGGTTTTTTCCCCATGTCTTTTTTATTAGAGATATGCCAAACTACATTTTCTGAATGTATTTCACGATATATTTTAAAATGTTTTATGACCGATATATGTGGTATATTTTTTGACATATTTGTTCTGAACTACTGCAAAAAAGTTAGAAAACGAAGTGTTGGAAATCAAAACTTTTTTTCGTTAAAATAAGTGGAAAATTAAATAGTCTTTTTGTTTTAATTAATCATCATATTCACAACGTCTCCTTGAAATGCGTGAATCTTTGTAAATTTACAGAAAAAGAGAAAGGATAAATTAAATATAATGTAGAGAGAGAGAGAGAGAGAGAGAGAGAGAGAGAGAGAGAGAGAGAGAGAGAGAGAGAGAGAGAGAGAGAGTGTGTGTGTGTGTGTGTGTGTGTGTGTGTGTGTGTGTTATTGCTTTTGACCTTAAATACCCTTTAAAAAGATACCAAGATAACGCAAACTAATCAAATATTTCTTTTTTTTAATTCATTCATTTAAATTATATCTTATTATTATTATTATTATTATCACGGTTATGTTGTTGTTGTTATTGGGATTATAAGGAGTAATAGTAATAGAAATAGTAATGTTATTTGAATACAGAATGCTACTCAAACTCACATGTTTAGGGAGCGTCTAATTGCTGACTTTCAAATGCAATTAAGATTTTAGATACTGAACCACTAGATTAATATCTCCATTCACACCTGGAGAAGGTAAGCTTTTCGGTTTACATTTTAAATTTAAAAAACATTCTCAATCAGTTATTTTTTCATGTTTATCTTTGAAAGAAACTGATTATAATGAACTTAAACCATCAATTCTTTTATCTTTTACATATGGGAAATAAGAAAATATTCCAGTCCTATTTGCGTCGTGTAATTTTCGTGTCGTCAATTGAGGGATAGTGCAGATCAAGTAAAATATATTAATTTATTTTATTTTGTTTTGTTTAATTTAATTTTATTCAATTTAACTTAATTTGGTTTAATTTAATTTAATTTAATTGTATTTTATTTTTTGTTTTATTTATTTATTTATATTTCTATGCCTCATTTTATTCTCTCGAATATAGTCAAAAATGAAACGAACGGTATTTTTTTCGATTTGCGATATGGAATTATTGTACAGTGTCCTTACTGTCGTGTCGAAACACCTACAATTATACCATTGTTACCTTTATCAAGTTCTGTATTCTACCGCCATCTTATATATTAAAAAAATATGTTTGGGCCTTAAGCTATTTTAATGCCCTTATGCTAATGAATTATTATTATTTATAACAATCAGTGCCATATGTGCAGATACGCCAAACTACGCCATTCTGATTTTTGGACGGTCTGTTGCACAATGTTTGGTGTAAAATGTTAAAACTTGACCGATTGATATAAATTAGGTAGCATATGAAACTAATGAAAATTGTAAACAAATTATATTCTTTGAGTTTTTTGAAACGAAATATATTTCAATTCGATTGTTCAAGTTTTAAATTACGAAGCGGTCACGTTCCTGGCTTAGTAAAAATTAGGAGTGTCGAAAAAGTACGGAAAAAGTAATTCATTCACACTTTGACATCAAGTTTCAAATCCAAATAAAAACCACATATTTATGAAGAGCCGGAAAAGATTATTTGATTTAAGTAAAGAAATAATAACTGGAGTGATAAATAATATCGAATTTATTAATTCGAGAAACTACCACTTTTTATTTTTATCATGTTTCATTTTTGACTTTTTTTGTCTCACCATGGAAGCAAAACGTTTCGTTCTTCTTTTACACGGTATCACAGTTTGATTCATCTTTATGAGCGGATATCAAACTTTGATTCACAAATTTTATGCCATTAAAAAGGGGTTTTATCTTCTACTGCATACACATATAAAAAACTTGTATTTTATAAATTATTTTATTCAACAATTTTAAATCATCGGCAAAAAAAATCTGAGGAAATACTTGCATCTAAATATTAATTTTTTTACGTGTCATTGACTCATTATTACAACTTTATGTTTGTTTCGATGTAAATTTCGATGTAAATTTATCCCGATAGAATGATTATTTCAGTTTTTTCGCAAACATATTGGGAATTTTATTTGATGGTTTTCTAAAATATTTTTTTAAATACCATGACGATCAAAAAACAATTTAAATTATAATGTAGACCGCGATTTGAACAACTATTTGAGGATTTATCAGTATCAAAATATACACCGCAATCGTGTCTGGTTTATCAGTACCGCGCAAACAAATAAATAAATGATTAAATAATTGTAATAAAATAAGAAATAAAAAACTATTTTTTTTACTTTATATCAAAATGATACATATAGAATAAAACATGGCAAAATCCATATGATATGCCATATCAGACCGAGACTTCAATATCAGCCCTCGGTCTGATATTGAAGTCTCGGTCTGATATGGCATTTCATATGGATTTTGCAATGTTTTATTCTGTTTGTCATATACTTAAAATTTCAACATGTAGAACAGATGCATGTATTACATACAACATGTAAAAAACTATTAACATGCATAAATGTGATGAAAAGTGCATTCCTAAAAATAATTTGAACTCAAGAAATTTTCTAATGTGAGAAAGCTCTATTAAAATGGTACGTCTGTAGTTAATTTATAAGTTAATTTATTAGATTTCTAGACATCGTGTAGAAAGGTTGTCAAGAGATTTGTTAATCAAAATATAACAAAGATACGTTGAGCCAGACATTGTTTATGATTTTGGGCCCCTTTGCAGCTTATAACCTAAACATCTTCTGCATTCCACGCTGACTGATGTTGCTGAGAGGACTATACGACCGGCTACTAACTAAACCTTTTGCCAGAGAAAGTTGAGTCCTGACTTTCGTCTCCTCTGAACATTAGTCGGACTTCTTTAAACAACGTCCCTTAGATTACAAACAAAACGTCTGCTATAAACAAACCGTCTGCTGGATATCCCTCCTCAGCTGGGCGAACCTTTGTAAAAACAAACGATGCCGTCCGAGGAGTTTCGAAAGAATAAATATACATATAGATAAGATCCGTTTGTTCCAAGTAGCCGGTCTGATATCGATATAATACCGGTGATACGGCTTTTCCGACAGGGCATGTGCGGTCGGTGATATGGATCACATGATTTTAGTCGTATCTAAGCATGCAGAAACTACATATTCAGTACTCAGTATATGATAGATATATCTAAAACAATTGAATGCCTGGATTGATATCTGTATAACCTATGCACCTGCCACATGTTCACTGCATAGAATGTGTCTTCTCCTACGTCCGTATGTTGAGTGTTTCTAAAAATATAGATGTTCGGATTGGGTTCATAAACGATAACTATATATCATGACAAAGAATATATAATTACAAAGTCAAAGTTTTTAAATAAATAGAACTGATCGTAGGCATTGGTTTATCACAGCAAGAAGGATAATATGTCTCAGGCTAAATAATATGATTCGTTTTGAACAAAAGATCAGGTAATGTTCGTGTGAATTCGCGTTTTTAGTAAAAATAATTATGATAAAATATAAGGACAAATTATTGAAGTTATAGAAATGAAAAAAACCTGGAACATAATGATTAGAAATGAGTTTTTAAACTATGAAAATGTGTACTTGGCGTTTGTTTGTTTGTTGTTTAATTTTTAAAACGTGAACATTTTTTTATTTTACACTGAAGCTGAGTGAAAAAAGGGAAAATTAACTGATCAAACCATCAATAATAAGAAACGAACGTTTTCATGGTGGGAAATAAAATTGACTCTCGGTAAAGTCAGAAGAAAAACATCTAGCTATACTAGTAAAATTCCAACAAATACAATTTTTAAAATTAATTTTAATAATTTTGAGTCTAAATTTAGAGTTTAGCACAATGTGTGTGTGTGTGTGTGTGTGTGTGTGTGTGTGTGTGTGTGTGTGTGTGTGTGTGTAAAAAGAATTCTATCTGGTAATAACATTAGTATAAATATGAAAATATTTATATTTATTTCATTTTGTTAACTTATGGAAAATTAAATAAAAATTTAATAATAAATGCAGTATCTTCATAGAAAAGCGTACTTAAAATTTGTAATTTTGGAATGCTTGTAGTCGCGTCTGTTGTCACTAAACGTATAAAACAATTTAAAACATATGGTTAAAAACACGCGTCTGAATGTCCAGGCCCCCCTTCTAAAGATGTGCAAATGTAAGAAAAATAATCTGTCTTCATGTTAAAAGTCGGTTGTCTTCACTATGTACATCGTATACAAGTATCTCGTATATGATATATATATATATATATATATATATATATATATATATATATATATATATATATATATATATATATATATATATATATATACTAAAATACTGTCTCATTATATCAATTAAGATTCTTTATGTAAAATCAGATATAATTGGTTATGAATCAATATAAGTTAGATAATGTCTGAAATAACTATTTCTATCCACTAATGTAGAAAAAATGTAGTGACAAACTTGACAATCGGTTTTAAAAATTGTAGTGTAATTGATGAAAACAATTTTTCCCACCCAAAATGAATATACTATGCTATCTGTTGCAAATGTTGATATGATTCTGTATATAAACATGATATATAGAAAGAAGACAGATAATCTGGTTCACAGATAATCAAATTAACCATTGTAACAGTTACAGGTATTAATCTTTTTAAAATCCTAAGTGGTTTTGTTGTTTTTCGAAGTTATGATTCATTCAAGTATTATTGTACTTATCGGATACTGATGGCATGTGCTGATTTTGAATTTCTATTAAAATAATGAACTTAGCACTTGGCACTTATTTCAAATATAAGTATGTTAATGAACTGCGAAAGCACATGGGTTTTCCCACGATTTAACCAAATTCGCTAGATTCTGATATCATGGAAATGGATGTTTACTTATTAGGGAATTTTAAAAACTTTAGAATGACGTTTGGTTTAATTTTACAATCTTGATTTAAACTAAGCGTTATGCATTCTCATTTTAAGTGAGAGAATGAAAATTTTAAAAACAATCTGTAATTTGCAATTTGTCTCATTATATATTTTATAACAAAAAGAATAAAACTGGGTTACACATCTGTTTATTTTGCATGCAATATATAAACAGTAAGATATCACGCTCTTTCACGGTTTTGATAAGATGTTTGCAATTTTTGTTGCCATTGTAACGGAAAATTTGATTGAAATTCTGGCAAAAACAAGATTACCAGGTATATTTTCTAAATTACGATGTTTCTCTACCATCATTCCTTTTAACTGTTGAAGTATTGAGTCGAAAAAAAGTTCTTTCGTGAACAAGTCCATTGAAATAACAAAATATGACTGTCTGATTTGATGCGATAAACTGACAATTCTTTAATTATCGACGTCTCATTTTATGTGAAAAATGCAAAATTTCAAAAGTTTACTTTGTGTAAGCTTTTATTAGGTGCTAAAATAAAGATAATTCGTTCAAAATGCTCTTGTTCCAACTGCTGATATCTAGACATTATAAACAAAACATTATGGATTTTTATGTATGTATATAATTTCGGAACTTTTGATTCATTATTATCAATTGTTTATGTTTATGTTTTTTATCCATCAAACTTTTCGTTCTTAGTGTCACTGATGAGGAATGAATTTCTGAAATGTGGACATCTGGCAAATCAAATTGTAACTGGTATTTCTGTTATATTTGAATACTTTTTTATCAATCAAATGTATAATTCATAAATGGTTTCATAGCAATAAAATCTTTATATAATAAAGAAATTTGCGTCGAAATAGTGCTCTATTTTCTCTTCAAATATAAATTTTGTATATAACGTTTGTATACTTTTATGAATTTAACCAGAAATACCTAAAATTTGATGTTTTTACTGTTTGGGAAAACAAACAAATTTTGAAAAGAACTTTCTACACTATATTTGAATGATGCCTTTCCAACTTCGATTTATAAGCAAAAAAATATATTTCAAGTTTCCAGGAATCAAGATAATAGCAATGTTTTGGAAATCAAGCAAAAGATGTAAATGCTTTTGTTAATGTTGCCGTGGTAACAGATATTATGATTTTACTTAACCTAAAATAAAGTATGTTATATAGGGTTACCATTTTTGTTTAATTTACAAAATTTCTCTGCCAATTGAAAGGTTAATGCATTTCTGCTAATAAATTATTATTATTATTGATAAGCGATCAGTACCATATGTTTTAATAAAACAGTGTAATCGTTCATGGAGATTGACCTAGTACAACACGTGAATTCAAATCGATTTCAACATCTGTTATTAAAAATAATTAATACACATATATAAGAAAATGAACAGACCATTTGTAATGTCTTTTAACGCTGAGCTGGAGCATTTTTGTAACATAATAATAAGAATAAATTATGATTATTAATAAGCAATCAGTGCCATATGTTTTAATAAAACAATGCTATAATTCATGGAGGTTGACCTAGTACAACACGTGAATTAAAATCGGTTTATTTAAAAAAATAATTAACACGCATATATATATTTAAGAGAATGAACAGACCATTTGTTACGTCTTTTGACGCTGAGCTACAACATTGTTTGTAACAAGAGAATTTCAGCGAAAAAAAGGAAAATGTTGATCAGATTTGTTGTTGTTTACTGTTGCCTCATGGGTAAGGTTTCTATATTTTATATTTCAGATTAAGAGAGATTCATGTTGTTGTCACTCACTTAAATGTTGTTATTATGCAGGCATAAATGTGGCACAGAGGTGACACGATTTTTTTTAAATACCGCATCCTTACAAAAAAGGTGTTGCATGTATACATAAACTTTTTGCCTACTTGCCATAAATCATTGCCTGCTCAACCCAAAGTTATCACTTTTGTGTGCTTAGAGAGTCAGTATGTGTGACAATGAGTCATGTAAAACCTTAATAAAAATCAAATTTACTTGAATTACTTGAATTAAGTTTGGTATTTTTCATTACTTAAGTCTTATCGTAACTAAAAACCGCCATGCGCATCCGCGATAACTGAAATCATTTCTGTAAAAAGAAAACTCTTGCAGATACGGGGATTTTAAATGTCAAAAATTGCCATTCTTACACCGGATTGAGGAATTATGTTATGTGCGAAAAAGAATCCATCATTTTTTTAAATTCCTTTTGAACAAGGAAACAAAAGAAAACTGAAGTGAATTTGGTCTCAATTTGTTTTGTATCTTCATTATATATTTTTGGGGTCTGGCCAATAATGGCCGATACAGAATTTCTTGGATATTAAAAGCTGTAACGTGAATCTTTATTGGACAATACTAGACGACAAAATACTATCAATATGAATTTATAATGTTTTTAAATTATTTTTTCTTTTAAATTTTAAACATCCTTCTCTATCGTTTCTTGTTTAATTCCAAAAATAAAATTTGAAAACCAATTTTACTGTCAAAATATTACTTTGAAAATAATATTTAATTTTGTTTAATTAAAAAAGTTCTTATTAGTTTTAAGACCAAAGGCATGAGATAATTGATATATATCAAATAAAAATTTTAAAAAAGGTTAAATCAGTACTGTACTATTTTTATTCTCTTTTCCACCAATCAATATGAAATCAGAACTATTATATTAATACCATTAGTTGGTTAAAATTTTGTAAATGATTCTGAAACTCCAATGAGTGGAATTGGATAATCCAAATTCTGCAAATTAATTAATACTCCAGTCCGAATTTCCCACTTTTTGACCGCTATAGACTGAGATGAAATGAGACCGCGTTCCTTCCGACACCAGTTGGTCTTCGTAAATCCCGGGGTATTTTGATAAAGAAATTATTCTGACACTAAACACAGCCGACATGCTTCAAAAGTGTTAGGGTCAGAGGACTGTTTAAATTTTGACTTAAACATTCATGCTGTTGTTCTTTATATTAATATTTAGGCTGTTTTGGTTTACCTTTGGATAATAATGGATATAGAAGTCTAGAATCGTTGTTACAAAATGGTTATGACACTAGCAATTCCGGTGATGGAAGCAACGCAAATCTCAACAATATATTTGATGGAGCTTTTGGCTCTGGTACTTCTGGCGGTTCCACATTAACAGGAGGCGATAATAGTAATACCGAAACACTTGGTGGCCTTGTCACTTCCGGTAACGGAGGCAGCTTAGACACTAACAATTTTCTTGATGAAACGTTTGGCTCTAGTTTTTCCGGCAGATCTTTAAACAACGTTTAATATCCCACTTCATACAAAATGAACTCATAACCCAAAACATCAGTTAACACTTAAGTGCTTTTATTCAAAATTAAAGTGCAGACACAATGTCATAAACAAATGTCTTTGTTTTGAAATTGGTATATAATTTATATACTGACATTATTGTTACTACTCATTTAAGCCGAACATGTAATATGAAATTGCTTTTATGCTGCACAATTAGCTGTAAATTTACTGTATATTCAATATTCTTCCCTGAAATGTCTTGGACAAATTTGATATTATTTCGTAATTCTGTGTAAGTAAAGAAGTTTCACAATCTCAAAAGTAACGGAGTTATGTCCAACATAGAATAAAAGAATAACAAAAAATCAAACACAAACATACCAGTCTACATCTCAATTAAAATGGCAAACTATGAAAACTTGCAAATTAAAATAATCAGGTAAACTTCCATTTAGACCTAAGACCTAAGACCGGGTGCTCCGAAAGAGTAAGCAATTATAAATTTCTTACAACCTTAGTAATAAATTTCAATTGAAATACAGATGATATTTCATTTCACAAAAAAAAACATCAACAAGGTAACACTTCAATAGTAACTAAATTAATTATTTGACTATGGTCGTGAGATCCCAAAACTAACAAACTGTATAGGGTGCTATGAATTGTAAATATCGTAATTGATCAATAAACAATAGCTAGACTTTAGATATTTATATGTAAAATCATTAAAGAAAGTAGTAATTAATGTTGAAAAATTTTTATTATAGGGTTTTGATTTAGGAAACTGTTAAGGGACCCGTTGAAATAATAAAAGAAATATCATTAATCAAGATTTTAGCTATTTAAGGTGAAAACTCCTTAGGATACATGTATATTATAAATTTAAACAAAACTTAGCTGTGAAATACGTAAAATATCGGAAACTATAAAAACATATAGAACTCGTTAACAATAAAAAGACACAAATCTTTATTCTAGGGTTTTAAATTAGGAAACTGTTAAGGGATCCATTCAAAAAATAATGATAAAATTGGTTGGTAAGGCTGCTGTTTTATGTCGCATTAACAATTTTCAGATTTTGCAACGAAAGCAACAAAGCTTTGGTATTTATCTTAGAACTAGTTCGTGTTTACACATAATGAAACTGTGTAGCATGGTCTGTTTTGTACTAGCGCACACTTAGAGCGAATTTTTGTTAAGATTCTAGCTTAATAAATCAGCATGCCACAGACAAACATTTCGCTTCAGCAGTCCCGTAATTCTTTCACATGATGAACTAGTTAATATTCTGCCCTCCTACATTAGTAGGGCAGATTATTATTATATTTTAGTTATCTGTTTAAATTAAAGACTGGAAATATCGTGCCGGTTCGCGGCGATCTAAAAATAGGATGGTTATGAAAACTGGTATCGACTTAGACACGATTCGAAGACGGACGCATACATTTCTCAAGATGTGATGATAAGCATATTACAGTCGACTAAGAATATGCATTCTACTAATTCGCGTTTCCGTTTCCGATCTCTGGTAAATGTTACCGAGAAACTTGATCACCAGTGAAAAATTGTTTTGAATAAAACCACGAAAATGATCAGAATGATCAGAATTTCCATGGGTGCAGAAAAACTACTAGAGCTACCTTTTTTCGTGCTGTCCGATTTTTAGGCGTCCAGGACGCGCGGACCCGCCTACCCGACCGGGGTTCGAACCTTTTACCTCCCATTTTCAAGTCTGACGTTCTACCACAAAGCCAAAAAGGCGGTCACTTTATATTTAAGAGGTAAGAACACTGAAAAAAGTAGCTCTTTATTTGCTTATATATTATTTTAAATTATCTTTCTGACTTAAACCTGAGGTATTTTAGATCTAGCATCTTTTGATCAAGTATTACTTTATACGCGTAATTCTTGTTGTGAGACTAAAATAGTTTTTTTTTTTTTTTGTATAATAGCTGATGTACAACTATTTAATGCAGCTTTTTAAAAAAGATAATGTATTTGTTTATTTGCACTTAACTTTGTAGGTTAAAACGAAAAGTTATAGATGACTGTATAAATCAACATCAAACCTGACTAAGGTACACATGCAGGATCTCAGATATTTTAGATGCAACATCCAAAGGTGAAGCATTATCTCATTTAATTATTTTAAAACAACAGGTGCTAGAAGTTTAATTCTATTTATATATTCAGATCCGAATTGTTATACATGAGTTAGACCCTATATTTTGTATATGTATCATTCCTTTATTGAATTAAGTTATTTTTATTCATCTAGTCAAAAAAAAAGCTTTGGAAAAAGGTTCCTGCAGGAATTTGTAATTGCCGAATTTAAAGAATCATAACTCAAACAAAAAAATAAATAAATAAAGTAATAATAATGATAATAAAAAATGCGGGTTCAAAATATACAAGTTGGTGTTTTCCTAAAATGTCTTGTAATCATCTTAAAGAACAAGTCCAAATTAAAAAACATTAAAATGTTCATAATATTGAACAAAATAACCTGTTTAATTTAATGTGCCAGATTTGCACATTTCGGAAATTCATCCTTCATCAGTAACAATAAAGCCCGAAAAGTTGATAGATAAAAATGATAGTCGAAACCTTTGAAAATTAATGACTCCAAAGTTCCAAAATCAAATGTATACAAATCCAGCTAAGTTAAAATCCGACCAATATGTAGATACCTTCATTATACGCGTTATATCTTCTGTTGTAGTCGATACTTTGTAAGTTTCATAAAAAAGTTATGGATTTTTTCCGGAAAAAGACTGTTTATTCTGAAACAATGAATACACAATTTTCTTCGAAAATGTTCTTTAAATTATTGCAAGAGGTATAGACCATATCCTCCTGTTAAGCAAGGAGGTCAAAGGTTATCTTGTGTTATTTGGAAACTCAGTTGTGAAATCTGTTATTATTTTCATTTCATCCGTCTACACATAATAGTTAAGTTGCAATGAAGAAATTTGAAAGTGTGTGTGGATTACAATATCAATTGCATTTAATTAAAAAAGCTATCAGTATCAAATATAGA
The DNA here is from genome assembly GCA_029721355.1 of Tegillarca granosa. NCBI lineage: Eukaryota > Metazoa > Mollusca > Bivalvia > Arcoida > Arcidae > Tegillarca > Tegillarca granosa. Next base: position 18,361,378 of record CM056607.1, read on the forward strand.
ACTAGAAATCTAAAGGTAATACTTCATCTGAATAAAACGCATAAGACAAAATCATTCAATAGTCAGAGTAATGAAAATGAGTGAAGTAGAGTAAGCTGTTCTCAACACATTCGGGATTCCTTTACTTACATAGGAGTTGAGTTCCGGAATGGTGGATGAAACCCAGAACAGTCTGACAAACTTTGTCTCAGTGCTAACAAAAGCATTAAAAATAGGCATTATTTTTAAACGGTAAGCTAAAAATTTAGTTCTGTATGTAATGATGAGTTATATATTTCATGATTTTGACCTTTGTTTTTTAATTTATTCTTTCAAAATCAACAGAATTATAACAAACCATTTGTCGGATTTATTTGTCTCTTCATACGTTTTTATTGTTCTTTTTCCTCTGGTTGTAATCTCTTTTGTTTAATAATACTCTTATTATTAAAAACAATTGTGTAATTAAATGAAATAACATAATTATGATGGTCGAGATTCTATTAATAGCTCTACAAATTACTTTCAGTTCCAGTCTAAAGTCGGAAGTGTAAACCTATGGTATCCTTTTTCTTACAGCCCTTCTTAGTTGTTTTTATCACTATTATTATTATATTTTACGATTTTTCCCCAATTATTTATTAGAGATATGTCAAAAAGAATTTTCAAAAGCTTTTTCGTTAAAGAAAGTGAGAATTAAACAGGCCATTTTGTTTTTACTAATTATTACTTTCACAACGTCTTCTTGAAATGCGTAAATGCGTAAATATTTTCAAACTTTACAGAAATAGAGAAAGGATAAAGTAAACGTAATGAATGAAGAATTCGACAGGTGTGTGTGTGTGTGTGTGTGTGTGTGTGTGTGTGTGTGTGTGTGTGTGTGATATTGCTTTTAACCTTAAAAATTTCTTTATTGAAGATATATATACCAATTTAACGAAACGGCCTTGGTATCATTAAAAAGACGTTCGCTTATCATGTATATGTTGAGAATCACCAAGAATAAAACGCAAGTTAATCAAATATTTCTTATCTTTTTTCATTCATTCGTTTAGTTTACATCCTATTATTATTATTATTATTATTATTATATTATTATTATTACAATAATAGAAGTAGTAGTGCTATTTGAATACAATACTAACTCAAACTCACATTGTTAGGGAGCGTCTAATTGCTTGTTTTTAAATGTTCTTGAAGATTTTATACTTAAATATCTTATTAATTCAATCCGGAAAAGGTAATCGTTTTGGATACAATTTAAATTTCAAAAACATTCTTTATCAACTATTAGCATTAAATATTTTCTTTTTTAATGTTTTTATTGCCAAAGAATCTGATTATATCAACCATCTATTCGTTTACATACGTCTGTTAAATCTCTCATTTCCTCATTTCAAGATATTTGAGTAGTCTAATTTTCGTGTCGACAATTGATGGACAGTGCAAAAAAGTGAAATATATTTATTTTCATTTTTTGTTCTATTTATTTATCTATTTAGTAATTCATTAATTTATTTTTTTAATAATTAATTTTTCTTTTAATTGATTATTTTATTTATTTATTTATTTATTTTTGCGTCTGATTACTGTTTCTAATTCAGTCAAAAATGAAACGAAAGCCATTTTTTTCTATTTGCCATATGGAACTATTGTGCCGGGGCATGTTGTATAGTCTTAAAATCAGCATGGCATTACACTTATAATTATACCATTGTTTACAAAAAGTGATCAGTGACATATGTCTTAATTAAACAAAGTTTGCATTGATGGAGGTTGACCTCGTACAATACATGAATTGAAATCAGTTTCAACATCTGTTTTTTTTTAAAATCAACACATATATAAGAGAATGAAAAGACCATTTGTCACTCCTTTTAACGCTGAGCTGCAGCATTTTTGAATTTCACCGAAAAGAGGAAGAAAATGTTGTTCAAATTTGCTCTTGTATATTGTTGCCTCATAGGTAAGACTCCTTTATGTAATATCTCAGAATGAGAGAAATTTTCTGCTTTGTTACTCACTTAAGAGTTATTATCAATTAATAATTGCGGCACAGAGGTGACATGGTTTTTTTAAATATCGCATGCTCACACAAAAGTTGTTGCATGTTTACACAAAACCTATTTCCTACTCGCCAACAATTATTGCCTCCTCAAGCAAAAGTTCTCACTTTTGCGTATGCACGATTTAAAAGAGATCTTTGTAACCCAGTAGGAAATACGTTTTTAGGCATTTAGAACAAATTTTTTCGTATTTTTCTATTGAAAATATATTACTCTTGTGAAATAGTTATATATTAATCTTAGAAAAGGCTAATAAATTCTGCCTGAGTCACTGTGTTTCTTACAATGAGTATTGTAAAACTTTCAAAGAAAATCCAATTTACTTAAATAAGGTTGGTATTTTTCACTTACTTTAGTCTAGTCGTTACTTTAGTATAGTCGTTACTAAAAACTGCTATGCGCATCCGCAATTATCGTACACCATTTCTGTAGAAAGTAAACTCTTGCAGCTACGGGGATTTTACCTGTCCAAAATGGCGATGCTCACACCGCAAATGACCAATTACGTTATAATCGCAAAAGAATTCATCAGTTTTTTAAATCCTATTTGAGCAAGAAAACGAAACAAAACACAAGCCGTTTGTTTGTTTCATATTCCCATTAAATATTTCTGCGGTGTGGCCAATCATATGACCGATACAGATTCTGTTGAATGATATAAGCTGTAACATGCATCTCTATTGGACAATACTAGACGACAAAATGGTTTCAATATGAATTGATAATGTTTTTAAAATTTTATCAAATTATGTATTTTAAATTTCATTAATTTCAAAAAATAAATAAAATAAAAATAAATAAAATTCAGTTACATTGAGGTCAAATTTTTCTTGCCTTTATATTTTATTACATCGTTTCTTGGCTAATTTCAAAAATAACATTTGATTAACCAATGTCAGTCAAAATATTATCTATATTCGTTAAAAAAAACTTTTCAAAAGTTTTTTGGTCAAAAGCATGAAATAGTCGATAATATATAGAATAAAAATTTAAAAAGGTTTAGTAATCACTGTGCTATTACTTTGTTTGCAAAAACAAAACCCCAAAGTGAACTTTAGTTTCGGTGAATGAGTGGTCTTAAGGATCAAAGTGTTTCTCCTCGCCTAGGTTCGAATCTTTCTCGGGCAGATCCTAGTGTAAGAAAGTACATCGAATCACTTGCCGAAGGTTGGTGATTTTCTATCACCTCAGAACAGTACACTCAATTTAAGTGAAAGAATCTTGAACGAGGCGTTAAACAACTTAGGTAAAATCGATCTGATCCACCTGTGCACAAATCAACTGATTTCAAACAATTTGCATCATTTCCTCATACTTACAAATAAAGCTCTTTTTGTTTTCCTATTCTATGGAAAAATATGAAATCAGAACTAATAATTTCATTTGTTGGTTAAAATTTTTTAATTGCTTCTAAAAGAACTAAATGAGTGAAATAAGATCATTACAATTCTGCAGATTAATAAATACTCAAGTCCGATTTCCTCTGACAATGAAATGAGACGGCGTTCATCTCGACACCAGTTGGTATCGGTAAATCCCGTTTTTAAAAAAATGTTCTGACACTAAACATAGCAGCCAGACATCAAACGTTTTAGGGTCAGAGGAATGTTTATATTTTGACTTCAAACACTCATGCTATTGTTCTTTATATTAATATTTAGGCTGTTTTGGTTTACCTTTGGGTAATAATGGATATAGTAGTCTCAATTCGTTGTCTCAAAATGGATATGGCACTACCACTTCCGGTAACGGAGGCAACGTAGGCACCAACAATTTATTTGGTGGAGTTTTTGGCTCTGGTATTTCCGGCAGTTACTTTTCAACAGGAGGCAGTAATAGTTATATCGGAACAGGATATGGAATTGACACTTCCGGTAACGGAGGTAGCGTAGGCACTAACAATTTATTTGATGGTATGTTTGGCTCTGGTATTTCCGGCAGTTCCTTCACAACAGGTGGCGGTAATAGTTATACTGGAACAGGATTTGGCATTAGCTCTGCTGGCAATGTCCACTCATCAAGAAGCACTCTCGGAGGTTATATATGGGAATAGCTATTGCAGCAATAACTATACTACTGTTGGCGCCCATACTCAAAGTTATGACATTAATGGTTTCTAAAACGTTTTATATTTCACTTCATACAAACTGAACTTATAACCCGAAATATCAGTTAACACTAAAGTGTTATTATTTAAAAGTAAAGTGCAGACGCAATAATCAAATGTCTTTTGTTTTGATATCGGTATATAATTATATACTCACGTAATCTGTAATACTCAATTAAGTCACATGGTCATATTATATGTTTTATGCTTCACAATTGGCTTAGGATTGACTGAATACACTATATTCTTCTCTGAAAGCTCTTGGACAAATTTGATATATTTTTGTAATTCTGTGTAAATGAAGAAGTTACACAATTTTACAAATAATGGTATTATGTCCAACATGGAATAAAAAAATAACACAAACTCAAACACAAACATACCAGTCTTTTTTTAAATAACAATGCCAAAATATGAAAACTAGCAAATTAAATTAACCAGGTAAACTTAGAAGTGGGACCGGTTGCTCCTGAAAGTAAGCAAAGTAAACTAAAGTTTAGAAATTTATATGTAAAATCATTCAAGAAAGCAGTATTTTATGTGCACAAATCTTTATTATAGGGGTTTTAATTAGGAAACTGTTAAGGGACCCCTTGAAATAATAGAAAAATTCATTAATGAAGATTTTAGCTATTTAAGGTGAAAACTCCATTTAGGTGAAAATACTTTCACTTGATGAACTAGTGAACATTCTGTCCTCCCAAATCAATACGGCAGAATATTTAATATTTTAGTTATCCGTTAAATTAAAGTCTGGAAATTTAGTGCTGGTTCGCGGCGACCTAAAAATAGGATGGTGTAAACAAAACAGTTATTTTAAATCTGCCATATAGCAAAGTACTTCTCGCATCCGAAACAATAATTTTTATTTTATTAATTATCTATGTATATGGTAATCAACTACGTGTCACGTTATGCTAACTGGTATCGAATGGAGACATCATTTGAAGACGGACACGTGAACACCTCTCAAGGTGTAATGATAAGCATATTACAGACAAATAAAATTTGCAGTTACCAATTAGCGTTTCCGTTATCAATCTCATCTCTGTTAGTTGTTACCAAGAAACTTGCTCACCAGTGAAAAATTGTATTAATAAAACCACGAAAATGATCAGAAATTTCTATGTGTGAAGAAAAACCACTAGAACTACCTTATCGTCCTGTCCGATTTTACGCGTCCAGGACGCGCGGACCCGCCTACCCGGCCCGGGTTCGAATCTAATACCTCCCACTTTTGAATCTGACGTTCTACCACAAAGCCACAAAGCGGTCATTATATATTTAAGAGGTCATAATGGTGAATACAGCTATATTTGGTAATGCCTATGGAAAATACTAGAACCATTTATTGACCTTACAAAGACGTTAGACACTGTGGTAGAGATGAAGATTGTCTAAATAAAAATTGTATAATTCAAATGCGTAATGTCACTTTACTGCAAATATGTCGAGTTAAGATAAAAAGCCAGCTAATAATCAATTTTTTTAAGTTGTTTGTAAAATGATTTAAATGTAAGTATCATCGAAAATGTTTTTAAGATGCCTATCAAAGAACCCCCAAATAAATAAATAAATAAATAAATAAATAAATAAAATAATAAAAACCGAAAATACTAAACCTGAATGTTCTTTTCTGCTGATTTTGTTTAACGCCCACAAAGATTTTTAGAGGCCTACATTACATAATTGCCATTGTTTATCAGACTTTAATATTTTTTTCAATTGTAAAAATGAAATTGCTTGCAGAACATTTTCATTATTTCTACTACTTTTTTCGTGTTTATATGCGCTCCGATTTGTTTGTTACTTTATGTAATGTACTTCCTTGTGTAAACTTGCCATTGATTTACTACGTATTATTGTCACTTTGAAGTTTTGATCCCAACAGACTTATTATTGACTTTAATGAGGCCTAATACTGGAGTGGTGGCGTAAGGCTTAAGATTCAACTTCCACAAGATACAGTTTCTGTTAACCCATTATATCTGAAAGGTTCTTTTTTAAACACGTGACTCATAGCTGTCGATAGTTTTCAAAGTTAAGCGTGCGACAATCCAAAGAATGGCTTTTTCGTATGCCAAGCTATAAGGTTTTGGGACATTTTTTCGCCTTCCTCAAAAAAGTTTTAAAAAAGGCGTTTTAGATCCTAAAATGAGAGACAACAAAGAATCCACAAAACATGTAGCAACAAAAAACAAGAATATTATTGTATCAACGCTGAAATTGTAAATAAACTTATTATAATTATGTTTAATTCTTTGTGGACAGATTCTATTTTCTTTATACTCTAATAACATGTGTGCTTAAGAAAGTTTATTATGTGAGCGTGATTGATATAAAAATGCGTGTGACCCGCGTAATTCGTGTGACTTGACAGGTATGCGTGATTCTCTGTGTGTACCAACAGTGACAAAGTACTGGCTTATGGTAACCCAAAGGCAACGTAGTGCTTAACTTAAAATGAAATTGGTAACTCTTTTGAGCTTTGGTGGCACAACTTTTATTTTCTTTATCACTTGATAGGATTTTACGTAACTCCTAGTTGCAGGAGAGCAGTCAAGGGGCCCACCTTACCGACGACTGGTAGATAAAGGAGACGACATTCTCTTTGCGCGGCGACAGACCCATTAACAAAAAGTGAACATGCTTGAACTTATGTTGGACCAAATTGCCAATTTCTGCCCGGTTATTTTGCGACATACTATTGTTAAAGATTCCATTTCTATGGACATAATATGACAGACTATTCACGTGCATTCCGGCTTCTTATCCACAGGTAGTTTTTTCTTGGATATTTTTTCTATCAAATGTGGAGTTAATCAGCGTCCTGAAGATTTGTATCAAAACTTAATAGCTTTAATCGAATGTAATCGCTTGGGTCCGGATTTTAACCTTACGTATCACGCTTAATCCCCCCTTTAATTGCGATTTTACATGTGATATTTTATGTTAAATACTATGTAGTTTATGCACCATTTCATTCATGAGTGGGGGACCGTCTACATAAAGATACTGTTTTGCATTGTAATTATTGTATACTCATTATTATATTAAGAAATATCCCCATTATGTAAGAAAATGTGGTGACGCCATCTGTTTCCGTGTTTTATACATGCTCGGATTTGTATGTTACTTTATTTGAATAACTTCCATATAAAAATATATATTATCACACTGTACATAGAATATACTGTTGGACAGAGAAAGTATTTTGTCGCGATATCACTGTACAGAACATTATTTTCATCTTTACGTATTACAAAATTTCAGTTCAGATCTAAACTTAAATGCTAAAGTAAAAGAAATAATCCTGGCATGTTTCGTGGTTATGAGCATATAACAACGATTAGTATCAAACAATCAAGTGCACGAGAAAAAACCTATTTCTGCAAGTGAACTGACAAACACTACTATCTGCCCGAGTAGGATTCGAGCATAGGCGTTGAGAGGCATTAGCGCACACTTTAGATTTAAACCGTTTTGACCCGATAGGCATTGGAGTAAAAGTTATTATGACGATCTAGATGATTACCTATTGTTACATGTATTTGTGTATCTTATCGGTCAAATAATAACAGTAAAAAAAAATAAGTAAACAAAAAAAATAAGTAAGTAAACAAATAAATGAATATTTTTTTTTTAAAAAATAATAATTTAAAAAAAAAAAACCAAAAATAAATAAAATAAATGAAATAAAGATTTAAACAAACTAATGGAAATACAGATACTACATAAATCAATTTTTTTTACAATTATTGAACAAAATTATTGCTAAATCGACAAGTAACAATAGTCGGAGGTGCCTTGCAGTAATGATTTAATGATTATCTTTTACAGGTTTTTTTTTACCTTTTTGTTATTAGAGATATGTCATACATCTAAATGTATTTCACGATATTTTTAATGCTTTATGAAAGATATATGTGGTATTTTTATTTTCATTTTTATTTTTATTTAGACATATATGTTCCAAACTACTTAAAAAAAAACAGAAAAGGAAGTGTTGGAAATCAAAAATTTTTTCGTTAAAGAAAGTGGAAAATCAAATATGCCATCTTATTTTTAGTAATTATTATATTCACAACGTCTTCTTAAATTGCGTGAATATTTGTAAACCTTACAGAAATAGAGGAGGATAAATAAACATAATTAATAAAGAATTCGACAAGTGTGTGTGTGTGTGTGTGTGTGTGTGTGTGTGTGTGTGTGTGTGTGTGTGTGGTATTTCTTTTGACCTCATATATTCCTGTATTAAAGATACCAAGATAACGAAAGGGCCTCGCTATCATTAAAAAGAGGTTCCCTTATCATGTACATGTCGGGGAATCACCAATAATAAATCGCAAGTTAATCAAATATTTCTTTTTTATTTATTTATTTAATTTATATCCTATTATTATTATTATCATCATCATCATTATTATTATTATTACAGTAGAACTTCGATATCTCGAATACCACGGATAACTCGAAGTCTTTATTTTGTCCCGACAAGTTTTCTATATAAACTATATTAAGAAAACTTCGATAACTCAAACTTCTATAATTCGAATACCCCCGATAACTCGAAGTAAAAATTTGGTCTTTAGTTTAAAAATCTATTAAAATAAACTTTAAAAACTCGAATTTTTTGTAACAATGTATGATCAAAGGATAAATCACATATCGGTAATTAGGCTACCGTTATAGTAGAGAAATGAACCGAGTAGTTCTTGTTATCTACCGTTTTAATTAGAATCAATTAACGGATTAATATTCAGTACCGTCACGGACAATTAAGCCTAACATGAACGCTAATCCCCTACTCTAATAAAAGAAACCAATTAATATGCCGCGGTCGATTACTTTTGACTTAAGTTCTCCAAGCTTAATTAAAACGACTAACTCAATTGTACTCACGACTCCATTAAAATCTTAAATGACTTATTGCAATGCTTTATAATTTCATTTACTTTCTGTTCGAATTGTCTAACGAATGTAAAAATTAAGCATTTTGATAAATATGTACATATATCTGATTTCCGATTTCGTTGTTCGTATATATCATGATCTTAAAATAAAATAACACGTTTCGCACGCTTTTACCGTCAATATCAATTCTTTAAAAATTATTTATTATATATTTTCTTTAAAAATTATCTTTAACTTTTTTTTACATTCGAGTACAGGTAACTGTTTAAAACATCAAGATTTCTATAGCGGAAACATATATTAAGGTGACACCATTCGTGGACATCATCCTTCAACTTCGATAACTCGAACACCCCGATAACTCGAAGTCCCCAGCCCAGTCCCGAGCACTTCGAGTTATCGAAGTTCTACTGTATTATTATTGTTGTTGATGTTGTTGTTGTTGTAAGTAGTAGTAGTAGTAGTAGTAGTAGTAGTAGTAGTAGTAGTAGTAGTAGTAGTAGTAGTATTGGTAATGGTAGTAGAAATGTTATTTGAAAACAATACTTCTGAAACTCACATGGTTAGGGAGCGTCTAATTGCTTGTTTTCAGATGTTCTTGAAGATTTTATACTTGAATATCTGATTAATTCAAACCGGAGAATTTAAGCTATTTGGATTACATTTTAAATTTCAAAAACTTCCTTTATCAACTATTAGCATTAAATGTTATTTCTTTTCATGTTTTTATTTCAAAAGAATCTGATTATTTTGAACCATCAATTCTTTTACATACGGAAAATCAGAATATTTTCCCGTTAGTTAAATTTTGCGTGAAACGTTAATTCAAGATTTTTTACGTACTTTAAATTTCGTGTCATGAATTGATGGACATTGTAAATAAATTGAAATATAGTTATTATTATTTTATTTTATTTTATTTTATTTTATTTTATTTTATTTTATTTATATTTTATTTATTTATTTTATTTTATTTTATTTTATTTTATTTTATTTTATTTTATTTTATTTTATTTTATTTTATTTATTTATTTATTTATTTCATTTCATTTCATTTTATTTTATCTTATATCTTATTTATTTTACTTTAGTTTTTTTAAATTTTTATCTTTATGAATTAATTTATTAATTAATTAATTTATTTTTTTATTTATTTTTGTTTGTTTGCGTCTTATTACTCTCTCGAATTTAGTAGAAAAAAAAGAAACGAACTCAATCATTATGGCAATACACTTATATATGTAATTATATCTTTGTTACAAAAAGTGACCAGTGTCAAATTTTTTCATAAAACAAGGTTTGCCTTCATAAAGGTTGACCTCGTACAATACATGAATTGAAATAGGTTTCTTTTTCTTTTTTTTTCTTTTTTTTTTTTTTTTTTTTTTTTTTTTTTTGTAAATGAACACATATATAAGAGAACGAACAGACCATTTGTTACATCTTTAAACGCTGAGCTGCAGCATTTTGCGAATATCACCGAAAGAAGTAAAATGTTGTTCAGATTTGCTCTGGTATACTGATGCCTAATGGGTAAAATCTTTTATATTATATCTCAGAATGAGAGAAATTTCTCGAGACGATTTTGTTAAATATCGTATGCTCACGCAAAAAGTTGTGGCAATTTTAAAGAAAAAATATTGCCTACTTGCCAATAATCATTACCTGCTTAACCGAAAGTTATTACTTTTGCGTACTCACGCGTTAAAAAAATCGTGTCATCTCTGTAGCCCCGTAGGAAATATTTTTTTTTGGCATTTAGAAAAATATTTTCTGTATTTTTCTATTTTAAATATATTACTCTTGTAAAACAGTCATATATTTATCTCAGAGAAGGCTAAAGATTTTGCCTGAGTCACTGTGCTTGTTACAATGAGTATTGTAAAACTTTCAAAGAAAATACAATTTATTTGAATTGAATCTGGTATTTTTCACTTACTTGTGTCTAGTCGTTACTTAAAACCGCTATGCGCATCCGCGATTTCCAATGATCATTAATGTAGAAAGATTTTTTTTAAAAAAATCCCATGTGAACTAGAAAACCAAAGAAAACACAAAAGTGATTGGTCTCAATTTGTTTTGTATCTCCATTCAATATTTGTGCGTTGTGGCCAATTATATGACCGATACAGATTCTATTGAATGAAATAAGCTGTAACGTGCATCTTTATAGGACAATACTAGACGACCAAAAAGTATCAATATGAATTTATAATGTTTTAAAACTTTATCAAATTATGCATCTTAAATTTCAATAATTACAAAAAAAATTATAAATAATAAAAAAATTTAAAAAATGAAAATAAATCAAAATCAGTTACATTAGGGTCACAATTTATTTTCTCTCTTATATTTTATAACATCGTTTCTTGGCTCATTCCAAAAAACAAATTGATTAACAATTTTAGTCAAAATATTATCTATTTTCATTAAAAAAACTTTTCATTAGTTTTTTGGTCAAAAGCATGAAATAGTCGATAACATATAAATAAAAATTTTAAAATTTGAAAAAGGTTTAGTCATCACTGTGCTATTACTTTGTTTGCAAAAAAGAAACCATAAAGTGAACTTCTGTTTCGGTGAATGAGTGATCTGAAGGATCGAAGTGTTTCTCCCCGCCTAAGTTCAAATCTTTCTCGGGCAGATCCTATTGAAAAAGTACATCTGTTCACTTGCCGAAGATTGGTGTTTTTATATCACCTCAGAACAGTACAAACAATTTAGGTGAAAGAATCTTGAACGAGGCGTTTAACAACTTAAGTTGTTCAACCTGTACACAAATCCACCGATTTGAGACGAAGTTCATCCCGACACAAGTTGGTATCGGTAAATCCCGGGTTTTTTAACAAACAAATTGTTCTGACACTTAACACAAGAGCAAGGCATCAAAAGTTTTTGGGTCATAGAACTGTTTAAATTTGGACTTTAAACATTCATACTATTGTTCTTTATATTAATATTTAGGCTGTTTTAGTTTACCTTTGGGTAATGCTGGATATCGTAGTCTCAGTTCGTTGTTTCAAAATGGATATGACCCTGGCATTTCCGGTAACGGAGGCAACGTAGGGACTAACAATTTCTTTGATGGCACGTTTGGCTCTGGTATTTCTGTTAGTTCCTTTTAAACGGGAGACAGTTATAGTTATACCGGAACAGGATATGGCATTGGTACCTCCTGGTAAGGGAGGTAGTTCCTTTTCAACAGGAAGCAGTAAAAGTTATACCGGAGCAGGATATGGCAATAGCTCCCCTGGCAATGTCTTCTCATCAGGAAGCCCTCTTTGAGGTTATATGGGAATAGCTATTCGAGCAATAGCGATTCTACGGTAAGGGCTCATTTTCAAAGAAAGGAATTAATGGTTTCTTAAACGTTTCTTGAAAGTTTTCTGATCAACTTTATACAAACTGAATTTATAACCCGAGACATCAGTTAACACTTAAGTGCTATTATTTTATATTAAAGTGTAGACGCAATGATGCAATCAAATGTCTTTTGTTTTTATATCGGTATATAATTATATACTGACATTATACTTACTACTCAGTTAACCACGTGAACTTCCGCTTTAGAAGTGAGGCCGTAGTCTCCGTAAGAGTAAGCAATTATAAATTTTAAAACAATCTTCGTAATACAGATAATCTTTCATATCACAAGAATTAGCATCGAAAAGATTACACTTAAGTATTATCTAAATTGTCAAACTATGGTCGTGGGTTCCCAAAATTCAAAAAAACAGAACAGGTGAGCCATAAATTGTGAAAATCGTAACTGATTTAAACTTAAAACTAATAGTAACAAATAGCTAGAGTTTAGACATTAATATGTAGAATCCTTCACACAACTAGTATATAATGCGCACAAATCTTTATTATAGGGTTTTTAATTATGACGCTGTTAAGGGTCCCCTTCAAATAATAATAATAACAATAATAATAATACCATTAATAAATATTGTAAATATTTTAGGTGTAAACTTATTAAAACAATATCAAATTTGAACAAACCATAGCCGTGAAGACCTAACTAAATACGTAAAATATCAGAAATCTTTAAAAACATATAGAACTCGTAAACAATAAAAGACATTTAAGATTGGTTGGTAAGAATGTTGTTTTATGTCGCATCAACAATTTTCAGATCTCGCAACGAGAGCAACAAAAACTTGGGATTGATCTTAGAACTAGTAATTGTATACGCAACATGAAAGTGTGTATCATGGTCTGTCTTGTACTAGCGCGCACATACATCGACTTTTTTTAATGTGCTAACTTACGGAATCAGCATGCCACCGACAAACATTCCACTTCCTAGGTCACGTTGTAGCTTCCCTTGATAAACAAGTTTATATTCTGCCTCGTAATACCAAGCCCCAGATATATCTTATGCTTAATTGTCTAATTTTATAACCCTGCCGCGGTTCGAACTTAATACCTCCCACTTTAGAGTCGGACGTTCTACCACAAAGGCACAAAGGCGGTCACTATATATTAAAGGGGCAAAAAGACTAGAAAAACGTATTTCTTCATTTGCTTATATATTGTTTTAGTGAAATAAAACGAGTCTAAAATTATGTATAACCCGTATCTGACGTGATGGTAAACCTGAGATAATATAGATCTAGCATCTTTTCGACAAGTTTTATTTCATACGCGTAATTTTGGTGGTGAAGCAACAATAGTTGAACCTTGTTGGATATTAATGATGTACAACCAATATGCCGAAATCAGTTGATATATATTTTATATTTTGAATTTTGAACAAGATACTATACTTGTTTATTTGCACTTAACTTTGTAGGTTAAAACTAAAAACAAGAAAATTACTTTCTGTAAATTAAAAAAAATCAAACCTGATTAATGTCAAATTGGTTGACATTAGATAATTTAGTTGCAGCATATAAAAGAGAAGCATTATTTTATTTAATTGTGAAATCACATAGGACCATATCAGGTCCTAAAAGTAATAGACTATTCGAACATAGTAGGTCTGTTTTAGTGTACAATAAAATATACCCTTTATATCACAAATGTTTCGTCTTTTGTTTAATTTGATAAGACCTTTCTTCTAGCCAAAAAAAAAATCTCTGGAGAAAAGATTCGGACAGTGGGTCTGATTTGAAGGAACCATAACCATCAAAAAAGCAAAATTTTAATTTAAGATGCTAGTTGGTGTTTCCCACAGTCTTGTAGTTATCCAAAAGAACTGAATAAATTAAATCGTCAGAGTATTAGCTATTATAATAAAATGAGAGAGAAAAAACTGTGCTGAACCAAAATCAAGATTGCTTTACTTCCGAGTTCCGTTGAAGCCCATAGTCGTCTGACAATTTGTCACATGAGAATATCACAAATTGGGATTCGAAACAAGGCACTGTTATCTGTAAGATAGATAAGAAAGATAATCCAAGAAATTCCAAAATTAATTAATCCAATGTTCCAAAATTATATAAATTCAAGTCCAACTAAGGAATTCTTTGCATGAGGAAAAGAAACCTAGTTTTAAATAAATTTTGCCTCAAGGTACCTTTTCTGACAGCAAAAAGGTCTGCCTACTGAGTTATTGATACCTTTGGGGAGTTTTAACTCCACCAGCAGCGGTATCTGCTCAGGGGTAGTACATATTTTACAAAATACCTGCTTAATTTTTAATGTGCCATTTGTACACAATTTCGTAAATTCATAACCCATCCGTGACGTATAAGCTAAACTGCATGTTATGATCAGAATTGTAATATTTTATGGCTTGGCCTTTCTTAATAGAATTAATTTTAGTTTATTTTTTTCAAAATCAACAAATTTTATAAACCATCTGTCACAGTAATTTGTCTCTACATACGTTTATATGGATCTTTTCGTTTGGTTTTGCCTCCAGCTCTTTGTCTTAATTGGCTAGTTTTGCACTGTGTCGTGTTGTTGTTTGAATTGTCCGTTGATTAGTGCATGGTTTTATCAATTAAAATGTTTTTCTTTTATTTCATCAACATATCCCGATTTTCAATTTTAAACAAGTTAAAATACTAGATTGTTCGTATCATATTTTCACGATTTGTCATCAGACGTAATTTTTTCTAATATGTAATAATCAAAATTAAAAAAAAATTAAAAACATTTACAGTGTTTTCTTACATTTTTAGCTGGATTTGGATTTATATAATTTTGGAACTTAAGATTCATTAATTTCCAACTGTTTGGCATTTGTTTTTTATTATCAAACTTTTCGGTCTTAGTGTCACTGATGAGGAATGACTTTCCGAAATGTGCACATCTGGCACATCAAAATTCAACTGGTATTTGTGTTATATATTTACTACTCCTGAGCGGGTGCCGCTGCTGGTGGAGTGAAACTCCCCGAGGGTATCCATAACTCAGTAGGCAGTACATAGTACTGTCAGAAAATGTACCATTTAGCAAAATTTTCAGCTGCCTTAAATTGTAAAATTCGTTTAAAACTAAGGTTTGTTCCCTCATGCAAAACATTCCTTAGCTGGATTTGGATTTATATAATTTTGGAACTTAAGATTCATTAATTTCCAACTGTTTGGCATTTGTTTTTTATTATCAAACTTTTCGGTCTTAGTGTCACTGATGAGGAATGACTTTCCGAAATGTGCACATCTGGCACATCAAAATTCAACTGGTATTTGTGTTATATATTTACTACTCCTGAGCGGGTGCCGCTGCTGGTGGAGTGAAACTCCCCGAGGGTATCCATAACTCAGTAAGCAGTACATAGTACTGTCAGAAAATGTACCATTTAGCAAAATTTTCAGCTGCCTTAAATTGTAAAATTCGTTTAAAACTAAGGTTTGTTCCCTCATGCAAAACATTCCTTAGCTGGATTTGGATTTATATAATTTTGGAACTTAAGATTCATTAATTTCCAACTGTTTGGCATTTGTTTTTTATTATCAAACTTTTCGGTCTTAGTGTCACTGATGAGGAATGACTTTCCGAAATGTGCACATCTGGCACATCAAAATTCAACTGGTATTTGTGTTATATATTTACTACTCCTGAGCGGGTGCCGCTGCTGGTGGAGTGAAACTCCCCGAGGGTATCCATAACTCAGTAGGCAGTACATAGTACTGTCAGAAAATGTACCATTTAGCAAAATTTTCAGCTGCCTTAAATTGTAAAATTCGTTTAAAACTAAGGTTTGTTCCCTCATGCAAAACATTCCTTAGCTGGATTTGGATTTATATAATTTTGGAACTTAAGATTCATTAATTTCCAACTGTTTGGCATTTGTTTTTTATTATCAAACTTTTCGGTCTTAGTGTCACTGATGAGGAATGACTTTCCGAAATGTGCACATCTGGCACATCAAAATTCAACTGGTATTTGTGTTATATATTTACTACTCCTGAGCGGGTGCCGCTGCTGGTGGAGTGAAACTCCCCGAGGGTATCCATAACTCAGTAGGCAGTACATAGTACTGTCAGAAAATGTACCATTTAGCAAAATTTTCAGCTGCCTTAAATTGTAAAATTCGTTTAAAACTAAGGTTTGTTCCCTCATGCAAAACATTCCTTAGCTGGATTTGGATTTATATAATTTTGGAACTTAAGATTCATTAATTTCCAACTGTTTGGCATTTGTTTTTTATTATCAAACTTTTCGGTCTTAGTGTCACTGATGAGGAATGACTTTCCGAAATGTGCACATCTGGCACATCAAAATTCAACTGGTATTTGTGTTATATATTTACTACTCCTGAGCGGGTGCCGCTGCTGGTGGAGTGAAACTCCCCGAGGGTATCCATAACTCAGTAGGCAGTACATAGTACTGTCAGAAAATGTACCATTTAGCAAAATTTTCAGCTGCCTTAAATTGTAAAATTCGTTTAAAACTAAGGTTTGTTCCCTCATGCAAAACATTCCTTAGCTGGATTTGGATTTATATAATTTTGGAACTTAAGATTCATTAATTTCCAACTGTTTGGCATTTGTTTTTTATTATCAAACTTTTCGGTCTTAGTGTCACTGATGAGGAATGACTTTCCGAAATGTGCACATCTGGCACATCAAAATTCAACTGGTATTTGTGTTATATATTTACTACTCCTGAGCGGGTGCCGCTGCTGGTGGAGTGAAACTCCCCGAGGGTATCCATAACTCAGTAGGCAGTACATAGTACTGTCAGAAAATGTACCATTTAGCAAAATTTTCAGCTGCCTTAAATTGTAAAATTCGTTTAAAACTAAGGTTTGTTCCCTCATGCAAAACATTCCTTAGCTGGATTTGGATTTATATAATTTTGGAACTTAAGATTCATTAATTTCCAACTGTTTGGCATTTGTTTTTTATTATCAAACTTTTCGGTCTTAGTGTCACTGATGAGGAATGACTTTCCGAAATGTGCACATCTGGCACATCAAAATTCAACTGGTATTTGTGTTATATATTTACTACTCCTGAGCGGGTGCCGCTGCTGGTGGAGTGAAACTCCCCGAGGGTATCCATAACTCAGTAGGCAGTACATAGTACTGTCAGAAAATGTACCATTTAGCAAAATTTTCAGCTGCCTTAAATTGTAAAATTCGTTTAAAACTAAGGTTTGTTCCCTCATGCAAAACATTCCTTAGCTGGATTTGGATTTATATAACTTTGGAACTTAAGATTCATTAATTTCCAACTGTTTGGCATTTGTTTTTTATTATCAAACTTTTCGGTCTTAGTGTCACTGATGAGGAATGACTTTCCGAAATGTGCACATCTGGCACATCAAAATTCAACTGGTATTTGTGTTATATATTTACTACTCCTGAGCGGGTGCCGCTGCTGGTGGAGTGAAACTCCCCGAGGGTATCCATAACTCAGTAGGCAGTACATAGTACTGTCAGAAAATGTACCATTTAGCAAAATTTTCAGCTGCCTTAAATTGTAAAATTCGTTTAAAACTAAGGTTTGTTCCCTCATGCAAAACATTCCTTAGCTGGATTTGGATTGATATAACTTTGGAACTTAAGATTCATTAATTTCCAACTGTTTGGCATTTGTTTTTTATTATCAAACTTTTCGGTCTTAGTGTCACTGATGAGGAATGACTTTCCGAAATGTGCACATCTGGCACATCAAAATTCAACTGGTATTTGTGTTATATATTTACTACTCCTGAGCGGGTGCCGCTGCTGGTGGAGTGAAACTCCCCGAGGGTATCCATAACTCAGTAGGCAGTACATAGTACTGTCAGAAAATGTACCATTTAGCAAAATTTTCAGCTGCCTTAAATTGTAAAATTCGTTTAAAACTAAGGTTTGTTCCCTCATGCAAAACATTCCTTAGCTGGATTTGGATTTATATAATTTTGGAACTTAAGATTCATTAATTTCCAACTGTTTGGCATTTGTTTTTTATTATCAAACTTTTCGGTCTTAGTGTCACTGATGAGGAATGACTTTCCGAAATGTGCACATCTGGCACATCAAAATTCAACTGGTATTTGTGTTATATATTTACTACTCCTGAGCGGGTGCCGCTGCTGGTGGAGTGAAACTCCCCGAGGGTATCCATAACTCAGTAGGCAGTACATAGTACTGTCAGAAAATGTACCATTTAGCAAAATTTTCAGCTGCCTTAAATTGTAAAATTCGTTTAAAACTAAGGTTTGTTCCCTCATGCAAAACATTCCTTAGCTGGATTTGGATTTATATAATTTTGGAACTTAAGATTCATTAATTTCCAACTGTTTGGCATTTGTTTTTTATTATCAAACTTTTCGGTCTTAGTGTCACTGATGAGGAATGACTTTCCGAAATGTGCACATCTGGCACATCAAAATTCAACTGGTATTTGTGTTATATATTTACTACTCCTGAGCGGGTGCCGCTGCTGGTGGAGTGAAACTCCCCGAGGGTATCCATAACTCAGTAGGCAGTACATAGTACTGTCAGAAAATGTACCATTTAGCAAAATTTTCAGCTGCCTTAAATTGTAAAATTCGTTTAAAACTAAGGTTTGTTCCCTCATGCAAAACATTCCTTAGCTGGATTTGGATTTATATAATTTTGGAACTTAAGATTCATTAATTTCCAACTGTTTGGCATTTGTTTTTTATTATCAAACTTTTCGGTCTTAGTGTCACTGATGAGGAATGACTTTCCGAAATGTGCACATCTGGCACATCAAAATTCAACTGGTATTTGTGTTATATATTTAATAAATAAATTTAACAACTAGGATTTGATTATTAATAGTTTGATGAAAAATACTTTTATTATTAAAAAAATAGTTTTGTAATTAATTGTCATTTTATCGATGATGGTCGGGATTCTATAAATAGCACTGAAAAATTCTTTCAGTATCAGTCTCAAGTTAGAAAGTCCAAACCTATGGTCTTCATGTGTGTCGTTTTTTTGGTTGTATTAGCCGTTGCAAATAATATGTTTTACAGTTAATACCTTTTTCTGAATAATTTGATTATTTTTTCAGTTTACTGTGCGGCAGTTAATGGAAACTACTATGGCTATGGTATCAATAAATATGGTAATTATGACTACGGTAAAGGCTACTTTTACGGCAGTAACTATAGTGCTGGAGATTATAATGGTGGATACAAGAAAAGGTTCTTTCCTAGAGCTTTTTTTGGTAGTACCTATGGAAAATATTTGTATAGAGCAATTTATTGATCTCACCAAGGTGTTGGACACTGTGGTCGAGATGAATATTTTCTTAATAAAACTCGTAACATTCAAATGCGTGGTATCACTTTACTGCAAACTTGTCGGGTTAAGATAAAAACTAGCTAAGGCTCAAATCTTTTTAAGTTATTTTTAAACTGATTAAGATGTATGTGTCATCGAAAGTGTTTTAAGATGCCTATCAAAGGACCCTCCCCCATAAATGATAATAAATAAATAACCGGAAAGACTGATCCTGCCTATTTCCACGTAGTCTTCAAAACTTTTCCCGTTTGGAATATTCTTTTCTGCTGATTTTGTTTTTCGCTCAAGATTTATAGAGGCTTACATCACATAATTGTCATTGTATATCAGACATTTGTTCAATTGTTAAAATAAAATTGCTTGCCGAACATTTCCCTTATAGATTTTTATCTATGCGAACACGTACTTTCAATAATTTTCGCAGTTTGAAAATATTTAACATAATAGATATATTTTTCCGCTAGATTATGAATAATATGCAGCACTTCTATTTTATACAAGCTGCGATTTGTACGTTACTTTATGTAAAGAACTCTCCTGAGTAACGTTACTAATGACTTACTTCGTTTTATTGTTACTTTAAAGTCACGATCTTAACAAGTATTATTGACTAACTAATACTGACGTAGTAGCAGTGTACGGCTTAAGATTCTACGTCCGAACAACATAATGTTTGTGTTTATCCAATATATCTTATAGGTTTTGTTTGTGACATGTGACACATAGCTGTAGAGGGTTTTCAAAGAAAAACGTATGATAACAATCCAAAGAATGGCTTTTTCGTATACCTAGCTATGGGGTTTGGGACATGCCTCCTTCTCCGAAAAATTTTTAGAAAATGGCGTAAAATCGTGCATTCGAGATCCTAAAATGAGAGACAGCAACAACAACGTTGTCATCTACAAAACATGCAACAAGAAACAAGAATGTTACTTG
The DNA here is from genome assembly GCA_029721355.1 of Tegillarca granosa. Taxonomy (NCBI): domain Eukaryota; kingdom Metazoa; phylum Mollusca; class Bivalvia; order Arcoida; family Arcidae; genus Tegillarca; species Tegillarca granosa. The sequence goes on from CM056607.1 coordinate 18,382,043, forward strand.
ATCTACGCTATAACTGCAAGAGAATTTTTAATTATGTATAACTCTATGTCGCCAGATTTTATTTTCTAGATATTTTGATAATGCGTGTGTTTGAGAAAGTTTAGCGTATTAGTGTGACTTACATAAAAATTGTGCGTGACACACGCGCAATTCGTGTGACTTTACAGGTATGCGTGACTTTATGTGTGTTTCTATGGTAACAAAGTAATTGGTCAGTGGTAACCTAAAGGCACCGAACAGTGGTGCTTAACTAAAATGAAACTGTAAACTCTTTTGAGCTGTAGTGTCAAAACGTTTTATACTTTATCACTTGATAAGCATTATACCAAACTCCTAGTTTCAGGAAAGCATTCAAAGGGCTCACCCTCATGAGAACTAGTAGATGATGCGCGACAGACCCGTCAACAAAAAGTAAACATGCATGAGCTTATGCTGGGTCAAATTGCCAATGTCTGCCTCGTTATTTCGCGAATTATATTTTTAAAGCCTTCGTTTCTATGGACAACATATAGCAGACAATTCGCTTGCATTTCGGCTCCTAATCCACAGGTACTCATTCTTGGATTTTTCCTCTATCAAATTTGGAGATTTGAAAATTTGAGATTCCTATAGATTTGTATCAAAACTAATAACCTTTCATCGAGGGTAATCTCTTGCGACCGGATTTAAACCTTACGCATCAGCATCTCGCTTTCTTAAGGTTTTTCTTCGTTTCTTTAACCTCCCCCTCCTTTAATTGCAATTTCACGTGTAATGTTTAATGTTATATACTGTTTAGTTTATACACCATTCATGAATGGAGGACCGTCTACCTAAGGAAACTGTTTTGCATTTGAATTATTGCACGTTCATTATATTTTTTAAATAATTTGCCTCATTATGAAAGAAAAAGTGGTGACGCCACTAATGTTTCCGTGTTTTATACATGCTCCTATTTGTATGTTTCTTTATGTTAATAATTCAACATGGAAAATATATATCATACTGTACATTGAATATGATTTGTTTTAATACTGTTGGACAGAGAGAGTGTTTTGTCGCGATATCCCTGTAAAAAACATGTTATCTTTACCTATTGCTAAATTTCTGTTCGGATATAAAATAAAAATGATGAAGTGCGATAACCCTGGCATGTTTCGTGTTTATGAGCATATAACAACGATTTGTATCAAACAATTTACAAAGCATTTTGTATTCAATGTTGACCATCACATAAGCTTATGTCATACGTAGTGTAATAAGTACTGTAATCCCAGTGGAGATTTTTTGTTTATGTGGAGGCGGTTAGGTTTGGGAACATAAAAGAATCAAAGTACACGGGAAAAATCATACTTCGGCAAGCGATGTTAACGAACTGACAAACATCCTTGATCTAGGATTAGACCTGAAATACATGGCTCAAAACGGCTTTTTTATTATAATGATGTTGCCGTTTCGGAGCCATGATGCCATGCTATATAAAAACTGGGGAAATTATATTGACTTATATGCAGGTTATAAATTTTCTTACAATTACAAGGGTTACGGGTGTTTGAACGATTTCATTACATATTGCCTTACCAGAAACATTTATGAATCGAACTGCGATTTTTATTCCAAAAATATTCAAGTTTTAAATTCATTTGTAAAAGCAAGTTCGTCATTATTTCGGGAAGCAGTAGACAATCTTATCAGTGATGAATTTGGACTAAAACCGTTATTTATTCGAACCAGAAACGGACGAATCTGATGAACATATTGAGTCGAGTCCCGACCTGCATTTGGTTGCATAGCTGTTGAAAAATACTTGACGAGTGTTAACTTGTCAATAACACGAAAAATGTTTATATCTGTGACTTCAGAAAATAAATTATTTTATGAAGTCGGACTGGACAGTCTCGAGAATTACGATAAGTTGCATCACTATAACAAAAAAAATACACGATAAGTTTTAACTAGTCAAATACACGAAAAATTGATTTTATCGTCGACATTTTAAAATGAATTAAATATCAAGTCGGACTGGACAGACTACCGGATGAATATTATGGAACTTACTGTGGCGTCATGTGCTGATTTTAAATTTCTATTAAAATAATGCATTCAAATTAAAAATTTTGAATGCATTATTTTAATAGAAATTCAAAATTAGCACATGACACCACAGTGTCAAAATTTTGATGCATTATTTTAATAAAAATTCGAAATCAGCACAGGACAGTGGCACCGGGTAAAAATCAATACATAAAAACCAATCGCATATGTTCTTTTGTGCAATGTTTATTGACAGTTTAAATTAAATGACCGTGATGTAGAAAACTTTTAAGTTTTTTAAGTCTGGCGGCATCACATTTCCTCGATAATTGGAAAATGTTCACACAATTAAAGTTTGTAACATAGTTCTTTTCAACTGTCCGATGGTTAATTAATGCTGGGATAATAAAAAAGAAAAAAAACAAGGTATTCCATCCCAAATTATTTTACGCGAAATATATTATAATTGTTTTAAATGAATTGACACGGATTTTAGAATGAGACCACATTTAAAAAAAAACGAGATAATAATAATAATAATAATTTTATGAATTTGTATATATAGAATAAAAAATTTAAGAAGATCACAGCTAAATGTATGCCCAAGGAAAAGTGAAAACTAAAATCTAATAAAATCAAATGCTGCAAGTAGATCAATAAACATGTTTTAAATAGACTTCTCTGGTTGTCGATTTTTAATTTTTGATTTTGCCTGAAAGTTGTATTTTATAATAATAATAATAATAATAATAATAATAATAATAATATATATATATATATATATATATATATATATATATATATATATATATATATATATATATATATATATATATATTATTATTATTATTATTATTATCATTATTGACATGAAAACTAAGAAAGAATTTTTTTCTTACTTTTTAAAATTCACAAATGAAATATCCATTTTTTCCGGAGTGAAATATTTATACTGTATATGACAAATAACGTTTACCAAATAAAATTATTTTACTTTCTTCGAACTGTAAATATATTATTGTTTATTACCGATCGTAAGATAACTTTATCAACCTGCAATTAATTTTGCAAATTGTAAGTGACATCCTGTTAATTACGGGTGTGGGTCTGAATCTAAGGAATGTGTCTAATAAACAAAAGGATTAATGATAATCTTAATAATCGGTACATGTCAAACGAATGTTTATTCCACTTCATTAACTAGTTTTCCCGTAAAATAATCATAGAAAGTTGAACTACGAGTTCGTATTTGACTTATTTTAGTAGTTGGTAAATAATATTCTGTGGAGGTATGTTACTGCTATGACGTCACAACACGGGAGCCTCGGTATCGACCTTTTTGATTTGAATTTCTAGTGATGTATTAGAAAATCGCCGATATCTACCTTATTATGGAATGAAATTTTATGGATTTTTCTCTACAGTCATATATATATGTGCAGATACGCCAGACTACGCCATTGTGATTTTTGGACGGTCTGTTGCACAATTTTTCGTATAAAATGTTAAAACTTGACCGACTGATATAAATTTGGTAGCATATGAAACTATTGAAAATTGTAAACAAATTTTATTCTTTGAGTTTTTTGAAACGAAATATATTTCAATTCGATTTTTCAAGTTTTAAATTACGAAGCGGTCACGTTCCTGGCGTATTAAAATATAAGGAGTGCCGAAAAAGTACGGAAAAAGTAATTCATTGACACTTTGAAATCAAGTTTCAAACCCAAATAAAAACCACATATTTATGAAGAGCCGCAAAAGGTTGTTTGATTTAAGTAAAGAAATAATAACTTGAGCGATAAAAAATATCAAATTTATCAATTACAATAACTACCACTTTTTTATTTCATGTTTCATTTTGACAAAATCTCAGCATGGAAGCAAAACGTTTTGTTCTCATTTACACGGTGCCACAGTTTAATTCATTTTTATAAACGGATTTCAAACTTTGATTCTCAAATGTTATGCCATTTAAAAGGGTTTGTATCTTCTACTTCATACATATATAAAAAAACTTGTATTTTATAAATTATTTTATTCAATCAATTTTAAATCAACGGCAAATAAATTTAAGGAAAAACTTGCTTCTAAATATAAATTTTTTATGTGTCATTGACTCATTATTACAACTTTATGTTTGTGTCGATGTAAATTGATCCCGATAGAATGAATTTCTCAGGTTTTTCGCAATCACAAATTGGAGTTTTATTTCAAAATGATGGTTTTCTAAAATATTTTTTTAATAATAGGACGATCAAAATACAATTTTAATTATAATGTAGACCGCGATTTGAATAGTCTAGTCAGTCTACAGTTTGACCTCAAACTAATTGCAACAGAACAAATTTTGTAACTAATATGCTCTCAAATACATCAAATGTTTATAGTAAAAAATCTACTAAAATCTGACAAGGGGAAACAAGTGTTTGAGAAGTTTTAATCTCATGGGGATTTCTATAGACAAGGGAGATAACTCCTGTAAAACAGGTGGAGTTTTAGTCCAATTATCATATGTTTTTTGCTATTTTAACACAAAGTAAAGCAAAGACCCTGGAATTAATCAATCATAATTGATTCCATATGTATATTAAACATTTCTGATTTCATTTAAAGGGAAATCATTGGCCCATTTTCATTCAGTTGCATTTTATTTTAAGTCTTTCACAATCTAATGTTTCTATAGTGATGAATTAATAACAGAATACTCAAAGAAATGAAGTAGAAGTATAGAAAAGTTAAGTTTTTAACCTAAGATATACTTATTTTATCATTTCTGTATATAACAAAATATATTTGAGGTGAATAAATCGTTTTTCCATCTCAGCAACATGCCATTAATCAGCGTTTTGCATCAATTCTTTCAACAAAATTATTTAATTTTATTACATTCCATTTACATATTACATTCTAAATTGTCTTAAATCATCTATTTTAAGTCTATGTATAAATGTCCATCTAATTTCTAGGTTGTTCTTCATATAGTATCAGAGAAAACTTGAAGTTTTTGAAATTTTTTGTGTAAAATTTAGGATCACAATACAGAGTTATCTGCCTTTCGTATAGAAAATGCCATTGGAAACTTAAATTGGCAAAAAACCCAAATTCCACTGGATTGAAATTGGAAGATTTTTTACTGTGAATAAAAACACAATTCCTAAAAACAATCAAATAAAAATATTTTCTGTAACAATTACTTTGAGGTTTGACCCTATTTTTTCATAGATTGACTAGACTTTATATCTGTTTGATGATTTATCATTGCCGAGTATCAAAATATACACCGTGTTCGTGTCTGGTTAATCAGTCCGCGTAAACAAATAAATAAATCATTAAATGATTATAATAAAATAAGAAATATAAAAACTATATTTTACTTTGTATTAAAATGATACATATATTTAAAACAATTGAATGCCTGGATTGATATCTGTATAACCTATGCACCCGCCACATTTTCACTGCATAGAATGTGTCTTTTCCTATATCCGTACAGTGTTTCTAAAAATAAAGATGTTCGGACTGGGTTCATTAATAATAACTATATATCATAACAAAGAATATATAAATACAAAGTCAAAATTTAAAATAACTAGAACTGATCGTGTGCATTGGTTAATCACAGCCAGAAGGACAATATGTCTCAGACTGAATGATATGATTCGTTTTGAACAAAAGATCAGTAATGTTCGTGTGGATTCATGTTTTTAGTAAAAAAAAATATGATACAAAATAAGGACAAATTATAGAAATGAAATAAAAAAAAAAATTAAAAATTTAGAATGACGTTTGGTATGATTATGGTATGATTATTCAAACTTGATTCAGCATTTTTAGAAGGGTTTAGGTAAAAGATTATTTGTTATCTCGAGTTTCTTCAAAATGTAAGATGGTTTTTGAAACTTAGAGATATGCACCCTCATTTTAAGAGAAAGAATGAAAATTTTAAACAATTTGTAATTTGCAGTTCTACTAATTACATATTTTATAACAAAACGAATAAAACTGGGTTGCACCTCTGTTTATTTTGCATGCAATATATAAACGGTAAAATATCACACTCTTTCACGGTTTTGATAAGATGTTTGCAATTTTTGTTGCCATTATGACGGAAAATTTGATTGAAATTCTGGCAAAAACAAAATTACCATGTATGTTTTCTAAATTGAGATGTTTTTTGCCATCCTTCCTTTTAACTGTAAGTATTGAGTAAAAAAAAATGTGTTTTTAGGTGAACATGTCCATTGAAATAACAAAATATGACTGCTAATTTGATACGATAAACTGACAATTCTGTAATAATCGATATCTCCTTTTATGTTAAAAATGCCAAATTTCAGAAGTTTACTTTGTGTAAGCTTTTATTAGGTGCTAAAATAAAGATCATTCGTTCAAAAGTGCACTTGTTTCGACTGCTAATATCAATACATTATCAAAAAAATTATAGGTTTTTGATACAAATTCTCGTTGTATAGTTAATTTTTGTTATATTTGTTGCCATAGAAACAAATATTTAGCTGAAAATAGTTTTGAATAGTTTTTTACCAAACAAATGTAAAATTCATAAATGTTTTCGTAGTAATAAAATCTTTATATCATAAAGAAATTTGCGTCGAAATAGCGGTCTATTTTATCTCTTAAAATATAAATTTTGTATATAATACTTTTATGAATTTTACCATAAATACCTGAAATTTGATGGTTTCATTTTTAGGGAAAACAAATTTTGAAATGGTTTTTCTACAGTATATTTGAATGATGCCTGCCCAACTGCCTGAATCAAGATAATAGAAATGTTTTGGAAATCAAGCAAAAGATGTAAATGCTTTGTTTATGCTGCCATGGTAACAGATATTATGATTTTACCTAACTTAAAGTAAAGTATGTTATATAGGGATACCAAATATATAGGGGTTGGTTATTAACATTTTTACTGCAAATGTCCGAAATTTGGAGTTGAAAATATGGAACATTTCTGTTAAATTTACAAAATTCCTCTGCCAATTGAAAGGTTACTGCCCTTCTGCTAATAAATTATTATTATTAATAAGCGATCAGTACCATATGTTTTAATAAAACAGTGTAATCATTCATGGTTCATCATTCCTAGTAAAACACGAAAATTAAAATCGATTTCAACATCTGTTATAAAAAATAATTAATACACATGTATAAGAAAATGAACAGACCATTTGTAACGTCTTTTTACTGCAGCATTTTTGTAACATAATAATAACAATAAATAATTATTATTAATAAGCGATCAGCACCATATGTTTTAATAAATGAGTGTTATAATTCATGGAGATTGACCTAGTACAACACGTGAATTAAAACGATTTCTGTTTAAAAAAAATTAACACACATATATAAGAAAATGAACAGACCATTTGTAACGTCTCTTAACGCAGCATTTTTGTAATAAGCGAATTTAAGCGAAAAAGAGGAAAATGTTGATCGGATTTGCTTTTGTATACTGTTGTCTCATGGGTAAGTTTTCTTTATTTTATATCTCAGAGTAAGAGAGATTCATGTTTTTGTCCCTCACTTTAGAGTTGTTCTTATGCGGGCATAATTATGGCACAAAGTTGACACGTTTTTTTTAAATACAGCATCCTCACGAAAAAGTTGTTGCATGTTTACAGAAAACCTATTGTCTACTTGCCAAAAAATCATTGCCTGCTCAGGCCAAATTTATCACTTTTGCGTACCCACGCGTTAAAAAAAATTCGTGTCATCTCTGTTTGATTGATTGAGAATATATTTTACTCTTGTAAACAGAGCAACCGACAATCTATTTGATTGAGCTTTTGGCTCTGGTATTTCCGGCGGTTCCTTATCAACAGGAGGCGATAATAGCTATACCGAAACAGGATATGGCATTGACACTTCAGGTAACGGAGGCAACGCAGGCACAAACAATTTATTTAATGGAACTTTTGGCTCTGGTATTTCCGGCAGTTCCTTTACGACAGGAGGCGGTATAGTTATACCGTAACAGGATATGGCCGACAATGTCCGCTCATCAAGAAGCACTCTCGGAGGTCATATATGGTAATAGTTATTTCAGCAATGAAATAATTATTCTTCTGTTAGCGACCATACTCAAAGAACAATAGAACTTCGATGGGTCGAAGTGACTTCGACTATATATTCAAGCCATCGGGGGGTTCGAGCGATCAAACATTGAGATCGCGTTCCATGCTTATCGACGGTCAAAAAAATCTTTAAATCTGTTATACATGTAAATAAACTAAAGGGTCAAATAATTAAATGTTCGAATTAAAATTTAATTTTTTATCACGAAATATTTAAAAAAAAAAATTCCAAGAGAATGAAATGTCCCAATTAACAATACAAATTTCATTTCAGATCAAATGTTGACCTGCAATCTGCCGTGTTACGTGACTAACATATAACTTTTTACTTTTATTTCAACAAGTGATGATACAAAATAAACTTACTTGATTCTTATTGCACATATACTGCTAAATAAGGCCAAATATAAAGAAAAACAACACAAAACACAGTTATTACCGATTATTTCAATCACAGGAAATAATGATAATACACGTTACTGTACATATTCCAAGGACATGTAAATTACAGAATCCGGATGTGTAAAGATCAGGCACGAGCAACTGAGGTGTTTTAAAAATACCAATCAAACACTCCCGTGTGTCGTTATCTGATTAAAAGATTAAAATGTATATCGACACTCTCTAATTAAATTAATTAATAATTAATTAGTTAATTGGTTAAAGGTACCTGTCTAGACTGATTGTTTCGTTCCACTCTATTACTTTTGATGAAATCTGAAATATGGCTTCAGCTTCTGTTTTTTACAATGACCCGGGCCACATGTCGTTCTGAGAAAAATTGTATTGGAACGAAAGAAGTTGAATTTTCGAAAACTTTATACTTCTGAAAAATATTTATTGTTCGAGCAAACGGGGTTATTCGAGTTAACGATGTTTGAGCCATCGAGGTTTATAAACATAGGATATAATAAGAAATTGGTCGGGAACAACAGATGACTGCGAGTTATCCGGGGTATTCGAGGTAACGACGAACGAGCGATCGAAGTTTTACTGTATAGAATTAATTGTTTTTTAAACGTTAAATATTCCACTTAATACAAACTGAACTTATAACCCGAGATACATTTAACACTTAAGTGCTATTATTTACTTTAAAGCACAGACGCAAAATTATAATCAAATGTCTTTTGTTTTGATATTTGTATATAATTATATAATTATATATACTTCTTTTATATTTACTTTTCAATTAAGCCACATGGTCATAGGAATTTTTTTATGCTTCACCATTAGCTGTACATGTGAATTGGCTGTATACCTTATATACTTTTTTTAAATTACTTGGACAAATTTGATATATTTTTGTAATTCTGTGTAAATGAAGAAGTTACACAATTTCACAAATAATGGTGTTATGTCCAACATGGAATACAAGAATAACAAAAATCAAACATACCAGTGGACATTTATAGTTTATATTATGCCTCTTTATACCAAGCTCCAGATGAATCTTATGTTATAAAGTCCTATGTTATTACCCGACAGGCGTTCGAACCTAATACCTCCCACTTTCGAGTCGGACTTTTTACCACAAGGCCACTGGCTACTGTATATTGAAGAGGCATGAACACTAGAAAAAACGTTGCTCTTCATTTGCTAATAAATTGTTTTATTGACCTAAAACGAGTTGAAAGAAAATGAATGTAAAAATTATGTATTTCCTGTATCTGATGTCTTGCCAAACCTGAGATATTTAAGATCTATCATCATTTCGAAATGTATTATTTTATACGCGTAATTCTGGTTGTGAAGCAACAATAGTTGAACCTTGTTGTATATTAATGATGTACAAACAACATACCGAAATCTGCCGTTATATTTTATCTACTGCAAGATCTACTACTAAAGATGTAATTGTTTATTTGCACTAACTGTGTAGGTTAATACGAAAAGTTAAAGAAAGACTCTCTAATACTTATAACACCCTATATATTATAGATGCATCATTTTTTATTTAATTTGATTCGGACTTTCATCTTGTCAAAAATAATAAAAGACTTTGGAGAAAAAGTTCGGACAGAAGTGCTGATTTAAAAGAACCATAACCATCAAAAATGCAAAATTTGGATTTAAGATATGCTAGATGGTGTCTCCGACAGTCTTGTAGTCATTCCTAAGGACTGAATGATTTGAATCGTCCGAGTATTGGATATTATAATGAAAATGAGTGAAAAAGAACTATACTGAACCAAAATCCAGATTCCTTTACTTATATTGGAGTTGAGTTCTCGATGGTAAAGAGAACTCATATCATCTGACAATTTGTCATATGAGGATATGACAAAATTGGGATTCTGAACTAGGCGATGATAGGCACTGTTATCTGTAGATAATCCAAGAAATTTTTTGCATGAGGGAACAAACCTTAGTTTTAAATAATTTTGCCTCAAGGTACCTTTCCTGACAGCACAAAGTACTGCCGATACCTTTTGGGAGTTTTTACTCCACCAGCAGCGGTACCTACTTAGAGGTAGTACATATTTAGCAAAATACCTGTTTAATTTTTGATGTCCCGTATATGCACAATTTCGTAAATTCATAACTCATCAGTGAAATATCAGCTAAAAATGTATATAATGACCAGTTTTGTTATTTTTGATGGTTTTGCTCTCGTTTATAGCATTAACTTTTTTTCAAAATAAAAAAAAAATACAAACCATTTGTCGCATGTATTCTACATTCGTTTATGTGGTCCGTTTTTTGTTTGGCAGTTGGCTTTAGCTTTTTGGTTTTTTTTTTTTTTTCATTTTCTTCGTCTTGTTTGGCTTAGTTTGCATTTTGTCGTGTTTGTGTTTGGCTGTTGGCTGTAGCTCTTTGGTTTTTCCCCTTTGTTTTGTCTTGTTTGGCTAATTTTGTCTCTAAGTTGCCTTGTGACGTGTTTTTGTTTGAATTGTCCATTGCTTAGTGCATTCTTTTTTCAAATTATCAAAATCAAAATAAAAGAAGTTAACAGTATTTTTTTACATTCTAATGAATAAATAAAACATCTAGGAATTGTTAATTAATTGTTTAGTGAAAAATCATTTTATTTAAAAAAGGTTATTTAATTAATTGTAATTATAATTATGATAGTCGGGATTCTATACATAACACTGAAAAATTCTTTTAGTACCAGCTTAAAGTCGGAAAGTCAAAACCTATGGTCCTCATTGGTGTCGTTTTTTCCTTCTTATAGCGTTGCCTTCTTGGTTGTATAAGCCGTTGTTAACATGTTTTACAGTGAAAACTTTCTTCTAAATTACTTATTATTATTTTTTCAGTTTGCTTAGGGACAGTTAATGGTAACTTTGGTTATCGTAGCGATGTAAATGGCTTCGGCTACGGCGACGGCTACACAGGAACCGATTACGGCAGTTATGGTACTGGAGATTATAATGGTGGATACAAGAAAAGTGTCTTGCGTAGAGCTATATTTGGTAATGCCTATAGAAAAAACTAGTATACAAGCATTTATGGACTTTACAAAGGCATTTGACCCTGTGGTCGAGATGAAAATTGTCTAAATAAAAATATTATAATTCAAATGCGTTATGTCACTTTACTGCAAATATGTTGTGTTAAGATAAAAAAAAACTAGCTAAGACTCAATTCTATTTTAATTTGTTTCTAATATGATTTAGATGTCTGTGCCAGTAAAAGTGTTTTTAAGTTGCCAATCAAAGACCCCTTCTCCTCTCTTCCTCCTCCTCCTCCTCCTCCTCTGCAAACAAAATTAAATTATTAAATGCTCAATTATGAATAAATTTCGGCACTTCTGTTTAGTGTTTTATACATTCGATTTATATGTTACTTTATGTAAAGAATTTCCCTGAGTCAAGTAACTATTGACTTTCTACATTTTATTGTCAATTTGAAGTCACGATCTCAACAGGTATTATTAACTTTAACTAATACTGGCATCTTTGCTGCAGACATTGATTATACATTACGGAGTCATGATCAATGGAAATGTATTATCGTTACCAACTTAATGAAAAGGTTTTTTTTAACCAAATCCCACTGTCTGGCGATTCAATAAAACATTATGTCATTATAACCCCATTGAAAGACTTAGGAGTTTATGCGCGTTTAGCGATTAGAATTCTTCCCGGTTCAAAGATTGCTCTCGATAATTAACATGGAGGATACTCGGTTACCTGGTTCAGGACGGGATAGTTGCCAAGGGTGCTGCAAATTTGTACATTGGAAGTAACAATTGGCTCGATTTGCTTCAGAACTTTAAACGTATCTTACAGGTTTTGCTACAATGTGACATTAACTTGTCCGTTCCAAAAAATATTATAGCACCGGAACAAACTATAATATTGAGTTGGGAAACATGGCACCATACGAGCAAGTCAGCATCGTAATGCAACCTTCGTAAAATTTAAAAAAAAATGCCGGGTCAAAGTTACGTCCTACGTCATATCAAGTTCGTCAAAGTGCTTGCTTCAAAGTCCCAGTTTGAATGCGCCTGACTATGTGCTTTTGACATACAGAGATTCAAATGCTGATTCATCGGATGACGAGGACAATATAAATTCTACAGAGAATATGCAAAATACTTCTATACTTCCATCAGTCATACCGGACGTTATTAGTGAACTAGACCAGTAAGAGCACGAAAGATTTCTAAACGTTTTGATGAATAGATAATGCATTAGATAAATAGGGCAGAATAATCCCCTTAACGGTCGAGGACAGTTTATATAATGATGCCGTTTACTAAATATTTTTCTTTGTTTCTTTAAGTTTTTCCTTTTATCGTGAGTTTACATTATAAGATATGTAAGTTTATGTTAATTATGTACCATTTTATTCATAATTACGGGACAGGATAATCCTCACAATTTGGCGACCGTTTACATAATGATACTGTTTTGCATTTATGTTATTGTATGGTCATTAATGTTTAAATAATTTGCTCAATTATGGAAGAAAAAAAAAAGAAAAAATCAGGGTGACGCCTGACGCACTGTTTCCGTGTTTTGTACATAATCCGATTTCACGTGTAATGTTTTATGTTAAATACTACTTAGTTTATACACCATTTCATTCATGAGTGGAGGACCGTCTACCTGAGGAAACTGTTTTGCATTTGAATTATTGCATATTCATTATATTTTTTAAATAATTTGCCTCATTTTGAAAGACAAATTGGTGACGCCACTAATGTTTCCGTGTTTTATACATGCTCCTATTTGTGTGTGTCTTTATGTTAATAATTCCATAAGGAAAATATATATCATACTGTACATAGAATATAATTTGTTTTAATACTGTTGGACAGAGAGAGTATTTTGTCGCGATATCACTGTACAGATCATATTATCTTTACGTTTTGCAAAATTTCAGTTTGGGTCTAAAATTTAAATGCTGAAATAAGAGCGATAACCCTGGCATGTTTCGTGCTTATGAGCTTATAACAACGATTAGTATCAAACAATCTACAATGCATTTTGTATTAAATGTTGACCATTACATAAAATTATGTCATACGTTGTGTAATAAGTACTATAATCCCAGTGGAGATTTTTTGCTTATGTGGAGACGGATAGGTTTGGGAAGATAAAAGAATCAAAGTACACATGAAAAAATCATACTTCGGCAAGTATTGTTAACGAACTGACAAACATCTTTGAATAAGGGTAAGGCCTGAACATACATGGCTCCGAACGGCTTTTTTTTATTAAACTGGTGTTGCCGTTTCGGAGCCATGATGCCATGCTATATAAAAACTGGGGAAATTATATTGACCTAAATGCAGGTTATAACTTTCTTATAAATAGATGGGTTACGGGTGTTTGAACGATTTCATTATATATTGCCTTACCAGAAACATTTATGAATTGAACCGCGATTTTTTTCAACCAAGTTAGTAAAAATATCCAAGTTTAAAATCCATTTGTATAAGCTAGCGGCACAAATATTCTTTGCGGGTCGCCATGTTTTAAATATGCAGTACTCGGCTTCAGTATTTCAGGTCTATGATTAGGTTTCGAGCATAGGCGTTGAGAGGCACCGTGATTCATAAGCACACATTTTAGATTGAAACAATTTTGATCCGCCATCATTTTACAGGCATTTTCTTTAAATGAAGAGTTAACTAAGAGATATAAAACCACAGTTTTTTCGTGATGTTGTTTCAATAATGCATATAGACGTTAAGCTCACGGGTAATTATGGAGTCAATTAAATAAAAAGACGTTAAAAAGAAGAGAAAAGCAAGGTTTAAATAGAAGTCGTGATGAATTATTTGAAGGTAAACATTTAAAAATTGTGACGGTCTAAAGAAATTACCTATTGTTATATGTGATTGTGTACCTTATCCGTCAAATAATAACAATAAAAAAATTAATAACTTAAAAAATAATAATAAAATAACATTTTTAAAACAAATGAATAAATCAAATAAATTTTTAAAAAAGCTTATGGAATTACAGATACCATACAAAACAAATTTTGTACAATTATTGAACATAATTATTGCTAAAACGAAAGCTAACGATTGTCGGAGGTGGCTTGCAATAATGAATGATGATTATTTTACGGTTTATTTTTTCCCATGTCTTTTTTTTATTAGAGATATGTCATACGGCATTTTCTGAATGTATATCACGATATTTTTTAATGTTTTATGACAGTTATATGTGGTAATTTTATTTTAATTTTTATTTTGACATATTTGTTCTCAACTACTTCAAAAAAGTTAGAAAACGAAGTGTTGGAAATCAAAAGTTTTTTCGTTAAAGAAAGTGGAAAATAAAATATGTCATTTTGTTTTTATAAATTATTATATTCACAACGTCTCCGTACAATGCGCGAATCTTTGTAAACCTTACAGAAACAGAGAAGGATCAATTAAATATAATGAATAAAGAATTCGACAAGTGTGTGTGTGTGTGTGTGTGTGTGTGTGTGTGTGTGTGTGATATTGCGTTTGACCTAAAATATTATTTAATCTATATCCTATTATTATTATTATTATTATTATTATTATTATAACGGTTATGTTGTTGTTGAGAGAAGTAGTATAAGTAGTTATAGTAATAGAATACTAGTGCTTTTTAATATACAATACTACTCGAACTCACATGGTTAGGGTTTTTCAAATGCTCTCAAAGATTTTCATACTGACCGACTAGATAAATATCTACATTCACACCTGGAGAAAGTAAGCTATTTGGTTTACTATTTCAAGTTCAAAAAACATTCTTAATCAATTATTAGTATTTAATGTTTTTGTTTTCATGTTTTTATCTTAAAAGACTCTGATTATTATAAGCGTTAACCATCAATTCTGAAACATGAAATTTTTGCGGCAGTTGAATTTCGCATGAATCGTCATTTCAAGATATTTGCGTAGTTTTCGTGTCGCCAATTGAGTAAGGCGTTACGCTTACAATTATGCCATTGTTACCTTTATCAAGTTTTGTATGCTACCGCCATCTTATTTATGATAAAAATATGTTTAGGCTATTAGCTGTGTCAATGCCCTTATGCTAACTAATTATTATTATTATTAATAAGCAATCAGTGCCATATGTTTTCATAAAACAAAGTTTGCATTCATGAAGGTTGACCTACTACAACACGTGAATTGAAATCGGTTTCAACATCTGTTAAAAAAAAATTAACACACATATATAAGAAACTGAACAGACCATTTGTAACATCTTTAACGGTGAGCTGCATCATTTTTGTAACAAACGAATTACAGCGAAAAAGAGGAAAATAATGATCAGATGTGCTGTTGTATACTGTTGCCTCATGGGTAAGATTTCTTTATTTTTTATACCTCAGAACTATGAAAGATTAATGTTTTTGTCACTCACTTTAGAGTTGTTATTATGCAGGCATAAATGCGGCAGAGGTGACACATTTTTTTTAAATATTGCATCCTCACGAAAAAGGAGTTGCATGTTCACAGAAAACCTATTGCCTACTTGCTAAAAAATCATTGCCTGCTCAAGCCAAAGTTTTATTACTTTTGCTTGCTTACGCGTTAAAAAAATTCGTGTCATCTCTGTACACCCGTAGGAAATACTTTTTGGCATTTAGAAAAAATCCTTTTCGTATTTATTTTATTGAGAATATATTATACTCTTGTAAACAGTTATATAATATACTCAAATAGGCTAATAATTACTGTCTGAGTCACTGTATGTGTGACAATGAGTCATGTAAAACTTTCATTAAAAAATCCAATTTACTTGATTTAATTTGGTATTTTTACTTACTTGAGTCTAATCGTAACTAAAAACCACCATGCGCATCCGCGATTACCGTAAATCATTTCTGTAGAAAGGAAACTCTTGCAGCTACGGGTATTTTAAATGTCAAAAATGGCCATGCTTACACCGGAATTGACGAATTACGTCATATGCGCAAAAAAATCCACCATTTTAAAAAATCCGTTTTGAACAAGAAAACGAAAGAAAACACAAGAAGTGAATTTGGTCTCAGTTTGTTTCGTATCTTAATTATATATCCCTGCGGCCTGGCCAATACGGCCGATACAGATTTTCTTGGATGTTAAAAGCTGTAACGTGAATCTTTATTGGACAATACTGGAAGAAAAAATAGTATCAATATGAGTTTATAATATTTTTGAATAATTTTTTCTTTTATATTTCCAACATTAATTTTAAAATTTCAAATAATTTTAAAAAATACCACAAATAAATAATGGATATATTTTATGCGTAAACTTCTTAAAACAATATCAAATTTGAACAAACGTTAGTTGTTAAGACCTAACTAAATCTAGAAAATATCGAAATCTTTTTAACCATATAGAACTCGTAAACAATAAAAAGACATGTAAGATTGGTTTGTAAGGCTGTTTTATGTCGCATCGACAATTTTCAAATTTTGCAACGAAAGCAATAAAGCCTTGGCATTAATCTTAGAACAAGTTGCGTATACGAAAAATCAAGTGTGTATCATGGTCTACTTTGAACTACCGCGCACTTACAGCGACTTTTTGTTAAGGTGCTAGTTCACTGAATCTGCATGCCACAGACAAGCATTCCACTTGGTAAGTCACATTGTATCTTTACTTGATGAAAAAGTTTATATTCTGCCTCCTTATACCAAGCTCCAGATGAATCTTATGTTTAATAGTCCTATGTTATTACCCGGCCGGCGTTCGAACCTAATACCTCCAACTTTCGAGTAGGACTTTTTTATTACAAGGCCACTGGTTACTGTATATTGAAGAGGCATGGACATTAGAAAAAACGTTGCTTTGTTTTAGTGACTTAAAACGAGTCGAAAGAAGATAAATATTAAAATTATGTATTTCCCTTATCTGATGTCTTGCCAAACCTGAGATATTTCAGATCTATCATCGCGTAATTCTGGTTGTGAAGCAATAATAGTTGAACCTTGTTGTATATTAATGATGTACAAACAATATACAGAAATCCGCCCTTATATATTTTATCTACTGCATCTTTTGAAAAAGATGTAATTGTTTATTTGCACTAAGCTGTGTAGGTTGATACGAAAAGTTAAAGAAACACTCTCTAAAAATTATAATACCCTATATCTTATAGATGCATCATCTTTTATTAATTTGATAAGGCCTTTCATCTGGTCAGAAATAATAAAAGACAGTGGAGAAAAGGTTCTGATTTTTAAGAACCATATCCATCAAAAAAGCAAAATATTTGATTTAAGATATGCTAGATGGTGTTTCCGACAGTTTTGTAGTCATCCCTAAGGACTGAATGAATTGAATCGTCCGAGTATTAGATACTATAATGAAAATGAGTGAAAAATATGAACTATGCTGAACCAAAATCAAGATTGCTTTACTTATATTGGAGTTGAGTTCCGGGATGGTGAAGAAAACTCATAGTCATGTGACAATTTGTGACAATTTGTCACATGAGGATATGACAAATTGGGATTCGGAACTAAGCGGTTACAGGCACTATTATCTGTAAGATAGATAAGAAAGATAATCAAAGCATTCCAAAATTAATAAATTCAATGTTCCAAAATTATATGAATCCAAATCCAACTTAGGAATGTTTGCATGAGGGAACAAACCTTAGTTTTAAATAAATCTTGCCTCAAGGTACCTTTCCTGACAGCACAAAGTACTGCCTTCTGAGTTATGGATACCTTTGGGGAGTTTTTACTACACCCGCAGCGGTACATACTCATGGGTATAGCATATTTAACAAAATACCTGTTTAATTTCTGATGTCCCATATGTGCACAATTTCGTAAATTCATAGCTCATCAGTGACATATCAGCTAAAAATGTATATAGTAACCAGTTTTGTAATTTTCTATGGCTTTGTCGTTTATAGCATTAACTTATAATTTTTTTTTCAAAATCAAAAAAATTAACCAAACTATGTGTCGCATGTATTTTTGTCTACATTCGTTAATATGGTCTGTTTTTGTTTGGCAGTTTGCTTAAGCTTTTTGGGGTTTTTCTTATTTTCTTTGTCTTGTTTGGCTTGCTTTGCATTTTGTCGTGTTTTTTGTTTGGCTGTTGGCTTTAGCTCTTTGGTTTTTTCCTCTTTGTTTTGTCTTGTTTGGCTAATTTTGTCTCTAAGTTGCCTTGTGACGTGTTTTTGTTTGAATTGTCC
The DNA here is from genome assembly GCA_029721355.1 of Tegillarca granosa. NCBI lineage: Eukaryota > Metazoa > Mollusca > Bivalvia > Arcoida > Arcidae > Tegillarca > Tegillarca granosa. The sequence continues at coordinate 18,400,746 of CM056607.1, forward strand.
ATTGCTTAGTGCATTCTTTTTTCAGCTAAAGTTTTTTAATATCATAAACATATCCAAATTTTCAATTTTAATCAAAGATTTATGTTTTTTCAAGCACTCACACATTTACAAATTACCAAGTTATAAAACTAGTTTGTTCATGTCATATTTTTGCAGTTTGTTATCAAACTGAACTTTTTCCAATATGAAATTATCAAAATGAAAATAAAAGAAGTTAACAGTATATTTTTACATTCTAATGAATAAATAAAACATCTAGGAATTGTTAATTAATTGTTTAGTGAAAAATCATTTTATTTAAAAAAGGTTTTTTAATAAATTGTAATTATAATTATGATAGTCGGGATTCTATACATAACACTGTAAAATTCTTTTAGTACCAGCTTAAAGTCGGAAAGTCAAAACCTATGGTCCTCATTGGTGTCGTTTTTTCCTTCTTATAGCGTTGCCTTCTTGGTTGTATTAGCCGTTGTTAACATGTTTTACAGTTAAAACTTTCTTCTAAATTACTAATTATTATTTTTTCAGTTTGCTTAGGGACAGTTAATGGTAACTTTGGTTATGGTAGCGTTGTAGATGGCTTCGGCTACGGCGACGGCTACACAGGAACCGATTGCGGCAGTTATGGTACTGGAGATTATAATGGTGGATACAAGAAAAGTGTCTTGCGTAGAGCTATATTTGGTAATGCCTATAGAAAAAACTAGTATACAAGCATTTATGGACTTTACAAAGGCATTTGACCCTGTGGTCGAGATGAAAATTGTCTAAATAAAAATATTATAATTCAAATGCGTTATGTCACTTTACTGCAAATATGTTGTGTTAAGATTAAAAAAAACTAGCTAAGACTCAATTCTATTTTAATTTGTTTCTAATATGATTTAGATGTCTGTGCCAGTAAAAGTGTTTTTAAGTTGCCAATCAAAGACCCCTTCTCCTCTCTTCCTCCTCCTCCTCCTCCTCTGCAAACAAAATTAAATTATTAAATGCTCAATTATGAATAAAATTCGGCACTTCTGTTTAGTGTTTTATACATTCGATTTATATGTTACTTTATGTAAAGAATTTCCCTCAGTCAAGTAACTATTGACTTTCTACATTTTATTGTCAATTTGAAGTCACGATCTCAACAGGTATTATTAACTTTAACTAATACTGGCATCTTTGCTGCAGACATTGATTATACATTACGGAGTCATGATCAATGGAAATGTATTATCGTTACCAACTTAATTAAAAGGGTTTTTTTTAACCAAATCCCACTGTCTGGCGATTCAATAAAACATTATGGCATTATAACCCCATTGAAAGGCTTAGGAGTTTAAGCGCGTTTAGCGATTAGAATTCTTCCCGGTTCAAAGATTGCTCTCGATAATTAACATGGAGGATACTCGGTTACCTGGTTCAGGACGGGATAGTTGCCAAGGGTGCTGCAAATTTGTACATTGGAAGTAACAATTGGCTCGATTTGCTTCAGAACTTTAAACGTATCTTACAGGCTTTGCTACAATGTGACATTAACTTGTCCGTTCCAAAAAATATTATAGCACCGGAACAAACTATAATATTGAGTTGGGAAACATGGCACCATACGAGCAAGTCAGCATCGTAATGCAACCTTTGTAAAATTTAAAAAAAAATGCCCGGTCAAAGTTATGTCCTACGTCATATCATGTTCGTCAAAGTGCTTGCTTCAAAGTCCCAGTTTGAATGCGCCTGACTATGTGCTTTTGACATACAAAGATTCAAATTCTGATTCATCGGATGACGAAGACAATATAAATTCTACAGAGCTCATACAAAATACTTCTGTACTTCCACCAGTCATACCCGATGTTACTAGTGAACCTCCTGAACATAATGTAGGTATAAGTGTCATGTGCTACTTTTGAATTGTACTATTTTATAAAAATTCAAAAGTAGCACATGACATAAGTAACAAAAGTCAGAAACCACCTAACAACGATGTCATGAATGAACAGTTAGTCTCACCAGCAGTTCCAACAAATACTAGACCAGTGAGAGAACGAAAGATTCCTAAACGTTTTGATGAATAGATAAAAAATTCGATAAATGGGGCAGAATAATTCTCTTAACGGCCGAGGACAGTTTATCTAATGATGTCGTTTACTTAATATTTTTCTTTGATTCTTTAATTTTTTCCTTTTATCGTGCGTTTACATTATAAAACATGTAAATTCATGTTAATTATGTACCATTTCATTCATGATTACGGAACAGCATAATCCCCACAATTGGGAGACCGTTTACATAATGATACTGTTTTGCATTTATGTTATTGTATGTTCATTAATGTTTTAAATAATTTGCTCAATTATGGAAGAAAAAATCAGGGTGACGCCTGACGCACTGTTTTCTTCTTTTGTACATGCTCCGATTGGTATGTTACTTTATGTGAATAACTTCCATACGAAGAATATATTATCATACTGCACATAGAATATAATTTGTTTTAATACTGTTGGACAGAGAAAGTATTTTGTCGCGATAACGCTGTACATAACATATAATCTTTACGTATTACAAAATTTCAGTTCGAATCTAAAAATTTAAGTGCTGAAGTAAGAGAAATAACCCTGTCATGTTTCGTGGTTATGAGTGTATAACAACGATTAGTATCACACAATCTTTCACAGGGTGTATATTTTGTATAGTGGTTTTTAATTTAGTTGTTTGTGAATTGTGCTTTAGCTTAACAAGTTTGAATTACTTATACAACACAACATTACATTCTTTTGGCCTTACTTCTATTATTTACTGGTTTGTCGCCTTTTCTATAGTCTTAAGTCGAATTCCGGTCACTTGACAAATAATGACCATACTGGACAGCAATGAGAAAATCTTGGACATCGAAATTAACTCAAACGGTATACGATTTCAAGTTGTTCAGTAACAAAGGCTTGGTACCACATATGGAGCTGTGTTACTTACTAACAGTTGCCAATAAAACGAACTCAACTATGGATTAGTTTTTATTGTAAAACTATTACTGTTACAAATCTACCATGTATGTATTCAATATTGACCATTACATGAACTTATGTAATACATTGTCTATTAAGTGGTGTATTCCAGGTGGAGATTTTTGGCTTACGTGGAGGCGGTTAGTTTTGGGATTAAAAAAGAATCAAAGTGCATGAGAAAAAATCAAACTTCGGCAAGCGAAATTAGCGAACTGACAAACATCCTTGATCTAGGGTCTGCCCGAGTGGGATTCGAGCATAGGCGATGAGAGGACCGTCATCCATAAGCGCACTTTAGACTTAGAACATTTTCACCCGACTTTTTGCGGGGATTGACATTTTTATTCATTTATTTAATTAAAGAGTTAACTAAGAGATATAAATCACGGTTATTTTCGTGATGTTGTTTCAATATACATAAAGACGTCAAACTCGCTGATAATTTTGGATTCACTTCAATAGAAGAACATTGAAAAGAAGAGAAAAGCAAGGTTTAAGTAGAAGTTGCGATGAGTTATTTGAAGGTAAAACATTTAAGAATCTGAAGGGGAAAAAATTATTATAAAAAGCTTATGGAATTGCAGATTGTCAAGCTCACGGATAATTTTAAATTAACTTTAAATCTTAAAAAAAAAAATAATAATAATAATAAAAAAAAAAAAAAAAAAGGCTTATGCATGGAATTGCAGATACTATACAAATCGAAATGTATTTGCAGTTATCGAATAATTTTACTGCTGAAACGACAGGGAAAAATTGTGGGAGTCGGGCTTGCAATAAATGAATTTGGTGGTTTAGTTTTTTTTTTTTTTTTTCTCATACATAGGATGTCCTTTTTTATTACAGATATGTTATAGCACTTTTTTTGTTTTTGACATATTTCTTCTAAACTGCTTATAAAATGCTACAAAACGAAGTGTACGAAATCAAACTCGATTTTTTGTGTTATTTATTTTTTGTGTATTAAATATTTGATTTTTTTTAAAAATTAATTATGTTCACAACGTCTTCTTGAAATGCTTGGAACATTGTAAACCTTTCAGAAATAGAGAGCGATAAATATAACATAATGACTAAAGAATTCGACAGGTGTGTGTGTGTGTGTGTGTGTGTGTGTGTGTGTGTGTGATATTGCTTTTGACCTTACATATTCCTTTATTTAAAGACACAAAGATAACGAAACGGAACGGTCTTGTTATCATTAAAAAGAAGTTCGCTTATCATGTACATGTCGGGAATCACCCAGATTGTCTCCTTAACGATGACGTGTATTTTATGCTAGAGGACTTAGGACGAAATACACGTTTACGTATCATTTTCAATACTCACAGAGAGAGGTAAGGCTGATTTTATTTTTCTTTGTGTGACCGGTGATATTTATCTTGTGTTTGGTTTAATGTACAAACCAATATTGATCGGCTTAGAGCGTACAGTATACCTGGTTTAGTTGAACGATTTGATCACAAGTATACTATATGAGAAATTCATACCTGAAAAATACTAAATGAGAAATTCATATCTGAAAACTCATACACTTTTACAGTTATTTAAAATTATAAGTACCGTAACTACCTATGAGGCAATCGAGGCAACTGCCTCGGTAACAATTTAACCAAGTCCTTTTTTCTCAAAGAAGTGATATTTTGAGAGAGAGAGAGAGAGAGAGAGAGAGAGAGAGAGAGAGAGAGAGAGAGAGAGAGAGAGAGAGAGAGCTCCGACGGTCGTCATTATTTTCCCGGGATGTGATTGGGTTGCGATCATTCCATGTCATATATTATTATGTTATATATCCTAAAATTTGGAAGATGTAAAACATTGAGACTTTGTCGGTACTGTATGTCATTATATGTATAGATTGATCTTAAATTTTTGCCTTGGTTTATTTACGGGCCTAGTTACAGTACTGATTATAAGAAATATTATGTCTTTACTTGATAAAACATTTTGATTAATAAACGAAACCATGAAACCATTTCACATTAATCAGTGGAACACAGTGTGTCTTACCGCCTAGTTTCAAATCCCCCTTGGGCAGATCCTAGTGTTAGAAAGTTTGTCAGTTCGCTTGCCATAGGTAGTTTTTTGGAGGCTTTGGGCATTCCGGTTTCCTCCACTATCCCGGAACTGACTTCATTGTAAAATAAAACTTGACTGGAATGTAAAATTCCAATTCTCTAAGCCCATCCAATCAAATCAATGTTTTATCAAGTACCAGCAATTTTTTCAACAAAAATCAATCCGAGCCAATCGAAGAAGACTTTTATTTGGGATGTTCATTTATCCCTCTCTTTCAACTTTGAATTGACTATTTCAAGTAGAATTTAACGAGGCAGTGAATTGATTCTGATTAACCTTCTGTGTCTTAATTTTTCTAATTGATAAAACATATACCAGTATGCATGTAATTCCGGTTCTTGGTTCACTGTGGGTGACTAAATCATTTCTACATTTTTAAATGAACTTATTTGTGTTTATTATTATTATTATTATTATTATTATTATTATTATTATTATTATTATTATTATTTTGTAATACTAAGAAGAAAAAAGAAGTATTTCCTCAAAAGACCAAAAACCAATATGTATATTGTTTATTTTTTTTTTATTTATGGCACACGATTGTGATTTTACGTAACAAACATTTACATGTTTATTTATTTATTTATTTTTAGAAAACAAGAACATGTCGTGGAGTCCATGGGAAATATTTCTATGTTTTTCAGCCGTCCTTGTATGTTTAACTGAAGTATCCAGCAATGAGTTTTCTGTTGTTAAAACAAGATCTGGTCCAGTTAAAGGAACTATTTCTAAACATGAAAAAGGAACGATGTATAAATTTCTTCGAATACCTTTTGCACAGCCACCTGTAGGTTACCTGCGATTCCGAAAACCACTCCCTGTTGTCCCTTGGAATGACGTCATCGACGCTACCCAGCATCCACCGTCCTGTGTACAAGCAAATTTTGAATTCTTTACCAAATTACTTCCTACATCAGAGATGTCCGAAGACTGTTTATTTTTAAGCATTTATGTGCCAAATGAAATTTCAACATCGAAAAAGAAATCCGTAATGGTGTGGATTTATGGCGGTGGCTACAACTTTGGCCAAGCTTCAATGTACGATGGGTCCTATCTGGCGCTGACTGGCGATGTTATAGTAGTCACCTTCAACTACAGAGTTAATGCCCTTGGTTTTCTTACAACTTGGGATCCCGCCGCTTTAGGAAACTATGGCCTCTGGGATCAGGTCATGGCCTTGAGATGGGTAAAAGACAATATTGAACATTTTGGCGGGAATCCAGACTCAATAACAATTTTTGGTGAATCGGCAGGTGGATTTAGTGCAGGTTTTATGGCGCTGATACCTCAGAATCACGGACTTTTTCAAAGGGTCATTACGCAGAGCGGTGTGGCGATTTCACCGTATGCTTATAATAATATGCATACTTATTTACCATCTCTTGTAGAAGAGGTCGGGTGTTCAAACATCACTCCTGGTAGTTATGCTGTTGTTGAATGTCTTAGGCATGTGCCAGCTGAGAAAATTGCAAACGCTTCAGATAGGGCATTTTATATGGGCTTAAACCATTTCATGATCCCTTATGCGCCAAGAATCGATAATGATTTGATTTATGACGCGCCAGAAAATATCCTAGCAGACGATCAAAATCCTGGCACAAAATTATTTCGATCCCTTGATTACATGGCGGGTTTTACGGATGCCGATGGGGATGGTGTGCTTTACAGTGCCGAGAACACTGTAAATCCAGAACACGCAGTCAACGTCACTGATGGGATACCCACGGATTTTATGTGTAACGTTCTCTTACCACAGATAGTTGGTATCTATTATTACAATTACCAACCCGTTTCAGAAGCGCTTTGCAAACTCTACTCTGTTGAAAACGGTAATACTACAAATAAATTCAAACAAGCACAGAAGACTTTAGATGCTTATGGAGACTTCTCTACTTTTGTTTCTACAATAAACAGTCTTAACGCGCATGTCAAAGGTCAGACTACCGGAAGTACATATAGATACGTCTTCTCTCGCAATTATGATACAAAGTTTGGACAAGAGATGCCAAAATGGTTTAAAGGGGCACCTCATGGGTCGGAACTAGCGTTTTTATTTGGTTTAAAACATTTTTCTACAATAACAAACTTTACTATTTCACCAGAGGATATGGTTCTTGCAGATATTATGATGAAGTATTGGACCAATTTCGCAAAAACCGGGTATGTGTATCTTCATACTAGTTTTGCCTTTTTTAGCACCGTTATAGTCTAAATAGCATTTTTTTGCGACATCATTTTCACATATTTGCTAAAACATTTGCCACATGACATATATGATCAACTGGGTTGGTATTTTTTTCAGTCTAACATGAGTATCATGATACCATGTTTTCATGGTTTCTTCCAAATAAGCATGACTGACATAGATGATCGATTATCGATTATCATTTATAATTGTGTTACTTGGTGGACCATAATATGCTTCCAGTTGTGGTTCTTTCTTGTAAAATAGGTGACCAGTATGTTTTTATGCAGACGTACAAAGCGTTCATAAACTTTATAATAACTTATAACTATATAATATGCCTGTAAATTTATATCATAACTGCGTTCCCTTAAATAAGCCTAAACGTTTTAAAATATACAGTTAAACTGTGTTTTAACGTCACTCGGTATTGCTGCTACAACGCTAGTTGCTGCGGTATTTTGCACTTCCATACTATATATCTTAATCATTCTCGATAATATCAATAAACCCCTAATCGCTAGCATGACAAAATAAATAAATAAATAAATAAATAAATAAATAAATAAATAAATAAATAAATAAATTTTTAAAAAAGTTTACTCTTCATGTCATAACTTAAATTAGGTGTTAAACCAGACTTATAATTATTTTAAATATCTTGAATAAACATGATTTCTTATTCTGAATCGCAACTGTGTTTCAAACCATCTTGTACCATGCTTAGTTTATATGCCAGTGGGTTCACAGTCGCCTCCATGTATTTTATGCTTGTTTTGGTTTCTTTGTGCTTTTTGATGGCTTATTTGTCGATGGTCTGGCTAATGCTAAACATTCATATATTGTTCGCTCCATTTCACTCTATACTTTAAAACTAATAACAATCATCAAAGTCAGGCCTTTTGTAAAAGACGGTGTTGAATAAAAGCCGTTCCGCATACTTATCATGTAGTAAAAATATTCATAACTGGAGTTCCATTGCATTTAAGAGAATATATTTTGTTTTTCAGAGATCCTAATTCCGATTCCTTGCCAAGATGGGCGAAGTATACTAGTAACAATATGGAATTTATGAACCTAAATCACAGGCCACAAACAGAAAATGCAAGCGAGGACTTCAAAATCAGGATTAAAACGTGGGTGCAAGATATTCCAAAAATTTTACACAGCATGAACTTGACAGTCCATGACGAACTTTGAATCCATGCCTCATGGTAGGCTTTTTAAGACTTAAAATAACCTTTTCGCGAGCATTATATTTCGCGAGTAAATTTGCTTAAGATTGATTGACATCATCATAAATGGCAGGTTAGATGTTGGATTGGATATCATCAACATTTAAAATCGCAAGTGAATAAGTGTGTATTACAAATTTGCAAAAAAAGAGGTGCCGTGAAATTAAGGAGTTTTAATATTTTAATGTCATTAACATCACTTCATTTTAGTTTTTAATTGTAACATTTAAAAAAAAACATTCTTTCTGACAAGCCTTGTCTTTTTTATAGTCCATCCGCTACCTGAACAGGTACGTTCATCACGTTTTAATTGTTAAATCCGTTAACAGCAAGAGTGTCCTCATATAAATACTACGGTAGCCTAGTTGGTAGAGTACTTGTTTCATATGGGGGAGGTCAGAGTTCAAACCAAAGACTTAAAAATTTTAGTGACCGTTCTTTCGCCAAACACGGGGTCACGGAGTCCTTCGGAGGAGATCCTTAAAAACAGATGCCTCGTGTCACGGTAGGCATGAAATGTTAAAGAACCGTCCCTGAATATATTCTTTAGCTGCACTGCAAAGGTCAAAAGTTGGACAGGTTACATTCTTAGATTCAGTCCGATAACACGGCTAAACCTGGCTCTTTGAATTTGCATTTTTTTTTTTTTTTTTTTTTTTTTTTTTTTTTTTTTTTTTTTTTTTTTTTTTTGTTATTGCAAATATGTCACCAGGAATGTATTAAATTTACCATTGATTTGTCGATTATTGGTAAAAAGGTATACTTATGAAACAAACATTAGACCGGCTATTGAACAACTGATACAAGACAGTCTGATTCCAAGAATAGATAATTGTTTTTGTTGTCCAAATTTACACCTAAAGAGGAGTGTAAAATACCGTAATATGACTATAATTATTAGTACATAGAAGACAAGAGTACCGTACGGTGCCACTGCGGTAGCTCAGTTGGTTGAGTACCCCTCCGTAAGTGGGAGGTCGTGGGTTCGAACCCAAAACGGGTCTGACATAAGACTTTAAAGTGGGTAGTGACTGCTCTTTCGCCAAGCACTTGACATTACGAAATTAAAGACACGATTCTTTCGGATGGGAACTTAAAATACACGAGGTACCATGTCTGAGAGTATCTGTTGTTTAGTTCAAAATTACACGTAGCTTCATTCCAATTTCCTGTCCATTGATAACGTGAAAATTATTTTTTCGTAGTATTGTTTTTGTGGAAACCCTAACCCACGAATTTAAATGTCAACGAAATAGTATATTAAAATAATTTGAAATCAATACACTATAGCAATGAGTTATCAAAAGGCGTGTCATTTCTTCTTAAATGACGAATTAATGACCAAACCAAATGGTATATTTCTTAGAACCACGAAAATTGGACACCGCGAAATTAAATGTTTCCATAGTAACATTATTGGCTTCCTACTCTGAACATTTCCTATTTTACACATATAACCATTTCATTTATATAATGACAATATGTGTAAAATAAAAAATGTTCAGAGTCATAAAGGACCAGCCAACCAAATAAGTTACTATGGAATCATTTATTTTCGCAGTGTCCAATTTTCGTGGTTACACATAATAGCATTTCCTTCATATAATGGAAACGTCTCGATATAAGTGAAATATTCTTGACTGGGACGTTAAACATCATTACTCACTCCTTTATATGATGACTAAATAGTCCATACAAATAAGAAAAAAGTATATAAATGACGCATCTAAAGTTTTATTGATGAAATATCTAAACAATACATTTTAAACTCGGAAAATAAACAAATATTTCGTGTTAGTACTTTCAGATTTCATCTCTTCTTTCATTCAATATCACAATATTCTTAGTTAATAAAATAGAAATAAAAAGTTTATTGGCATATCTTTTCAACTTCGCACCAACTAAGTTCCATCATTTCGAATCAAGCTGAAAATATAACAACATTCTGTTTATATAAAATTGAAAAACAAACGTTTTAAACAGTTGCATGTTGATTTTCGTCGACCTAGAATGTTACAATGTTACACTGTTGCAATGTTACAATCGTAAACGACAAAATATTTTCATTTATCTGCATCCGGTTGTTCAAAACTGGGTTAGCTTAACCAGGTGGTTAATGGAAATTAAAAATGTAATTAAAACTAAAAATATTTATTGTAGACAATCTGTTTTGATCTAAGTCACTTCCATTTGACAATTACGTTATATACGTTAATGAGAAATTCAAAAATTATTGCACAATACACAAGGTCCAACTTCCGGTCTAACATCCGGTTAAGTTAACGGAAGTTTGAACAACCGGATCCCAAATGAATCATTTTGACGCAACGCAATATTATGGGTGAGATTGTGCAAGGGTTTTAACGTTCTTAATGCATTCCTTTGCAGAATGTTAGCGGTTTTCCCCCACAAACCCTTAACTGGCCTCATCGATTTAAGAGTTCTTGAATGAGGCGTTAAACACCATTCATCAAATTTTTCAAATTCGTTTGATAACGTTTTCAAATAATAAGTGATTTATGATTGAAAAGTCTAATTTAGTTACCACAGCATTTCATTATTCTTTACCACAAAAAGTAAATTAAAAAATTCTTAAAATCTTTGATATTTTAAGAATTCTTTAACAGCTAGAGATGTTTGTAAATAATTTTCACCTGACCAACAACAAAATAATAATAATAGTAGAATAAAAAAATAATTATAGTAATAATAATAATAATAATAATGGTGATGATGATGATGATGATGATGATGATGATGGAGAATAAAAACAATATATATTTTTTAGCGATATCAACAACAAAATAATTATAATAAAAAGAAGAAGAAGAATACATGTAATAATAATAAAGAAAAACAGACTTTGAAGATATTACACATATCAATGAAACACAAGGTGTTTTGGCAACTGACAATAGCACGAACCTTTTTTAATTTTTCAAGTTCAAAACTTGTCAAATTGAGCTCAAAACCTGTCAAATGGTCTTGATTCGTCGATTCGAAGATTCGTTTTCTGTATAAAATGCATTAAGTGTTACTTTATACACCGGTAAATTTGAAAAAAGAACTCGGTGGTCTCATAACGGATACAGAAAAAAAAAACCTTAAGCATAAACAGAAGCCTATCAATCATAATTAATTTACTTCATGCGTCACGATTTATTTCAGGAGGCGGGATTTTTATGTTCTTTTTTTTAATTTAAGCAGTTTGATAAGACAATGAAATGTGAGTGCACGATTATTTCGCATTACATTAGTTCATCAAGAAATTGACGTTTTTAGTTTTTTGTTTTGTTTTTTTTTCTTAATTCCATACGTCACAATATGTTTATATTTAATAATTTTTACATAAACAAACTTATTTAAAGGAAATTAAAGAAATTCTAGAAATTTTTAACATTAAGTTTTAAAAAACGACATGCTTTATCAAGTCGCATAATAATGTATTATTTAGCAATTAATCCACTATTTAGCAATTGTTTAATACTTCCTTTCCTCTTTCATCAAACTCAAAGGTTTCTCTTTTTTTTCTTTTATTTTTCTTTTAATTATTCATATGTTTATACATTTCCATATGTTTATACATTTCTTCAAAAAAAAAAAAAAAAAAAAAAAAAAACAGGACAAGCCTGATACAGTTCCTTTTTCTGCAATTCTAACTACCCACTTCTTGACCGGGCCAACAGCCCGTGCTTACGATCAGAGTGCCTCCCACTGACTAAGTTCGAATACGCCCGAGTTGACTCGACATTTGCACGAGCAAATATATATGTGTAAGATATATATTATCTGCTTCTCACTTGTATTCCATCTAAAAATACCAATTTTGTCTCAAAATACACAAATAATGCACTAGTTATGTATTTGTACTAATTTAGTACAATTTCATTTTTGGAAAAAATGTCCCCTTCAGAAAACTATGAAAAACTAATTCGGGAGACCTCGGACCGGAACAAAGTTTACCTGCAAATATCGATATACAATATATTGTTCGCTTACACCTCGGAATTTATAGTTTTATTTCTATGTGGATCATCTCAAATCAAACCGATTGTGGTAAAAAAAAAACCTGAATTACATAACTATACCTATGTTTTTATTTATTTATTTATTTATTTAACTATTTATTTGTAATTTGAATCACTCGACCGTTTCATTGTTTTGGTTGTAGCGATTGCCGAATATATGTTAATTAATTAGTTCTTTTTATCTTAAGTGAAGTCAATCGTTTCTTTCGTAATAAAATTAATAACAAAGTACTCTTTCTGAGTATCAATTTAATCCTTAACCAGCGTAGGCAGAAAAAGCAATTGCAAAATTTGGTTTTTTTTTTAAAAATAATACTAACCTCATTAGATGCAGTGACAGTGTTTATGACCAATGTTATCTGGATCGGGATCACATACGGGTATCTGGAATTTATTACGACAGGTACATTCCGCTGAACTCTGACATTCAACTTCCTCGTGACAGTGACACATGCCTGAGTGACAATAAGGTGCTTGGTCGGGATGACAAGCAGTGGTGCAGTTGGCTGCAGTCGAGCATGCCATGTTACTGTGTTGTTCCTCACACTTGCATTTTCCATTGTCACAGGCTGGTGAACACTCGCCTAAGCAGAGAGAAAGCTGACAATCGCCGTTTGTGTTACAAATGACGTTTCCTGATGGTTGTTGACAGACACCATGCTTTTCGCCTCCATGATCATGATCATGATGGTTGAGACCATAAACGAGTCCAAACGTGACTGAAACGATAAGAAATGCATTCTATTGAATAAACTTTATTCTTAAACTTCTTTCCGGTTAACAGTGGCGGATCTAAGCGGGGTATAGGGGATATAACCCTAACCCCCCCCCCCTCTTTATGGCAGTAATACATTTGTGTGCATTTTTCTTATATACCAAAAACCCGACTGAAAAATATTTTTCTCTTTAATATACCTTAGATCGCCCAAGAATACAGGATTTTCGCCATTTTTAACCAAAATTTTCTGGAGGAGAATGGCTTCAGGAATTCGGGGATTCGGTTCTCAGCTTTCGCCCCCCTCCCCCCCCCCAATTCTTGTAGATTCTTTAATCCGATTCTGGTTACCGTCCAAAGCCGGTAATGGTAGGACTTCCTTTTGTACCCTTCACCATTTGTTTCATGCAAAATTTTTGAAAGAAATTTTTTACAGAAATGTTCAAAATGGATTGATTCCGTCTTCGAGGACATTCCAGTTGACTTAAAATTTCAGTAAATATAAAAGAAAGTCCTTACCTCGAGTTTTATTTAAAATTATGTTTTTATTTGCATTTTTGTGCAGTATGGTAGATTGTCATTTCGGGGGGGAGGGGGTTGAAAAGGTTGGTTTGTTGTAATGTTGTTTAACGTCGCATCAGAAATTTTTCAGCTTTTCTCATCGAGAGCAAGGTTTTTAATCTCTATGGATAATATAAAATAGTACGTGTATGAGCAAGAATAGCGAGTATTTATAATTGTCTGCCTTTTACTAGCGTTCACTCGGAATGTTTTGTGTTAAAGTACTAGATCACTATAGTTTAAAATGAGAAAAAGCCACGTATCAAAGTTGGTTGGCGACATACGGAGCTAAAAGATTGACGCTGTTTCGACGCTTTGTGTGAAGAAATACTGATCACGTGGTACGCTGGCCGAGTGAGTCATTACACTAGGTCTCTAGGTACCTCTATTTACACGGAAATCGCAAATTCACGCTAGTCACGTGATGAGACTTAGAGATTCAGTAGCTTCAACGCTTTATTAAGTTTCACCAAATCAGTCGAATGGTTAATGAAAAATTAAAATGTTAGTAAAATTAAATAGGAAACAGTAAAGTTGTAATAAGTGTATGCACTGACTTTTAAAAAAAATATATTAACAAATGCACATGATGCAAATTTTGCTAACCGCATGGTTAAGCTAACGAAGCTTTGGACGACCGGACGACTGGACACTGGGCAATAAAGCTACGATTTAACAACAAGGGAAGTAATCAAACTCGAGTTGAGATGAGTTGAGTAATCGTGTTTAACGTCAAGAATATTTCACTTATATCAAGACGTCACCAGCTATAGACGAAGGTGCAGAAATTTTGTCTGTGCGGTGCGCTGATGGCATTATACAACAGGGACCTTTATCGTGCCACGCCTACCGTGACACGGGACCTCGTTTATTCTAATTCCCCATCCGAAAGAACTGTGACTTTCATTTCGTTATGTTGAGTGCTAGGCGAAAGAACAGTTATTACCCACTTTCAAGTCTTGGGTCAAACACTGTCAGGGTTCGAACCCTCATCTCCCACTTACAATCAAAATCGCAACACGAGATAAAAACATGTTAAGACTATTAACAACAGTTACCGTTTATTAACTTGTTAATTTGAATTATGTTCCTCAAATATCGACTAACTTTAAAAAAGGGAATTCGTTCAATTTAAACAGCTACCAATCATCGCTGAATGATAACTGACGAAACGTTACAATATTGTGTATGTTTAAAAACATTTAAAAGTTGATGTAAAAAACACTCGGTTTTATTCGCAGATGCAAATGCAAATGCGAAATAATAATAATAATAATAATAATAATAATAATAATAATAATAATTTTAAAAAAGCCTTTCGAAAACTGTAGAACTTACCAAAAGCAACGATCACTATCAAATATTTCATTGTCCTGTATGAAAAAATCTGCAAAAGCCTTAAATGATTTTAAAATACTGTTGTGTAGTTTTAAATCCTCAACTGTCTGGAGACGGTCTGTTAATTGTCAGTCGATACTAAAACAACACATATTTATAGTATCTGGTTTAATGTTGATGGATAGGAGCTCTAGGATGTAAAAAACGTAATGTAATAAATTTCTTGAAAATGCAGAGGTTTTTTTTTTCTTTCTCACCTGTGTGATTCTCGAAAAATTTAAGTGATGAATAAGAAATTTATAATTCATGGGACAAAATAACAAAAACAAAAACAAATCCGGTATGGTTTTGGATAACTTGTCAATTAAATTTCCCTAAATGATGTAAACAAGTGATGCATTAGATTTCGGGTTTTTTTTTTTTTTTTTTTTTTTTTTTTTTTTTTTTACATTTATAAAAATGATAGCTAACTTTTCCAATGACAAGCGTACGGTGGCACAGAGGTGACATGAAATATATTATTCATATTACGTGCGCACGTGTTACTCTTTACGTGCGCACGTATTAACCTAATATGTGCGCACGTATTAGCTGTTACGTGCGCACGTATTACCTATTACGTGCGCACGTATGACCTATAGGTAATACGTGCGCACGTAATAGGTTAACCAATACGTGCGCACGTATGACCTATTAGTAATACGTGCGCACGTAAAAGGTAATACGTGCGCACGTAATATGAAAAATATATTTCATGTCACCTCTGTGCCACCATACAAGCGAGTAAATTGTGGGAATATTAAAATTATGTTTTATGTCATACACACGCACACGCATAAACTACAATTGGCAGTAATACATGGAATTAACTATCGAAGCCACAATGTTTGTGACAATGAATTTTGCGTAATTTTCATAGAAAATCTTATAAATATGAATAAAATTTTCTTTTTTACGTATATGAGTTGCATCCGCGATTGTCATATGCCATTTCTAAATACGGAAAAAAGCCGCGTGATTGCCGGTGTGAAGATTTCAAATCTGCGTACACGTCATGTGCTAATATATATATATATATATATATATATATATATATATATATATATATATATATATATATATATATATATATATATATATATATATATATATATATAATGCAAAGTATTCCTTAGGAGAATTTGGATTCATATAATTTTGGAACTTTTGATTCATTCATTTTCTACTGTTTGGCATATATTTGTTTTATCTATCAAACCTTTCGGCCCGAAGTGAATGAGGAATGATTTTCCGAAATGTGCACATATGGCATATCAAAATTTAACAGGTATATTTGTGATAAATAAATAAATAAATAAATAAATAAATAAATAAATAATAACCATAAAATTAGTTGTAGTATGTCTATATTAGGAAACACGCGATGATACTTTGTGTTTATCATTGGTTTTAAAACCCCTTACTATGATCGAACAGTAGAGAATCAGTAACAAATTATGTTTAGTGTTTGATCAGAGACATTTAAAGCCGTCTTTAATTAAAACATCTGGATTCATGGATTGGATTTGATTAGATTGATGGCATTTTACGCCCCAGTCAAGAATTGTTCAATTACATTAAGGCGGTCAGTTCTTGCATCGTAAGGGTCTGAAACCCGGAGAAAACCATCGACCTTTAGCAAGCAAACTGACAAGCTTTCTCACATGGGGATCTGTTGGAGAAGGGTACGAACCTAGGCGGCGGGACATTGTGATCCGTAAGCGCGCGAATTCAGACCACTCATCCACCGTTTATCTTTTATACATAATAAAAACGAAATATAATCGTTCAAATGGTAGCATGACAAAATGAGAAACGAGCGTGCACATGTGCTGCAACGGGCCAACCTAGAACCTCATTCCTTAATTCTGTGTGTATGTTAGTACGATGGCCGATAACGGCCAGACAAGAATGAAACATTTTATCTATGTTTGTGTACCATGGTACACATTTTTATGGTACACAAACACATAAAAGAGTCGTGTTTGTGTACCATGTAAAGTGTACCGTGGTACACAAACATAGGTAAAATGCTTCATTTTAGCCTGAACATTTGTATTATGGTAGGCAGACATACCAGAAGTGTTGTATTTGTGTACCATGAAAAAGTGTACCATGGTACACAAACTATTAAAAAAGAGTCATGTATGTGTACCATAAAAAGTGTACTATGGTACACAAACATACAAAAATAGTCGTGTTTAGGTACCATAAAAAAGTGTACCGTGGTACAAAAACATAGGAAAAATGCTTTGTTTTAGCTTGGCCGCTATCGGCCATCGTATGTTAGACAAGGTATTACACAGTTACATCGTTAATCTACTAACATTCAGTAAAGAATGTCTTGTCCGCTTTCTCTTAGCAGGAAAATACCGACATTATGATCTCGAAAATAAAAGAAATTGTACTTTATTAGCCTTTAGATTTATACGACGTTGCATTACTGCATATGGTGTCGGAGACTCCGGGCAAGCATTGACTGAAGACATCTCACGGTCATGCAACTTTTAAGATAACAGCCCACCTATACTGGACACCTAGTTTATATTGTATTAAATTTATGTATATGCTTTACTTGTGCTATTATGTGCAATATACAGTGTATATATGTTTATTTGTCATTAACTATGTTTTTCATAGATTGTACATGTATCTCTAATATAGAGGAAATAAATAAATCAGTGATGATGATTATGCGAATGGCCATGTTTCATCACAATTCAAATAGCAAATATGTCTTTTCCAAGGGAGATTATACATGAAAACTATACTTGTACCATACTTAAATTGTAAGAGTCTTCTCCCTTTACCAAGACAAAATTTCGGAAGAAAAAACAATAAATGAAATGCTTATTGTCTTGTTTATAGGATGGTTAGACCCTTACAACAACATTTATGTTACACCATTTTATATCATTTTGTTATGATGACTATGCCCACTTGAAGTCTATAACATCATAAATGGATGTCTCTGATATACGCATGTTTATCTTGTCTTGTTCACAATTCCGCTTGTTGTTTTCCATTATTATATTTCATTACTTTATACTTTATTATTCATTTATTATTTGCTTGTTTGGTTGTTTTTTTTTCTTTGCTAAAAATGTTTATAACAAAAGCTTGTCGCTCAGAAACAAGTTTTTATAATGCGCTTAACAATGTTTGTTGTAACAGAGTCAAGCTTATAAAAAAAAAAAAAAAAAAAACGCCTATACTTTGAAGGAGCGAATGATTGTATTTTTTAAAAAGAGAGAGAGAGAGAGAGAGAGAGAGAGAGAGAGAGAGAGAGAGAGAGAGAGAGAGAGAGAGAGAGAGAGAGCGCTTAATAAGGGGATTAAGGACTTCATACTTTTCAATTTACAATATGCAGAATTTAATTTTGAATATTTAATTTCTTTTGGCAAGACTGAAAATTCTACACGTGAAAGGAGGAACGATTCACGCAGGTTTTACCAAAAGAAAAAAATCAAGTAAATGGAGATATTTACAAATGGACCACCACAAAAATTAGCGTTCACCAATATTAGCTTACCATCTCTGGTTTTATTGAAGGGGTCCATCCAGCTGGGCAATATGAACAATCTTCATTCTCTAATACATCAGAGTGTTAAAATCATTGTGTGAAAATCATACAATCAGAAATGGAGATGCAAGATGTGATGTACAAGAAAAGATTTTTAAAAAAGATTTTTAAAAAAAAAAAAAAAAAAAATTAAAACTGTGTTCATTTAAATAAGGCCTTTTGGTTTTAGCGCGCTTTTACAGTCATAGATTCGTTAAATTTTTCCTCTTTCATCCCAAAGGTTTAGTGGGTTAAGGTTTATTAATTTTTGTTATTTGGTTATACTTTGTGATGAACAACTCGATTACTTGCTATATAAGCGAAATTGCTAGTTTCAATTTTTTCCCTGAACCCTCCTCCTTGAGAATTTTTCTCCTACATAGTATATATAATTGCTTCATCACGGAATATAACTAAAACAATAAAATTTAAAAATCCTGAACCCAGATTGATAATGACGTTCTTGGTTTATTATTATTATTATTATTATTATTATTATTATTGTTATTATTGTTGTTGTTGTTGTTATTGTTGTTGCTATTATTATTATTATTATTATTACTGAAAGAAAGTATGTTTAAATATTATTGACTGAAATATCAGAACCGATGTAGAACACACCATTAGCCTGAGAACCATGCTAAAGCCTTGAAAAAAAAATCTGACCGGTTTTTGTCCGTTTGACATAACAAATAAAATGATGTTGAAAGGATGGTGTTTATTATTTTGATTTCCAGTTTCTTACAAATATTGTCATTTTTATATTTAGATTTTTGTTTAATTTATAATATTTTTATAGAAAATACCCTGTGTTTTTTTAATTTCTCTACATTTTTAGTTAAAAAATATATAGTAAAATATCTAAGCAATGCCGAATGTTAGCATTTACCTATCCAAATCTGCTTTATGATTTATGTTAGAATTACGCCGTTTGTCACGCGCTGATTTGAGGTGCGCCTAAGTCAATAAGGAATTCAAGAAAGGAGAAAAAACAAGAAACTTCGATGGCCGACTTTCGTTCCTAGTCTGACTTAACTTTAATACGTTGCCTTTGATTGGTTTGAATGCATCACTAGTTATCCCCTTTTTAATTGGAACTTACTCATACACTTTTTATCAAACTTGACTGATAATTAGGTAAGCCTAGGTGCCCTTGTCTTACGCAGGAACTTATATTATCTAAACCGGAAGTTGCCACTAGATCTGATTTGTCAGTTGATGCAAAGCTACAAGCAGAGGGTGATGGACGATTTAGGTGAGTAACTTTGGATATCTTTTATCACCATGTGTATCGTATCTTGGAATTTCAATAGAAAGATTCTTTAAACCACAAATGATTGCTGAGAAATAAGGTAACAGATAAAAAAAAATAATAAACCAGTCTGAAATCACAAGTCTGAATAAGTTTGATGATATTGGAAGATTTGGTATAGTTTTTAATAGGCTTTTTTAATATGTTTTTTTTTTTCTGATTAATAAATTCTAAGTAGCAGAGACTCTCGTTTTTGCTGTATTCAGTAATGTGCATGCAAGAAATGTATATTGAATTCATAATATAGGTATTGATGAAAGTTGATAGCTTGATGCTTGGACTTTGAAAGAGGTATTTAAAATAGATGTATTTTTGTTTGATTTAAGGAAGAGAATTGATACAGAAAATAATATAAATACTACAAGTAGATTGTGTTTAACAGGATAAGACATTGAATTGTTTCAGTTTCCTATTAAAAGGACCATTATAGCAATGTTAGTGCTTTAATTTAACACAATATAGAAATAATAACTAACATCCTTTTATCCTATGAAGTGAAATACATTTGAAAAAAGGTCTCTAGAATCACTGGATCAGACCGCATCAGACAATAATTACTGTATCAACACCAGAATGTTAAATACATGTACAATAAGAATGGGTCCTGAGAATAACAAAATCAGACCGTATTGGTTTATAATTACTGTATCAACAGCAGAATGTAAAATACATGTACAATAAGAATGGGTCCCTAGAAACACTCCATCGGACCGCATTGGTCTATAATTACTGTATCAACAGCAGAATGTAAAATACATGTACAATAAGACTGGTTCCCTAGAAACACTCCATCGGATCGCATTGGTCTGTAATTACTGTATCAACAGCAGAATGTAAAATACATGTACAATAAGAATGGGTCCCTAGAAATACTCCATCGGACCGCATCAGACTATAATTACTGTATCAACAGCAGAATGTAAAATACATGTACAATAAGACTGGGTCCCTAGAAACACTCCATTGGACCGCATTGGTCTATAATTACTGTATCAACAGCAGAATGTAAAATACGTGTACAATAACAAGGGGTCCCTGAAATCACTGGATCTAACTGCATCAGTCTATAATTACTATATCAACACCTAGTTCCCCCTTGTTTTAAGTGGTATATATGATATTTGTGCTTTATGTGTTGTAAATGGTGTGTAAAATTAAAAAAAACTACATTTTGAAGTTAATTTTTTCCCATCTTTTACTGGTGATTATTGGGTAATTAACACAGATTTAATAGGAATTTGTCAAATTAGCAGCTTACTATCATTATGTTAAATCATCATTATAGAATTCAGTTAACTAATTATTAAATGAGTTTTACATTAGTTCTTTTTGAACAAGCTGTCAAACACAGTCAGATGGTAAGTGTTATATACAGATAATTCTTTGTAAAATTTTCGCTTGATAACTCTGTCACTCCACTTACCTCTACAATATTTTGGTTCACTTTAATTCTCTTTTGGGTTATTATTGTTTAAGCACTTAAATCACCTAAATCTGACTAAACAAGTTAAAAAAAAAAACTCTGGATTTTGCTGTAAAAATCATTTTTTTACTTTCATAGAGATATGGGTGGGAGTTGCTTATTAATATATTATAGTACATGTTGAATTCAGAATTCATAACATAATGTTCATTACTAGTATATGAAATTTTCTCAAAAATTCTGTTGTAGTTTGACTAAGTTTTAAATTTCAACACATTAAGTAGTGTTTATTTTGATAAAAAAAATTTGCTTGAAATGATTAGTATCTAGTTTCATTGAAAAATGTGTATGTGGCACAAAAAAAGCTAAAATTTGTCACCAGTCTGAATCGGGACTTGATCCCATACTCCCTGTTATCCACTTCTCTGACCCACATTTATAAGTAGTTCAACTTTTATAAACCTTTTTAAATTTCAAGTCCTTCAGGTATATAGATCGACATAGTGACATAGAGATAAGGTCAGTCTAGGTCATTTATCAAAACTGCAACTGAAAAATGCAACAAGATCAAGGTGACAAAAAAGTTCTGAATATGAGACTGACTGAATTTAAAATGGTCTTAAAAATTTCATTTTATAATTTAAATATCAAATTCTTTCGGCAACAGTTGCATTAAAATCCATGCTAGATGTCTAGATGTTATTGTAATTGTACACATCTCCATATCTACAGTGAGTGTGACTTTATAAAAAAGAGGTTTTCTGTCATTTACATTTTCTGTGTGACAGATAATTTAAATAACTATTATGTCAAGGTAATACTAGAAGTTGTGAATGATATGTGTATTTATAGGTGTGTTTTTAAAATATTATATGGTCATCAGTATGATCTAGAGAATGCAAATAGGTGATATATGAATGTGTCTGACATTTTTACAGGTAGAGGGTAGTGTGGTGTTGCAAGATCATAATACTGATAAACCTGAAATTAATTTATACATGTATGCAACTTTCCAAATTAATAATGGTTGATGTTATTGTAGCAGTCACATATTTTTCAAGCAAAGATATTTAGATCCATTTTGATGATACAATAATATAAGAATTTTGAATTTGTTTTAAGTGGAGAATCAATACTGATAAACCCAAGACTAAATTTATGCATACAACTTTCAAAAGTAATAGTAGTTGTATGTTTTTGTAGTTGTCACATTTATGTCCAATTTTTAGATCCAATTTTAATAATAAACAAATAAATATTAGAATGATTTTAACTTCCATGTTGAGAGACAACAGTTTTAGTATCTTTACCAATTTTAGGCCTATGCCACTGTATAGTTTTATGTTTTTCCCAGATTATTAATTGTAAATATTTTTGTAAACAATTTGGGTAAAAAAGTGCACTGACAAGTTATAGGTTGATTTCAAGTTTTAATGTCACTTATTCATGTAATGATAGCCCTTGAGATTACACAGACTTTTCTGTATGATGTTTGATATTTCTTAAGGAGTTTAAATTACTCGGTCCTTGAGACTGGGTTTTTCCCTTTTCTGGAAATCATTTGACTGAGCTTACTAACTTATAGAAAGAAATGTCCTGAGCTGGTAACCTAGGTACCATTGTTTAATCTTCTTATAAAAAACATTCTTGTAGGAGAGCAAACAATCACTTGTATAATGTTGCATAATGGGGATGAAAATCATATGTACTCTAACATCATGTCTGTCCTTGTTGGGGGCCTCTGTGGTCTGAATTGCCCGCTTACAGATCACAGCGCCCCTCACAGCCTGAGTTCAAATCCTACTCAGGACAGATCCTTGTGTGAGAAAGTTTGCTGAAGGTCAATGGTTTTCTTCAGGCACTCCGGCTTTCTCCACCATCACAGAATAGACAGCTTAGAAATAAGTGAAAGAATCTTGACTGGGCCGTGAGTGGGGCGTAAAACACCATTACTCCACTCCATTCCACTCTGACCTTGTTATGGAAGAATTAAGCAGTAATTAAGATTTGAATTTCATCACAATTGTAACATTTACTAAACATCAAAGAAATTCAATAAGAACTATCACAAATAGATTCTACCTCCGTCCTCCGACAAGGTTCTCAGTTTTAAAAATTACTTGTTATACTGTAATGAGGATGCTATTTAATGATGTATTTTTTGACAGAGTTTTGGTATCTTTTTTAACTCTACTGAAATGTGTGTGTGTTCTTTGAGGAATCTTAAGCCCATTTTAAATAGTTGCTGATAAAGTTATAGACAGATAGGTATATCATTTACATATATATGATGGGTATAAACAGACCTGTTACACAGCTGTTGTTAACTTGAAGGTACTTAATCATGTCTGTAGTGTAAGTCATTAGAGAAAAATATAAATCCTATATGTTGAATAAATGAATTTTGTCTTTCTATCAAATAAAATTTTTTCAAAAGAAAAATATTAAATCCTGTCAAAATTGACACAAAAACTATCAAATTTTCCCCCACTCTTGTCTATAGATCATTGTAAATGTTAAAATGATCCACTAACTATTTAACACATAAAATTTGATTTGGATTATCAGTAGTTTTTTAAGGTGCATGTAATTGAACATATGACTTATCTTGGACTGTATTTTTTCAGTGTTTTGCAGTTTTGGTTTTGGCATGTAGATTCATAAAAGATATATGCTAAAGACAGTCTAAATTCATTCAATACCTGTCATGATGTGACTACAAGATCTAAGCAAGACAACAGTTCAAATAAGTGTTTATTTATAGTCGAGAATAATCAAAACAATAAACATAAGCTCTATTGTGCTTTTTTTTGACTTTCTTAGAATTCATGCTTCTTGTTTGTCCTGCCTGGATCTCGCTGTTCTTTCTCTCTTTGTCGTAAAACTTACATAATATTCTTTCTCCTTGATAAATTTCTTTGATTTGATCTTTATTATATCCCAATGTCTTTGATATTGTCTCTTGATCAAACATTGCTTACTGCATCTTAAAACAACATGTATTTTATTATATAAAAAAGTGCATTCTTACGGGAGATTGACCATCTACTGCTCAAAATGGACATTGTCAAAAAAAACATCTCAGAAATTTTTTGATCATGTTAGACCTGAAATACATGGCTCCGAACGTCTTTTTTAAATAATACTAATGTTCCCAAAATGGAAGAGGTCACATTAGTATTGTAAAAAAAAAAAGCCGTTCTGAGCCATGTATTTCAGGTCTACAATCATGTATACATGCTAAAAGTGTAACTTAAAAAAGTCATTGTACAAATGGCATTGTACTTATTAAGGTTATATATTTCATGATTTAAATTTTTTGATTAAATCATTTTTCAGTTGTATAATAATATTATATTTCATTTGTAAGAGTACATGTATTGATATCTGTGTGGTGTAACTGAATAATGAATTTTATCAAAATTAAGATAATGACATCTCTAAATAATTCTTAAAAGGGACCAATGACCACAAAGGGTAGGTTTTCAGTATTTAATTTTTTAAAACCCTTTTGTGAGCCGATTATTATCATAATTTTTTTTTTTTTTTTTTAAAAAAACAACAAAAAACTTGTGTTACTCCACCCTTTACTGTTAGTTCATACAGTCTCATAATTCATAAAAAAGAAAAAAAAATTAATCAAAGTTTGGATTTTTTTAATAAGACTATTTTTGTATAATCAATTACCAGGTCAAAGAATGAGGGACAAAAGATTAAACAGTTTGAATTGAGACATATATTTAAAGATGAACCGCCCCCAAAATTTTATTTATAGACCTTTTTGCATAGATATTCTATTCTTAAGAGATTTTTATCACTTAGAAGTTTTTGCTTGTCATTGTGATGTATACGAAAAAAAAAAAAATTAATAGACACATAGAGGATAAAAATTCAAACTGTACCCTTATACGTCAAGTCTGTTTTATTGAGAATAAGATTTTTAATACCATATATTGATCGACATAGTGACTGCGTTGGCCAAGTGGTCTAAAGGGAATGCATAGAGATAACAGCACCTCTCCTGTCTAGGTTTGAATCCCAGATCCTTATGTATGAGAAAGTTTGTCAGTTTGCTTGACAAAGGTTGGTGGTTTTTTCCAGGAACTCCAATTTCCTCCACCAGTCCAGAATTCACAGACCCCCTCTATATTAGTGAAAGAATCTTGACTGGGAGTAAAACACCATTAATCCAGTCCAATCACTGTGACTTAGAAACAGGAAGGGATATAATTTAAGGCATATATGTGTAATTGCCATCTTCGGTATCTGCCTCAATAGAATGCAGTAAATACATTGTTTTGCATTATTGTCAAGGTTTTGCATATAATGTTGAGATAGTCAAAGAATAGTGGTGGGAACCAGAATGCTTTGGAAAAAAAACACTAACATTAGGAAGCAAACTGAGATCCTCTGCATCATTTGCATCAACATTAACTAATAAGTTTCCTGATGTTTACCATACCTTATCAAGATAGGAATGGCAAGACATATAATTACAGGTGATTCTTGTTTACTGTACTCTTTTTAAACACCTTCATTTTTAGGTAGACACTTTGTTAGTTTGGTTTTTCTTCTTGGCTCAATCTTCTATACTTCATTTTGATTCTAACTGGAGACAGATCTTATTAGCTTTTATTTTCACTTTACATTCAAAAGGTTTTCTCTAGGTACATGTACTTCTATTTTCTTCTACAATTATCATTATTCCACTGCACTCCATGGCAGTATATTTCTGTATTTAAATGAATTTTTTTTGTTTAAAGGTATGGCCATGTTATTAAGTACAAGCACATGTATGGGTACTAATCCAGTTGCAGACAAGTGCTTTATAATGTAATTCAAAGCCAATTATTGAAGTGGCAGAGCAAATAAGAGAAACAGATAGGGCTTCATGGTCATTTTGAAGAGACAATTGGTCATTGAAAGAAAATGGGGCTTTTGTTCAGCCTGCGAATACAACAGAGCCTTATGCCTAAGCTTCATCTAGAGTGGTCTTAACCACTAGTTTATGGATCACAGTTTTCTCCAGGCACTCCAGTTTTCTCATTCATTCCTGAATTGTCTGCCTCTCATTAAGTGAAAAACTCTTGGCTTTCGTGTAAAATGCCATTTCTCAACTCCATGTCATTCCATTTAGCAGTATTGTTGTTACTCAGGTCAGAAAACACCAAGTACATGTAAATATATTAATTATCAGAAATATCCTTGTAGACTCTATAAACCTACCCACCTGGTGTTATATTGATATAAGTAATTGGTAATTATATATATACCTTATGATTTATTATAGTCACCTGTAGATAATCAAATATCTACTTATTAAAATATTTCGAGTGTTTTTAAAAAATAAATCTTCGTAAAAAACTATGTGTAATCAGGGTACGTTTACGTATATATTTACGCTGGGTATGTTTAAAGGTTGTTCAAACTTTGCTGTATCATCTTACGTGAGTACAGTATAAATATCGGCCTAAAGGTGACAATTTTAAACACTTACTTTTCTGTGTTCAAGGGTTGTGTTGCAAATTTTGAGATTCTTTAAGAGACTTTAAAAATACTTTAAATGTCTAAGTAGACAAAGATTTTAATTTTTGTGAGGTGGAAGTTTTTGCAATTTTTTTTTTCAATAAGGTTGTAGTTATACTACAGTGTTTGGAAGTAAAATGTTGTTAAATTCTGTTTACAAACCAAATTTGATAAAGTACACATCCAGATGTGGTAAGTCATTTAACATTATTATTATATGTATTATTATTACACAGTATCATTATTATTAATATTATTATTATAAATATTGTTGTTATCTTTGACAAAAAGTCAGACAGATAATGAACACCAAGAAGCATTGAGATGTTGATGTTGTTTAAAGCAAATCAGGGTTGGTTGATTTCTTTGAAATTCATGTTGTTTTCTCGAGCATATACAATTATTGCTTATGTTTTATTTTGTTTTTGTTATTTTTTTCTGTGGATAGATATATTTATATATATATATATATATATATATATATATATATATAATTTTTTTTTGGGGGGGGGGGGGGGGGGAGGTTGTTTTTAAAAATGTTGAAAGTTTAAAGTTAGATTGACTACCAGTAAGCTGACTTTAGGAGCTGACTGTCACAATATAATTGAAAGAATCTTAATAGGACAGAAACGCTGTAACTCTGTCCACTTTAAAAGTGTGCTTTTTTTGGTTGACTGTATGAGACTTAAAGGGGGTCTCGGTGGCCATATTGTCCAAAGTACACGCTTACGCTTATCTTATCACAGTGCCTCTCACTGCCTAGGTTTGAATTCAACTCTGGCATACCTGGTGTGAGAAAGTTTGTCAGTTCGCTTGCCGAAGTTTTCTCTAGGAACTCCGGTTTTCTCTCCATCCAAGAATCGACTGTCTTGATATAAGTGAAAAAATCCTGACAGGGACATAAAACAATTTTTTTTCTCTCTTTTCCACTCCTCATGAATATGTAATAGGCACATTTTATCTGTTTTGTTGTTAACATCCTGCTAATATTAAGGTGTCTCATAGAAATATTTAAGTGCAATTTCAGTATTTTAGAATCGTAGTGTATATATATGTAGTTTAAATTTGTAAGAATATTTTGTTATTGATAATAAGGCAATGTTTTTTGTTTGACCCATAGCAAAAATAAAATACTTAACAAAGACAGAAAGGGAAAAAAAACTGACAGGTGGTAACGTATCTCAAAAGTAAATAATGGAACATGATCTAATTGGCATTTTCAATTTGCTGGTACATATACACTGAAACAGTCATTTCTATCGTCAGTGTGGTTAAAACATTTATTCAAAAAAGTATGTAAAAAGGAACCTGTGCATAGTGTAAAGTTTGGATTAGGTTTGAGGTCGGCAATTAATTTGGATTTTTGTAGACTTCAGTATGAATATATTCACAATATTTCAAAAACATACTAGTTGAAAAATAAATTATTAAAAAATCATTATCTTTGTGTTAATTTTCTGCTTAAGAATATAACCAAAGTGCACAGTTATAAAGTGTAGTTAAAGCACAACTTCACAATTCTGTGAAATTCAAAAATCGAAACTTGGTCCAAGTTTTACACTTTGCCAGAATCCGTACCCCAATCATATCACAAACGCATCTGCCTGGTATTGATAAGTCTGAACACATTATCTCTATATCTATACACTTCAAACACCCTATTCTTGCAGGCTTATTTAAGAAAATAAATAGAAAGATAAGAATTAATTCTCTCTCTCTCTCTC